>JBBIGA010000002.1:2811549-2822421 GCA_037576975.1 Alestes dentex | reverse complement strand
TCAGTCCCTCATAAAGCAGAATGAGGTGCTTGTGTAGGAATTTAACAGACACTGGAATGGAATGGTTTCATACTCATGGAGACGCTGCTTTAAAAATAAACTGCAGTGGTCCCTTATTTTTTTTCCAGAGATAAATAAATATATATAAACAGAAAAACAGAAAAACATCATAGCTACAGTAAAATGCTGCTGCTGAATGGGTTTTTATCCAGCGTCCTGTAAGGTTTATACATCCTCGGGGAGATGTTCGAATCTTTCTTAGGTTTGTTTGTGGAAGCTTCTCTCATTTGCCTGCACCTCTAGCACCTCATCCATGCTTGTGCGTACATGCAAGTGTGTGTGAGTGTGTGTATGAGCTACTGAATAGGATGCTGTTGACTTGCACTTTGTTTTGCAGATTGTTTGAGCCGAAATGATTTTTGCATCAGCTAATTAAAGCTCAGAATGCTCCGGGCAGCTCATCAACCTGCACATTAGAGCCCGGCTTAACCTTAGCAGCCCCGGTGATTATCACAGGACTAGCCTAAAAGCCTCCTTCTTTTACTGCTACTTTTCAGGACTGCAAAATAATAGCATTTGAATAAAAAAGCACTCTTAAAGGGCCCATATAATGGAAAAACACATTCTGTACAAACTCCTTAATTTTACCCCTTAAAATGACCTTAATGTACGGGAAGTTAGGGAAAATTAAGGTAAAAAGTGCACAGATTAAGGCTGATTAATACAGCTGAATTTTCCCCTTTTTCAAATTTTCCCCTTAAATAGTAGAACCTCCTGAATTAATGCTTTAAATTCAAAATTATGGGGGTCAGTTTTAAGGCACTTCTGCCTTAATTCTAATTTAAAGGTAAAATTAAGGGGTCGGTTTCCACAAATTAACGGCCACTTAATTCAAATTAAGGGGTTTGGTGTACTTTAAGATAGGGTTAAGCACATTTTAAGTACATTGTGCTTCGAAGTGGTGTGTGAAGACACATCAAACCATGGCAGTCAGTACAGTGTGTATGGATAACACTGCAGAGACAGCTAAAAAGGTTACTGTGTTTGTGATGTCACAAAAACCTTCGTTACATTTATGAACCTATTCAGCCTATAGTGGCCCTACCACCCAACCCCTGTGCGTTTAACACGGCCAATCAGAACAGAGGCCATTTGCATATGTATTAGCCTTAAAGACACAGTAACAAAAAAACAGTCTGTTTAATTGTAAGTGGTTAGGAAAATCACTACATGAAGATCAAGAAAAGAATGTAGGCTATGGGCCCTTTAAGACGTGGGTTTAGCTAACCTTTATTCTAATCCGCTGTATCGGTAGTGAGGAATGAACGGATGAGAAAAGACTGCGAGGCTGCGCTTCGGAGCATGCTGGAAGGAGAGAACGCACCAGATGCATGTGCACATGATCAAATGTTGGTTGAAACTCTTGAAGATGCCATGAAAATGGAAACAGTTACATCATGAACGTCCCGACAGGGTTAATCCATTTCTGCACCAGGTCAGAGTGATGAGCACCAGAGCGCTGGTGGACATTAGACTGGGGAGAGAATGTGTACACACCCCACCAGAAGCAAGGATGTAAACAAGGTATAGGGGGGCATTAGGAGAAACTTGTGATGCTCTAATTAAGCCTCATCAGGCCAATAACTGGTAATTAACTGGTGGCTTGTTAACACTTCATTAAGCAAATACGCTTTTACCACGCCAATTTAATATACATCATAAAGCTCTGCATTCTATAGATATGAAGACATCTTACTAGTGATTGGTTAAGAATTTCACTGTAGGCTGTTAAGAGGCATTGCATGTATGACATCACAACCACCAGCTAGCCTCCTTACTGTAGCTAGAAAAGATCCCAAGACTGCTAAGCGCCTCTGAGGTACCCCTGAGTAAGGTACTGTCCCACACACTGCTCCCCGGGCGCTGTGTTCCTGGCTTCCCACTGCTTCACTTGGTGAATGGGTTAAATGGGCTAAATGCAGAGGAAGAATTTTATGCCCCTCACACTGTGCGCTGTGGCGTGTTCACGTATGGCTCTTAAAAGATTGCTGACCTTACATTTAACTGACCGAAAACCATGGCAACTGATTATTCTCCACAGGCCTGTCATTTAGAGCTCTATATAGAAGTCTAGATGAATGTTTCATGATCTTCTCACCCACTTGCCACTAGAGTTGCTCAGCTGAGCTCTGCAAAAACGGTGGGACGGCGTAATGCTGTGCTGTGTTGTGGCATGCAATGGTGATACCATCCACTGAAACACGGATAGCACTGCTGCTAGTCATGTTAATTTTAAGTTTTTTCCAAAAAAAAAAGGCACAAAGATGAAGAAAATGTGTCTTTGGGTTCATCCTATGTTATAAAAGCACAATGCAACATTTTAGTCAGAATGGTTCACAGTGGTGGTGAATGGAACCAAACGTCTGACTCTAAGAGCTCCTCACAGAAAGATGTGAATGTGCTGCCTGACACCTGAGAGTTTTAAAAGCTTTTGGTCCTAAAATACATACAGGGCATCATGAGGCAAAATAGTCTGATTTGCTACTGTTTTATCTTGAACATCCATATAAACACTCAGAGACACGTGACGCTTCACTGGGGGTTTACAGTAAATAAAATGGTTGTATTTGTCTGGGAGACATCTGGTTCCATTCACCGCCACTCTATAATGAACTGTTTCACACCAAAACCACACTGAACTCAATTTTTTTGAAAAGCTAATGTACCAGAAATGGTTTGGTGGCGGTGTGCGTGTGTACTGTTCCACAAGTTGTAATGAACAGCCTGTTAAACTGTGGCCACTGTCTTTATGAGGCTTAATGAGGGCATTATAATGTCCGCTTGTACTTCAGTGCGACCGAAGCAAGACACTGTGGTTCTGGGTTGGGAAAAACTATATGCAAAAGAAGATGCCTCTAAAATTCGACAGCGTTCAGCCCTGGTGAGGTTCTGAAGCTGTGGCGTGTCCTTGCAGGGGTGGGAGGCTGAAAAGAGCAGAATCATATCAGTAATTCATGTAAATTGCAGTGCAGGTTGACAGCGAACAATTGCACAGTTAGCCTTCCAAAAAGGATCCCAAATTAGCCTTCCCACCATTCAGGTCAGTCTCGGAGAAGACTCCGAAGCTCGTTCTGTAAAAGCTGGCATGCGCTAACAAGCCATTCCTGAAATGCCAGCCATGGGAGAACAGCGATGTGGCGTGGACGGCTTGCCAGATGCCAGCGAATGGGGGGGCTTGTTGGGACGGAGCCTGAGGATTACAATAACAGATGTCCAACACAGGAGCGTGTGCAGGCGCCTATGCACGTACACACACTAACTCACATGAGCAGCACACACACATTTAACTTGGAGATTTTTCAATCTGTTGTGCAAATGCATTCACACAAACACACACTCACACGTACCAACGCTTATCAGCATCAGCAGGGCTAAATAGAGGGGTTCCACCTGTAAGGCACAGGTTATTGATTCCGGAATTTTCAATTACCGTCGCATACAAAGAGCAATTTCCGACGTGCCGCACCGAACAAGTGCGCTTCCATTTACGGCCCAGTCTGCCCCCCCATCTCTGCCTCCCCCAAGAGAGCAAGAAAAAGAAAGCACGAGAGAGAGAGAGAGAGAGAGGGAGAGAGAGGTTACCGTAGTGTGCCGCATTCCGCCTGCTGCTCCTCTCCCTGTGCCGCAAATCTCTGTTAACAGGAATATTCTTTTCCCAGCTTTTTTTTTATTCTTTCACAGCATGCTTAATGAAGCACTCCAGCCTCATTCTTACCACACCGTAATGCACCATATGAGGAGGTTGTGGTGTATGCTTATGGAATTAAGGCCCTTGTGACCATGCCATCAAGGGGCTTCCAAAGGGAATTTCACCCAGGAGTTATGGTTGGGGTCATCAATTAGCTAAAGCAAAGGCTAAAGCATGTTCGATTCCTAGCCAGGGTGGTCAGGCTCCATTCTGTGTGAAGGCTGTATGTCCTCCCTGTGTTTCATTGGGTTTCCACCGGGATCTCTGGTTTCCTCCCACAGTACAAAGACATGAATGTATGTGGACAGCAAATGCTAAACTGCCCCTCAGTGTAATTCTTTTGTCTTTTTTTTTTTCAAATTGCAGCTGGTGAGCTGCCCAGGATGTTTCTCCATCTTTTGCCATATGAGCACTGGGATAGGCTCCAGAAAACCCGCTCACCACCACCACCACCACCCTGGTTAGGATAAGTGGCTCAGATTATTCATAAATTATAAATTAGCCAAAACTAGCTGTTTTGAAACTAGTCAAGCAAAGCCCCTCCCCTTCTGACCAAAGCCCCACCCATAAACACATGCACATGCCCTGGGTAGGCTAGAATGTTGCGAAAGTGACTTATTAGTTTGCTAACATTAAGTAACTCAAGCTAGTAAGCTTGTTATGATTACCCTAGTCTTTAAGGACATCTTAGGACAACCATGAGAACCTCTGAGATGTGAAAATTTTAAACTAACCATATGCCTCGAGAAGGTGAAGCTCGAAGTAGGGGGCGCTGGTGAGCTCATTAACACTGTCCAATGAACAACAAGCCAGTCTTTAGCCCTCAGATGTGATGTGCTGTTAAAAATAAAGGTTGCCTCTTGAAAGAGAAAGCAATTCCATACCTACCTTGTTTCACTGAGCGCAATGTTCTGGTTATTAATTGCGCTCTGGATTTGGGGACAGGTTTCATGGGGGTGTACCCTTGTTAGTGGTCCCAAAAGTGTGGCAAATTGTCCCAGATGTGTATTCTGATTAGGAGATCATTTTATGCCCAAAGAAACTAATGTTACTCTTGAGCTCACCTTGTTAGCTGTAGGTGTGCTGTGTTAAACGAGGTATTGAGCACTTTTCGAACTCCCTCAGTTGCAAAGCCAACCACTTGTCTGTGCTCTCAATCAGTCATATTTATATTTACTCAACAAAGACCATGTAACCAAAACTGCTTGGCAGTGCCATTTGATGGCATTGCTTTGATACATGTCAGTTACGCTCAATAGCTTGTAAAGATTTGTTCCTCGTCAAACAGTGAGTCTGCATTTCTTCGTTGTGTGTGTTGTGCTGTTGAGTGTCCTGCACAGCACTCGCTCCGCCCATTAGTTGGTGACGTCGCCCCAGTTTAGTGTCATTTAGTGACTGTCAGACGTATAAAAGTATAAATATAAAACTCTGAGTGCAAAGATGTTGGCAAATCAGCTGTAATCTTGAATCTCCATTAACTAGTTTAACCCTTTAAACCCAAGGTCAGTCAGTCTTAAACGGGAATTCCACAAAGGTTTTAAAATGTCTACATAATTAAGTGGTTAAGATGTAAACAAAGTCACGCAGAGTGGGTTTGGTGTGAAACGTTCAATTCTAGAAAAACTCACTGAGTCAGAACTGTTCACAGTGGAGGTGAATGGAACCAGAAGTCTGCCTTTAAAAGCTCTCTCACAGAAAGTTGTTCCATCAAATGGTTATGAATGAGTTGCCTGACGCCTGAGACGTTGTTCTGCCAGAGTTCTGAGAAGATTTTGGTCCTAAAACTAAACCCATTCATGGTGGAGGGATACATACCATACCATACCAATTTATTTATAAAGCACTTATAAAAACAACCCCTTGGCTGACCAAAGTGCTGTACATCATATAACAAATACATGTAGGGCATCATGAGGCAAAATAGTCCCAAAAGAAAACCAATTTACTATTCTCCGCCCATTAGTTGGGGACGCAGCCCCAGTTTAGTGTGATGTAGTTATTTATCGACTGTCAGATGTATAAAAGTGTACATATAAAAACTGAGTGCAAAGATGTTGGCAAATCAGCTGTAATCTTGAATCTCCATTAACTTGCATTGTGACATCAGCAATTAGAAGCATTAGACTGTTCATTGTTGACTGTTCCAAAACATTCCAGCGAGATGCTGTGCTTTAATGGAAAGTAGTCAGCGACTCACCCGCGTCACACTATGCACTGATGGGTTAACTGACACTTGAGATGCCCTGAAAGCATCAAGAGCTGGTCTGTGTGAATCTGCAATTGACGCAAAATGTGAGAGGAATTTTGGCCAATATTAAGAAAAATCTTTAAAAACACAGGTCAACAGAGCAAAATCATCAGAGATAAGTTTATGTGGGTTTTGTAGTGTTTTTCATGCTGGTTTCAAATCTGTGTTTAGTTTTTCCCCAGCACGTACAGTTTTTGTGATGAAGCCAGTTTTATATTGCATGATAGTTGGTATAATTAGCATATAATAGTCATATTACAAGCATTTTTGAAGAAACAGTGGTAGTTGACGGACACTGATCATTATATCTGACTTTGCACTGAAAATATTGAAACAGTTACTTGATTGGTGCCTGCGGTTTAATAAAAACTGCATGCAAGTCTATTGCAAACTAAAATTTACTCATTATTCAAAAAGTTGATGTGACTGGAAAAAACTGAAAGCAGATCTGAAATCAGCATGAAAAACTGGTTTAGAAAAGTGTGTTGTGATTTCTGATGATTACAAAAAAAATTTTTTATTGACCCGTGAAATCGATGACCCTATGGTTAACAGGGCAAGAGAGCAGTAAATGAGAGGGACATCGAGGGGGCTTATCCATGGGCTAGACAGATCTGTGGGAATGTAATCCCTGCCCCACTAAATTAACCCCTGATGCCATGCCCACCTTTATGTTTCAAATAACTGGACCTCTTTCAGCTGTTAAAGTGGAAAAAACGGGCAGTTTTGGGCACTGTAGAGTTGTTGGGTTACATTATAGCCTCATAGGTGTGTGAGCAGTCCCGAACCTTGACGTAACTGGCTGAAATATTTATTTTCCTGCCAAGAAACTAATGATGACCAAGTGTCAGGATTTCATTTTTTTTAATGACCGTGGAAGAGGCCTTCTCCTGTCGAGGATAAGTGTGTTCGTCTCATCAGTGGAGTCACCAGCTACACTGTAGTACTTAAATTGAGCACCGCTTCTCCTACCTACTGCAGTGTGACTGCAAAATGCTTGCAAAATGTTTCATTCTTATTCATTTTGACCTCACACTATGATTTGAAAAGAATGTATGTGAGAGTGTGTGTGCGCGGGTGTGTGTATGAGTGTGTGTGTGTGTGTGTGTGTTCATATGGTTTGGTTCCTGTATTTTGTGGTTCTTTACGTTACCTCCAGATCACAGCGAATCCTGACTGGACACTTAGAGGCTAGTTTAGCTCTTTAAACCCCAAGGCCACATGACTAGCCTTAAAAGGGAATTCCACAAAGGCTTCAAAATTTCTACATAATTAAGTGGTTAAGATGTAAACAAAGTCACGCAGAATGGGTTTGGTGTGAAATGTTCAATTCTAAAGAAACTCACAGAGTCAGAGCTGTTTACAGTGGAGGTGAATGGAAAAAGACGTCTTGCCTTTAAAAGCTCTCTCACAGAAAGTTATTCCATCAAATGGTTATGAATGAGCTGCCAGATGCCTGAGACGTTGTCCTAACAGAGTTCGGAGAAGATTTCGGTCCTAAAGCCATTCATGGTGGAGGGATACATGCAGGGTGTCGTGAGGCAGAATAGTCCCAAAAGAAAATCGATTTACTATTCTACCTTTATCAACATCCATATAAACACTCAGAGACAGGTGGAGCTTCACTGGGGGTCGATGTGAATAAAACTGTTTTTATTTTTGTTGTTCGGTTCCATTCACCTCCACTGTAAAGAAGTCTAAGTCTCTACAGTGAACCATTTCACACCAAACCCACTCTGAAGCAAACTCTTAATTAGGGGGGAATTTTGAAAAATCGGTGGAGTTTCTCTTTGGGTTCAGTGGTTTTTTGTGTGTGTAGTTCGCCCCGGTGGAATCTCTGTTTTCTGGTGGACGAAGGTGATTGGGCATGAAGTGGCATGAGCTGTCATGTCCGTATGCACCGCTGCACGTGTGAATATTGATTATTTTACAGATAAAATTCCATGTATCTTTTCCTTCCCCTCCGCATCCGTTATTTGTCTTTTCTGTTCAAACACCATTTTTCTTTTTTTCCTTTAATGGATTAATTACCCCCTTCTTTCCTGTTTCTTTCGTTTCAGTAAAGGGACCAGGCAGAAAGTTAAGTCTACCCACTGATCTTAAGACTGATCTTGGTACGGTAGGCCGAAAGCGAGCAGTTAATATTTTTTTTTTGTTTGTTTTTTCTTTTTTTCTTACTGTCTATCTGTCCTTCTGTCTTTCTTTCTTTCTCCGACTGTTTTTGTCTTCATCCCATGCTGAAGAAATTGGGGTTTGTTTTTTTTTCTCCCCACTTAACCCACATCCTCTCATCTGGCTTACTTTTCTGTGTGCGGTCCCTGGAATCTCCGTTATTCCTTTTCTCGTTTTTATTTCGGTTCTTTTCACGTTTGTTCTGTCTGTGTACATTTTGCAAGTGTTTACTGAAGGTGGTCTGTACCTCATACTCATCCTTTACTAAAAGTGTCGCTCTATGAAACTCGCTCTCGCTCTATCGCTCGCGATTGGTTCATCCTTTACCTCTGAACGGCCTTGCTCCATCCTAATTGGACCATTCTATACCTCAAAGTAGCCATGCTCTAACCCTATCGGACCATTCTTTGACTCTACAAAAGCCTGCTTCATCGTGATTGGACCATCTCCTTCCTTCAGAACAGCCATGCACTGACCGTCTGCAAATGACCCTGCTTCATTGTGATTGGACCATTCTTTTATCTTATCAAACGTATCTCTGTCTTTCTCTCTATATACCTTTTGCCAACTCTTGCTCCTCCTCTCCCTCCTTCTCCTCCTCTCCCTTCTCTTCTTCTGCCTGTCTGCTCTGTCTCAAATGCTTAAACCGCAGTCACAGTAGAAATAATTTGAAAAAAACAGGAGTGACTGGACCGGACCCTTTGCAACAAAATCAGTCAGTTTTGGTGCTTTTAAATGACCATAAACAATAAAGACACAAAGAAAGTTTTGTAGATATATTATCCTCCCACTATGCCAAAACCTGGACTAGTAAACACTAGGGGGCACCCCTGAGTGAGGCCTCCATGAATGGGGCCAAAAAAACAAACACATGTATACATACACATATGATGAATGTTTATATGATATATGAAGAATGCATTACTGCGTCTGAATGCTGATTGGTCCACGAGCTGATCAACCCATTGTCTGAAGTGAAGTGGTTCCTACTCATTAACATCATTAATGTTTCTAAACCACTTTTCTAAAGGTTACGCAGTATTTGTAATAATACCTACATAAACCTTGTATGACAACTGGCATAGACCATTCCATAATGTTTTCTGATAAATAAGACCTCATAAATGCTTATATAGGTGTATGTCATTTGTCATATAAAGTTTATGTAGGTGTCATGGTGGCCTTATGAATGTTGTCCCACAGTAACGAGCGCACTTGTTTGTGTAAAAATGCTCAACCATTTACAGCTGCAATTTTGCACAAACGCTCCATAGACACACGTTCATTCTTTACCCTGTCTGGAGCGCCCCCTAGTGTCAGACCAAGTCCAAGATCAGAACAGACTGTCATACTGAGCTTCAGTTCTCTTTACTAGAAATTCTCTGTGAGCCAGTTTGGAGTTTTTGGGCTCCTTCAGAGGTTAGCACAACCAAATCAGCACCGTATTTTGGTCCTCGCTGCGAATTTATAAGAGCTCCTCAACGTTTCACTCATGAAGCTCTGCTCGGCTCAAATTCGCTCATGGCAGCGAGTTCCACTGAAATGAAGGTACTTGCGCTCTACTGTGACTGGGCCTTTAAGCTTTTCCACAGAGGGCTTTCCGAAAGGCCTCTATGTGACGTGAAGTAATAATGGATTTCTTTCAGCAGGTTGGGTTCATACCGCGAGAGAAGAATGGACTGTTTCAGCTAAAGACTTTTGTTTGTGTTCGGCTTGTATCGAAATAAGCGCTCGCGCTTAAGGGGTTGCTCTTGGTTCGAAAGGGCTGGGAAAGGGCCTTGTTGAATACAGATTGTGTTATATGAAAATACTGATTAACAATGAGAAGAAAGGTCCAATTGCAAGTTAGACTGATGTGGTAGTGAAAGCAGTTAGCTTTCAAAAAGGTGCTGTAGCTCCAGGAAAATTATGTATTTGTTAAAAAAAGGTGTGATCTTTTGAACTGGAGTGTGAGTGTGTGCGTCGGAGAGTGTGTGTGCATGTGTTTAGAGCCAGTCTGGATATATGTTACCTCACAGTCCTCAGTTGTACTCTAGTTTCCCCTGGAGTGTGCCAGCTACATCCTAAATGCTGCTAAATATCTAACAGTCTCTCCCACTGGGACACAATCCAGACCCTCGGTTCAGGCCAGGGGAAATGGACGTGCAGACGCCCGCGGACTGGGCTCCACCACTGGGCTTCCTCATCCTCGGTCCAGCTCAACAAACCATCCGCCTCAGAGCAAGGACTTTATCTGAAGGTTTTGTCACTGCGGCCCAGAATTAGCCCAATACCATTTATTACCATCATAATACAGCTACATAGGCCCCGCCCACAAATTTGCTCTTTCATAGTTACTGTTGCAAGGTTGGGCAGCTTTACAGATGATCAATGTTCTTCTTTTCTATTTTTATGCAACATTGTCATATCCAATCCCAGAAACTAGCTCAGTCACCCCAACCACATGATACCACCAACACTGGACGGTACTTCTCTCAGCCTCATAAAGCTCCACCACATCTTCCAGTAACATAACAGACAGCTTAACATGCAATAATGTGGGGAGAGGGAGGACCACCTTCTCCCACCCAGAGAGAGAGAGGACAGTTATACTGAGTGATGGGAAGAGGAAGGACCACCCTACCCCCCCAGAGAGAGAGAGAGAGGACAGCTATACTGAGTGATGGGGGACCACCCTACCCACCCAGAGAGAGAGAGAGAGGAC
>JBBIGA010000002.1:2793952-2811449 GCA_037576975.1 Alestes dentex | reverse complement strand
TTTTTTTTTCTTCTCTCTCTCTCTGTTTCTCTCTCTCTCTTTTTCTCTCTTTTTCTCTCTCTCTCTCTCTCTCTCTCTCTCTCTCTCTCTCTCTCTCTCCTCTCAGATTTTTTCTAACCTCACTTCCTTTCGTGCTAATGCTCTGTCCGTTCTTACAGATCATGTGAATGGACATTGCACTAGCCCGACCTCCCAGCCCTGCGTGCCCGGGAGGCCCCGAGTCCCTGGGGGCCCCGAGGGGCCCCGCCTCAGCCGCCGGGGGCCCGGCCGACCGCCCTTCCGCAAGGCCCAGTCCGCCGCATGCATGGAGGTCTCTTTGCCTGTGTCCTCCCTCACCGAAGGTGTGTGCCTGTTCTCCCTCTATCCCTCTATCCCTCTACCACAGGGGGGCTCAGCTCCGGCACTGGGGGGCCCCAGCCAGCACAGTTCGGTCATTTCACCTTAAATCAGGACTTTCTGATCTGTGAGGGGCGATTCAACTGCACTGAAGTGGAATCTAAAAGGACAAAGCCAGCTTGATAACTTTACTGTAATAAGTTCACGAGCTAGATACTCCTCCTCATCTCCTGAAGTGATTTTTCACCAGCACTTTTCAGTCACGCTGGGATCAAAAGACTTACACACAGCAATTAGAATGCATTTACACATAAAAATGATTGCATGTGGACTTTATTTCTGACATGCGCAGACAAAAACTTGGGGGTGGGGGGGCCTCGGTTCAACCCGAAAAGTTCCGGCTAACTTAACCTGTCACAGTCCCACACTTTACCGTCCTTCAGGTTCAATATGAACAAAATACGGCCTCAAATTGACTGAGCGGGCAACATTCTTGGGCTAATTATTTTTGTAAACACCTCAGCAAACAGTGACACGTCGTTCTTTTCATAACTGACTGTGTCTTAAAGGCTGTTCATGAGTCTGTGGTGTCTTTAGTTTCACTAAGGTAGTTTAGACTGGTCTATGGGGTGAGATAGGTCTTAAGTTTGTTTATAGACCAGTCTAATGCAAGTAAGACAGTTTCACAAAAGTTAAGACCAACTCATTTTAGACACCTCACCCCCAGGCTAACACAGGTCTAACGTGCTGTGCCACCATGGTAACAGCAGAAAAAGAGCAGAAAAACAGAGGAAGAGATGCTCATAATTTGTGGTTTGCTGATGAATTTATGGAGAGAGCTCCTTCATACTTTATATATAAAATACTTTATACGTTAGTGACCCGCCAGTTAAACAGACACCGGACTGACTGAGCTCAGTTTCTTTTATTTATGTTCCCTGTAACAATCGAGCCACAACTCACGCCGCTAAAAACCTGAATCAGTAACTTTTCTGTCTCCTGCTCTCTCACTCACTCTGCAACCACACGCACGCACACGCACGCACACACACACACTCTCACACACGCACGCACACACACACACTCTCACACACACACACGCCCCACCCAAACTCCATCTAACCCCAATCTCAACACAAATAATACAAGTGCAAAAGAACCGAACAACAAACAATTCACATTTTTAACAAATAACTTCAATAAAACCCAATAACTAAGGTCACCACAGTACTGTAAATCTTTTTTGAACCGCAACAACATCCCTGACGACAGTGGGATTTACACTGTTAACGGATGTGGTGATCTTTTTCCAAACGGCATTTTTCTTTTTGCTGTTGCATTCTTCACTAAATTTCCCTGATAAAATGTATTCATAGGTGTTGAATTCCTCCAAAAGACACAGATTTGGTGAATGGGTGAAAGGGGCTGCACGGTTAAATGTGTCCGCTTGGTCCGCCATTTTTTTGTTTGTTTTGAAAAGAATCTTAAAACACCCACAATTCTTTGCAGCATAGTACTACTTAAGATAGTCGGGGTCTTAACTGCTTTGTACAACAGTATTATTTAGACGTCTGTGTCAAGTCTGAGTTATAGTTACAGTCGATCTTTGTGAAACCGGCCCCAGGACTGATTTTTTACTCCTAGTTTGTTGTTTTGCAGCTGCCGTAGTTGTGACGTTATAATGGTTACTCCGAGACTCTCTCACGCCGTACAGAGTCGTCTCTTTAATCGATCAGTACTCTGCCCCCAATCAACCAGAAATCGTGAACTGTGCTGGATGGTGGTCTTCCCAAACCAGAACTGACGACCCCGTCCAACTACCCTTACCCTCCTTCCCTTAATCCTCCCTTTCTACCCCTGACCCCCCCTCCCACCTTACCCCCATCTTGCATGTTGACCAGTCATGAGGGTATAGAAGTCAGGAAGAGGGTGGGTGACCACTAGTCATGTTCGCTGACTGTTTGATTTGACTGCTTTCTCCTGAGCAGAAATTGGCGACTTCAAAGGGTCCCGCCGAGCTCTGAGTCTCCACCAGCAAAGAAGACACAGTGCCTTTTAAAGTGCCAATTTCTGATCCTTCTTTTTCGCTGCCTAAACTGTGAAATTTCAGTCCAGCGTTTTTGTGATCTCAGCAGGTTTGTGTCATAGGTGACCTCATGAATCGGGGAAAGTCTTTCAAATGACCCAAACGTGATGCCTTAGCAAGTGAAAACATCTGGAACGTAGGAAATATGGCTTATAAAATCATTATGAGATGATTGTTACTCAACGTTTTTGCTTGTTTTACATTAGTTTGCAGCCCATTTCAGGGACTGTTTCCAATAAAGTGGCCCGTGATTGAATCCAGAAGGTCAAGGTTTCTAATAAAATGGCCAGTGAGTGGAAGCAGAAAGTGAAAGTTTTTAATAAAGTGGCCAGTGAGTGGAATTATGTGCTTCTGATGAAGTAACCAGCGAGTAGTAGCAGATAGTGGGTGTTTCTAATAAAGTGGCCAATGAATGTAAGTATAATGTTTTTCTAATAAAGTGTTCAGTGAGTGGAAGCAGACAGTAGGTGTTTCTAATAAAGTGGCCAGTGAGTGTATATCTCCCACATTCAAGATGTTTTCACTTGCTAATGTGTCGTGCGCAGTGACTTGCCGAAGGGAGAAGAAGAAACAAAAGAAATTACACAAACCCCATCAGAGTAAATCACAAAAATGAGCGCTTTTTTTTTTTCAAGCTTTTGGGGGAATTTCTTCACCCCTTTTATGTTTGAGACTGTACTAATGCTTCAAACATGGAGCTGAACTCAACTACTCCTATAATCCCAGCAATCACACTCATTCTGAATGCTGTTTGATGGGGTGGTAATACGTTTAAAAGCAGATGCTTCCACCACAAGGGCTTTCACATCAAATGTACAACACAGTTTATTTCTCACTCACAGTCTCACACACACACACACACACACACACACACACACACACACACACATGTGGCCTACAACTCTTTACTGCTTCAGCACTTTCTGCAAACTAAGCTGCTGTATTATTCAATACTCACTGAATACTCATTTTAAAGCTACACCGCCCTGAAACTATTCAGACAGTCTTAAAAGGTTTATCTGATTGAAGGTGCCCCCACTGCACATATACTGACCAGTGTAATACAATGGGACCCTCAAGGCACTGGGCTGTCGAGTTCTCTGGAGTGAGGGAAATCCATCTGATACTTTTAGGATAACTAATCATCCAACATCCTCACCTCACTAATGGCTGGGTGCAATCAAATCCTCACAGAAATGCTCCAGCATCTGGTGCATTCCCACAAGAGTACAGGCTGGTACTGTAGGAAATTCCCATCACTTAATACCTTAACTGAAGAAGAAGAAGTAATGCATCTACAAACTTCTGGACATATGGTGCATATATGCGTCTTTAATAAAGACACAGGACATTTACTATAGGGACAACTTTAAAGTTACCCTGACATAAACAGGACAAACAAACTTGACTTTTAAACAGTTCTTTAAAGGGCCCATATAATGGAAAAGTCCTCATTTTTCAAATAAAATGGGTTGATGTAGTGTGTAAACACAGTTTCAAGACACATATATAGAAACAAAGCCCCCCAAAAACAGCCTGTTTTGCATTTACTCATGCCGTCAAAACGGCTCTGACCCATCGAGGCATGGTCTCCACAAGAACTGTGAAGGTCTGTGGTTCTGCACCAGCAGCAAGTCCTGTAAGAGGCCCATTAGGAACACTATCTCCATGAGGAGGTGGTCTCCATGAAGCTCTCCAGCGTTTAGGTAGGTGGTCTGTTGTCAAATCCAGGACCCCAAGGTTTCCCTGCAGATCTCTGCTCAGAGCATTAATGTGCCATGGGCTTCCAGGACCCTGTTGAAGGTTCACTGGATGTCCTTCTTTGGACCATGTTTGGTAATCCACTGCTTATCAGAACACCCAACTAGTTTAGCCCCACCCACGGAAGGAGCCAGCCCAAACTGTGTTTTTATACAGGGCAACCAATCAGAACGGAGGTAATCTGCATACAGAGTACCATGCAAAAGTATTACACACCTGAGACAATTATATTTAAAACTCATTTAGCTTGATAGCATGTATGATACTACGATGCCCAAACAATATTAATACGATAAATAGTGATCTTATGTCTGTGTGTTTGTTTGATCATCTCCAGACCTCACGGAAGCCTAGTGTTACATTATAGTCCTGATCAAATACCTGAAATACCTGGTCCAGCTTAATCGATGCTATCATGTAGTAAAACGTAGGATATGGGCCCTTTAAAGAAAAATATCAACAGCTTTTATAGAATGCTGTCATGCTAATGCATTGTTTGGTGAAGAAACTCAAGATGTTTCTCATGTTAGGATCCTTGTTCAACTATATTTTGAATACGTTGTGAATGTTACCTTTCATCTTGTATGATGTGTGAAAACAACAAAAGAATGTTTTCACCAAATGTGGTCAGTAATTGTGGCCGCTGTGTTAACACCACTCACCGCTGTTTACAGAGACGTGCTAATTGTAAAGGACTCCACACACACACACATACACCCACACACACACACACACACACACACATTCGGGACTTTACTGATGCTTGCTTGTGTTTACATGCAGAAGTTGGTGTGCGTGTGTGTGTTAGTGAGTGTGTGTGTTGCATAAATGGTGCTGTGGTGCACCTTCAGCATTTCTACCAAGCATCACTAATATCTTGAATGTGTTTTGTATGTGTATGTATTTGTGTGTTTGTTTTTGTGTGAGTGTGTGTGTGTGTCTGTCTGTGTTTGTGTCAGATTTCTGGTTTGTCTGTCTTTCTCTGAAGTTGCATCACAGCGCCATTTACACCGCAACCACACACATACACACAAACAGCCAAGAGTGCCTTGTCCAATTGTTTGTATTAGTCTGTCTTTATTGTTTATTCATCAGAGCAGCATGAAAAGATTTCACTGCCCCAGAGCCCACTGCAACGTCAGCATGAAAGACACCACGGGACTAATAGGACTTTATCACAGAGAGTCTCGCTCATCTCCAGTGCAGCTTTAGCGCTAAATCACCTCCGCTCCAAGCAGCTGCGGCACAAGCGGCCCGCCATTGTAGCGTGTTGCTCAAAAAGCCACATTTTAGTTTCCACACATTCTTAAGTGACAAAAGTGTGGGAGAAAGTGGGTTCACGCTGGTGGAGGCACTGATTAAAACCAAAATGAGAAGAGGACGCTGTATGTGTACAAATAAGGAAGCTAGCTTCTCTGGGGAGCTGTTTAAGCAATTGGCAAATATCTTTTGCACATGAAGCACGTTTGTAATATTAATATTTTTAAAAGAGAACTACTACTATGGCTCCATAGGCTAAAATATTCTCAACAATGTCTGTTTAGTGTGAGCAGCGAATGTTAGCTGAATCCCTGGGCCTGGCACACACGCTGATGGCTGAATCGTATGCTAAAGCATTGTGATAAATGAAGAACTAGAACATGTGTTACCATGAATAACATCATGGCTGTGATTCGGTCCCAGCTGTAGAACCTCACAGATGTGATGTTATGGGTGATGACGCATGACCTTGATTGTTTCATAGAACAGTTTTGCTAAATTAAGAGAAAAGTCAAGCAAAGAAACATTTGTGTCAAATATACTTAAATATCGGCGAAGCCTTCCACTAAAAAAGTAGAACCAGCATTACTTAGCTAAGTGGAATGGGCTTATCAGCCAATCAGATTGTGTCATCAGAGCTAACTGTTGTATAACATAAGAAAGCTAATGCTAGCAAGTCCTATGAAGCTGAGAAATGACTGTGCTAGAGGTTTAGCATCTGGAGCAAATCCGTCCTAGCTAGCTAATTAGCTAAACATGAACAACACACTATATATAAAAGTTATTATATATGGCTTGTGAGTGACACAGCGAAGCGCTAGGTGTAGCCAGAAAAAACAGTATGATAGCCACCTTGTTTAGCCACTGTTAGCATTAGCACTAATTCTTTAGCCTGGCTTTTGTTTACCTGTGGTTTTTCTGACCAATACGTGGACATTTATGCCTGGAAAAATTCTAGAACAGATTCTCATTCGATTTTTGTTATTTTTTTAACCAAAGCTAATTGCTCTCAGGTCTACCGCTTTTCCCTCCTCCCGTCATAAAATGACTGTCCGTTAGAGAGAACCCGTCATTCCTGCGGTCTCCGTGCAAAGCGTGTGTCCTTATTGCTGCGGCAACAGGCATGCGGCTGCACAGCAGGGTCGCCGAGATAATTAAAGGTCAATTAGCAGCGAGACGAGCCGGGCCACAGATAATGAGACACGCTACAGGAAGTGAGGACAGCAGGAGGGGGGGGTGCAGAGATACGCAGTGTCACATTAATAACGAGAGGGGTGGGAACATGCACCTTGCAGTGGCTGTTTATTAAAAAGGGTTCTTTCGGCCTGTGGCCCCCTAGTGGGCTGGAGTGGTACTGCTAAGGGACTGATATCTCTATATTAAACGTTTATTTTATATATGGCAAATATCATTATACTTTATTGTCGTGATCATTTTTTTGCAAAAAGAAAACATACTTAAATTAAGCCTGTTGTTTAGTATGCCATAACTGACATAGCTAGCCAGTTTTTTTCATGTTCATACATTTTTTCATTTAAAGTAAGAACAGTATGACATACTTTCATAAGTAGTAATCTGATCCAAGGTCAGTCCTCCTTAACACTGCTTTGTCAGCTGTGACCTAAACCACATCCACAAGTTCTCTCCACCTTAATGAAGAGCTGGATGTGGTTCTTGTGTTATCGACGTTAGCCTTGTAGGTTCAGTTCTAAACTACAGAAGCAAAATTTGGCCTCCAGAAGCATCAAACTGTTCCTTTAACTCGTGTACCAAAGAGCTGCAGGTTAAACAGAAACATCTGCAGCGCCGAGCTCTGAGGAGACAGACAGCTTCGGCACTCAGCAAGAAACTCACGCTGAGGAAGGTGTGGAGAACTCCACTGTGAGATCTGTCAGGTGTCTCTGAGGTTTGACTGACAGCTCATGACCTGAACAAATAGCTCCCTTAGAGAGCGAGAGCGAGAGAGTGAGAGAAAAGACAGAGAGACTTCTCCCTCACTGCAGTGGAAGTCTTTTCCTCCACTATTAAATATTCACACGGACACAACAGCTGCGACACACACACACTCACACACACAGCGGCTAATGAGCCAGATGTCCTGGTGGATGTGGTTGACGTGTGTTATGAAAGATACACTAAAGGTCAGCACGTGTCTTTTGTCTTATGTGTATGTGTGTGTGTGTGTTGGTGTGTGTGGCTCACCGCTGGCCCTGTTCAGGCAGCCCTAATTCTTCAGTGAGGCTTTTGGGAATGGTGACGCACGCGTGCGGGTCCTGTGTGGGGTTTTGTGTGGGGTTTTGTGTGGTTTTGCCCACAGTCAGCCCACACTGGGCCAGCTTTGCATGGGGGGCGTGATTGCTGACTCTAAGAATGATGTGCTCATAACTAGAGTTCGTACCTCACACAGGCCTCTACCGCTCCCTACAGGAACACCAGGAGGGTTCTAAATGCTTTGGGTTCTAACATTGTTTTTTTTGAGACGGACATAAAAGAACCATCTTCACAGGTTGTTTCCTCTCTCTCCTCCTGTCTCTGTCTCTGAGTTCGTGCTTTTGGTGTAATGTGTGTGTGTCTATTTTCTGATGTTGTCTGGTCGTATGTACTATTTATGTTGTGGCGTTTCACCGTGTGTGTGTGTGTCTATGTTGTGAGCTGTATGTACTATTTATGTTGTGGCGTTTCACCGTGTGTGTGTGTCTGTGTTGTGAGCTGTGTGTACTATTTATGTTGTGGCGTTTCACTGTGTGTATGTGTGTGTCTGTGTCGTGTACGTCCATGTTTCACCATGTGTGTGGCGATGGCGGTGTGTACGTTTGTGTGTTGCGTGCACTACGTGTGTATTGCGTGTGTGTGTAATGGATAGGTTACGCGTCCAGACGGGCCATGCTGCAGCAGCTGCATGGTGTCACTATGTACTCACACGACGAGCACCACACCACCACCTACTCCTGGACCGAGAGAGGTAAGGGGGGCCGCGCCCCATCAGCGTCTCATCACGCACCCCGTCCAGTCCTGTCCTTCATCACTGCTTCCTCACGAACCCCCTCGTCCCGTCGCGCCGGTGTCGTCTCCGGGTCCTGGCCAGACCTTGTCGTCCTCTCTGTCTCTCTCCAGCTTCTGTCCTGCAGCACCGTGTCTCCGCCGCATCTCTGTTACATGTGTTTTGCAGCAGGCTCCCAGTAGACATTCCCATAAGGGCCCAAAATCACAGAAATCTGACTCTGTCCCATAAATACACGTGCAATGACTCTTAGCTGCAACCCGTTTTGAATTCAATGTTGTTATGATGTCACAAAGCAAGCCAGCCTATTTCACTTCCATCACAGAAATCTGGTAACCTGATCCGAGATCAGTCAGATGCTTTGTGAACAGTAGCTCTGGTCGCCTGTAGCTTTAAAGTGTAGTTCAGTTTTACGTGACAGTAAGTCACGCTGTGTTCCAAACCACGTCCACCTCAATAAAGAGCTGGATGTAGTTTGAGCAGCTTAATGGTAGTTCTAGGGATTTGTTTACAAAAAAGATTTGAGCGACTATTGACGTCTAGCATAGCTGTAGCCTGTAGGTTAACTGTATTGTTAACAGAGCTGTGCATCCTGAGGTTTTGTTGTTAAAATAGTAAACATGTGGACTTTGTCTTGGGCTAGTTCATCACTATTATAAGCTAAATTGGTCTAGAGGAAGGATACGCTCCTTCATAAACAAGCACAAAATTAAAATCCTATGCAGTGAGGAAGGGCAGGATTGAGCTCTTATCTTCCACAGTGTCGAACTGTCGCACATAGTCCTTTTTAATCGCAGGCTTTTCCGGAATCCTGCCAGCTGTAGACAGATTCACTGAGAGACCCCAGTACACAGATAAAAAGGTTTTTTGCGCCGTCCCATCCAGCAGAACACTGTAGATCGACACAGTTTCATCAACCTGCTGAAAAGAGCGTATTACCTTTTAGTTCATGTCTGCTTTTTCTATGTTATGCTGTATGTTTACGTTTCTATATTCCTAAGTGCATGGCACAGCAGAGTATACGAGTGGTAATCTGGTAAAGGCTTCCTGCATAGGGTCTTCAGAACGCACTGAAGAACATATTTTTAAAGAAACATGAGGGCATTTATGAACAGCTTATGCCAGTAATTACAAGATGATGACCTTGCATTCCGTTAAAGTGATAGACGTTTATGAAGCATTGTTGCCAAGTAATGGTATCTGTGAGGCAGAGGCCTGGTTATGAACACTGTATATCAGTTAGACGGAAGATTTTAATACCCTCAGAGTCCAGTGGTACAATGCAGTGTCCCCAGCTCACATAGTCAAATCCACTATTACACAGAACATACAGGTAGATCATTTTGGCAAATGCCACAAAAAAGAGAAATCCCTTGAACGCCTTTGGGCCAAAACCCATCGATAGGCCCTTTGGTCCAAACCCTGCAGGCCTATATATAAACTGTACAGACTAAATATTGTCAAGAAACTATTTGGGCCAGTTTCCATATATTTATATACAAGGGGTCTCACGTGATTGAAAAATTAATCTAATTTATTACAATTAATAATACAATTATCTGATTAATTCATCTAAATTGATCGCACATATTTTTGCAGTAAAAGTATTTAAAAATACTTTTTGCAGTAAAAGTATTTAATGAATTTTGGCCTATGAGTGAATGAACCATGAACATTACAGACTTTCAGCATCTCTTTTATTTAATAACTGTTTCTGCACCATTCATGTGCAGTAATGGACACAGCAATAACAAATATGATCTAATATGCTAAGGGGGAAAATGCTTCAGCAAGAACAATGACAGAAGTCTGTCTGTAAGCTACAGTTTAAGACAATGTACATACAAGCACAGTCGTCCACGTCCTTCCTTTTACGGAGCACATGTGGCCAGAACCGGTGTTCTGATGAATTAGGCTGCCTTCTCGAAAAATGCTAGTGTGGCGCAAATCGACAGCAGGGTCTATCGATTCATTCTACCCTGTGGAAAAATGCTCCCTTGAAGTTTATACAGTTCGTACAGTTTATAGTCAGTTTATGACGCTGATAAAGAAGAGAAATAGGCAAATAATATGCATAATTGTCACGTCGGCCGGGTTGAACATAACAACACGTAACAATAATCTGAGAAATGCTGAGAAATAACACTGAGAAATGCTACTGTGAAGCAGGGTGTTCATGCTACCCTGTGGAAAAATGCTTCCTTGAAGTTTATACAGCTGCCAGTGTCCTGAGGTAGCAGAGATTTATGGGCGTGGCACTGAAACCCAAGACTGGAACTGCACATGCGCAAAAGGGCCCTCGATGGGTAGCATGTTTCGACTGGGTTAAAGTCACGTGGTGCGATTACATTTTTTTTAATGCATTATTGTTTCTGTGTATTTTCTGTGATTGGATAGATTCTTAAATAGACACTTTGGGCCAAAACCCTCTGGAAGGACCCTTTGCTCCAAACACTGTAGACCCATTGACACCTCATTTGGGACAAATTCTATCAATGGAAACTACATAGGGAGCAGTTTACCTTCTAGGATACAAAATTACTGGACCAGCAGAGAAAGTTTAAACTGATCTAAAAATGCAAAAATCACTAACATACCACAAACAACACAAACCATTATGAACGTGGGAACGAAAACAGCATCATAAATGGAACATCTGCATGCCACTCTAAAGGGATTTCATGTTTATGTCTCAGCTTAACTGTGTCATTTACTAAATAAAAAAATGCCATGTCATTTTGCATCACTGGCATAAGCTGTTAATAATTACTAGTGCTTTATAAAAATATTGTTATATAATACACATTACATGTGAATTTGATTGGATAAATGTGGAATATTTATGTAATTAATGTTCTTGGTAGGAGTACACAGAACCAGCTTAGAGAAAGGGAAAGAGATTAAAAGGCTCTTTCTTTAAATAGAGTGATGAGGGAGTCAGAGAGAACTGCTTTGTATGTGCGGATCTGACCTTATAAATATGCAATCGGAGGCAACCCAGGTCAGCCTAGTTTTAAAGAGGCAGGACTTGAAATGACTGTGTAAACGTCCCATTTGCTGAGTGTGTGTTCTTACAGTGCAGTCGTGCGTGTAGGAGTGTGTGTGTAGGAGTGTGTGTGTAGGAGTGTATAGCTACTGTGTATGCAAGCTTTGTCTGTGTAAGCCTCTGATATTCTCCTGTCTTGTTGAAACTGCAAAACAATAAAAGTGAATTAGAAAGAAGGCCGTCTCTTGTCTTTTTCCGTCACGTTGTCCTGTTCAGTCGTGTATTATTCGTTAATGCCTAAATGTGGTGGTTTATTATGTAAATGTGAACATATGCAAGAAGTGAATTCACTCTAATCTCTGAGGTTTCTACTTCACAGCTCTGCCATCGTCTTCCGGTTCTGAACAAAAATGCCTTCCACTCCTTTTTCTCTCTCGTTACCTCTTCCATCTCCCTTCTCACTTTTGTCTCTCTCTCTGTCCACTCCCATGTCATTCTATCTCTCCTCCTCCGGCTCTCTCTCTCTCTCTCCCTCTCACACTCTTTTTCCCTCTCTCTCTCTCCCCCCTCTCCCTTTTCCTGTTTTTTTCCAGAGAGCCGGGAGAACTCGTTCAGTCGTTCGCGGAGCTCCAGCGTCTCCAGTATAGATCGGGATACCAAAGAGGCGGTGACTACGCTGCAGTTTGCAGAGTCATACGGCCGCAAGTCAGATGCACTGCCCGCGCCGTGCCTGTGGGTGGGCACCAGCTTGGGCTTAGTGGTCCTTGTGCCCATGTCCATCCCCACTGATGAGCAGGAGAGGATGGAGGAGCCCATCACTGTGGCTCCCACTGGTGAGTAACCGATTCGCCAACAACATGGGCTCCCTCAGTATAGGCAGACCAAACAGTGTGGGGAGATCCTTTGGGCAAAACCATACACCCTTTGTGCCAAATCCCATCTATATTTGGTCTAAACTCTGTCTAAACTGCTTGAGGGTGGGTAGACACTTTAATCCGAATACAATAAATAGCGTAAAGTGTCCGGTTGTCACACACTACAGGGTAGAACACAGTGTAAACAGTGCAAAAATTCTTCTCTGCATTTAATCCATTAACCCGACTGAAGCAGCGGGCAGCCAGTGATGCCGCACCTGGGGAGCAGTGTGTGGGCACGGAACCTTGCTCTAGCGTACCTCAGTGGTGCCATTCGCAGGTGAGGGATTCGAACCCACAACCTTCCAATCACACCGGCAACATCTCTAACCACCAGACAGCCCTGTGGGAAGGCCATTAGATCATTAGAGCAAAACCCTATGAGCTTTTGCTCCAAATACTGTGGACCCGTGGACACATAATTTGGGTCAAATTCTATGGATAGATCATCTAGACAAAATCCCAGAGGACAGATCTTTTTGACCAAGGGTCCAGGGGTCACCACTCTTACCCGCAAAAGGCCAGGTTGTCACTGGCCCATAGCAAAATCCACGGGTAGATCCTTTGAGCCAAACACCATGGACAGACGATTTGAACCCAGTGGACGGACTTATCCAAAACCAAAAGAGAAATCCCTTGAGCTCCTTTGGGCCAAAACCCATCGATTGGCCCTTTGGTTCATACCCTGCAGGCCTATATATAAACCATTCAGCCCAAATATTGTCAATAGACTGTTTGGGCCAAATTCCATGTATTTATTCTTTTTCGCAAATGCTGTGTGTATTGGCTCTTTAGGCCAAACATCATTTATAGACTCAGCAGTCCAAACCCTGTGATTAGATCCTTTGGTCCAAACCCTGCCGAGAGACCTTTTAGGCCAAACCTTACAGACTAACCCTTTAAGCCAAAACCTGCAATCAACTCTTTTGACCTAAAGCCTGGGTTTAGACTCTTTGGGCCAAATTCTATAGACAAAACCTTAGGGCCAAGCCTAGAAATATAATCTTTGGGCCAAATCCTTTGGATGGATCCAGACTCCTTTGGATAGACCTTTGGGGAAAAAATGTAAGAAAAGACCCTTTGCTCCAAACACTGTAGACCTGTTGACATTTGTGTCAAATTCTATGAATGGAAATGATATGGGCAGACAAACCCTGCCATCAGGTCTTTTTCCCCGAAGCCTGCGGATAGATTCTTTGGGCCACACTCTACAAACAGAGTCCTATAGTCGTTAAGACTAATGCTCTGTACAATTTCAAAATACATTTGTGCAGTCTTGTAGAGCTTAGTCTTTCTGAGATCAGCACAAGTGCAGCTTAATACTTGAAGCCCTGAACTGGAAAGCACAGCCTCTCAAACGTAAAGCTCTGCTCTCAGACTTTGATTAGATCGCTTGTCTTTCTTTTATAAGTAGGCAAAGTGAAGCCTGTTGTTTTACTTCTTTAAAGTGCCAAAATGTGTCTCAGCAGAGAAAATGTTGGACGCTGATTGGATAGGTCATTTTAATTATATTTGGCACACGAGTACTGTAGGACAAGGACATTTGGACAGCGCTGAAGTGGTGACATTGAACAGTACCAGGGGTTTGGAATAATTGATTGGAGCTTTAATTGGCATCACATGGGACAGTGGCTCTTGGTGTCACTGAAAAATTAATGACATGGAGGTGATCTTCCATTTGGTTTTATTTTCTTTTCCTGATGGGCAATCCTGCTATACTTTATCTCCCTCTGTCTCTAATTCCCTTTTTCCTTCTGTCCACCGTCTTCTCTCTCTCTCTCTCTCTCTCTCTCTCTCTCTCCCTCTCAGGCACAGTCCTGATGCTGAAAGGTTCTGTGCTGCGGTTCGGTTTCCTGGACTGCGCGGGAGGTCTGATCCAGAGTCCGTACGAAGTGTGGCGGGACCCTAACCCCCCCGAGGACTCTGAACGGACCCGCAGGCGCAAGCTGGTCAACTTCTCGCCCTATTCCTCGCAGGAGGCGAGCAGTGATGGCCACCTGGCCGTGGTTTGTTCTGAGCGTCAGGCCAAGGTGTTCCTCATGCCATCCCAGGCTTGCCTGTACGTGCACAACATCACCGAGTCGTCCTTCGTGCTGCGGGCCGACGTGGTGGCCGTGTCCAACAGCGTGTGCCTGGCCTGCTTCTGCGCCAACGGACACATCATGATCCTCAGGTGCAGCTCCACACTCACAAATGCTGAATTAATAACCCCTCGAACTCCGGGCCTCTTATTCAGTTAGTAATCTTAAAGCGCCTTACTGTGGGAAAGCAAATGTATTTTATTTGGAGACTGATGGAGTTCGCAAACACCTTGGGAAAAAATAAGAGACCCCTGCAATTTATTTGTAAATCAGCATCTCTGTGAGTGTGAAACCATTCCATGCCAGTGTCTGTTAAATTCCTACACAAGCACCTCATTGAACAAGATATTTGTTTTCTTTGAATTATTCAAGTTCTGTAAACGCTGCATCATTTCACTTATTTTGATGTTTTGTCATTTCCTTTAAAATGATGCTAAAACTAAGGCAAAGCTGTTCAGTTCAATACTTGCAGCTATAAAAGATAAAACCTGAGAAACTGAACATTTTTACAGTGGGCTCTTATTCTTTTCTGGAGCTGTATATTGCCACAGTTTAGCCCCACCCACTCATACTGAAGTTACAATTAGTGTTTCAGCCTGCACTGTTTCCATATAGTATATATATATTTATATGTAAAGTACTGTGCAAACGGTATACAGACATTTATCTGATCAGTGAGGGACTTTCTGCCAGCAAATACACAAGTTAACATTAGAATAAATACAAACAAACAAGAAAGCCGTAAATAATATCAAGATTTGTTTTATTTGTAAAAAGTACTTAAGAGATGGAGAGGAGAACACAGGTTCGGTTCCAGATTCCTCCTCGGTTCCTCCAGCCGTTGTTTGGATTTGTGAAATTCCATCAGCAGCTCCTGATTTAATCTAATGAAGTATTGATTGAGGCAAATCATGTATTTGGAAATTTCTATTAGAACTACAATGTAAAACTGGGCTTCCATGAGGAGGTCTTTTATTAATATTGTTTGTATATAGTCTAACATTAGCTTTTAAAAACAGAACAGGTTGTAAATCTAATTCTCTAAGTGTCTAAGACTCTCACACGGTACTGTATTGCTTGAATATCAGAAAATATGAAAATTATTCTTATGATCTGACCTTGATTTTGCAGTAGCTACATTAATTAGACTGGGGGCGGGGGGGGTTTACTATAAATGACTGATTTCAGTCATGAGTGTATTCAAATATCAGAGAGGTTTTACATTATTGTCTATGAAGGTCGTACGTTAATGTCTTTTGTGTGTGTGTGTGTGTGTGTGTGTGTGTGTGTGTTACAGCCTGCCCAGTTTACGGCCCCTGCTTGACGTGCACTACCTGCCGCTGACGGACATGCGCATTGCTAGAACGTTCTGTTTCACTAACGGAGGGCAGGCCCTCTATCTGAGCTCCCCAACAGAGATACAGCGCATCACCTACAGCCAGGAGATGTGTGACAATCTGCAGGTGTGTACACATCGCCTTTGTGTGTGACAAGTTTATTATAATTTCTCATACATTTTAGTGTGAAATTATTATTTGTGTGAAATAAAACGTAATTTTGTAACAAATAACGTAAATTCAGCTAAATTTCTCTATAAAATATAACTATAAAAAATTTTTAGTACTGTCTAGAGACACAAAGTAACCATATATTGGCTGCTGCCCTGTGACGCGTCTCTGGCAGCTGCAGTCCAGAATATATATATAATTAAATGAGGCACAATACAGGAAAGCAGGACAGAGCAGATCTCATTTACAGTAACAAAAACAGCCTATTTAATTTTAAGGGATAAAAAGTTGGAAAAATAAGATATGGTCCCCTCAAGGTATTTTTTAGTTCTAGAACAGCGAGTATAAAGCTGCACTTTTGCTGTGTATCTGCAGGTGTGTGTGTGTGGGAAGGTGTGTGTGGGTGGGAAGGTGGGTGTGTGTACTGTGGCCCCCTTTTTAGTGGAGGTTGGTGTGTTTAGATTTATCTCTTTGTGAGGACCAAATGTCTTTGTAATGAAAGGAAAAGCGTAAATCTGTAAGGTTATTTTGCTGAAATCCTACATTTTTTTTTTTTTAAGGAAAAACGTAATGATCAACTTAATTAGTTACTGAGGTTCAGGTCAGGGTCAGTTTTATGTTTAGGTGTAGACATACAGTATTAAACACTATTAAACAGAATTATGGCAATTGGATGTCCTCAAAGATGTAGTAATACCAAACTGTGTGTGTGTGCCTGTGTGTGAGACACTGCCTACTGAAGTGAAATGTCATGCTTGTCATGGATGCTTTGAGCTCTGCTGAGCTGAGCCACAAACACACACACACACACACACATGCACACAAACACACACACCATGCTCTGTTCGTTACACCTGCAGGGCAGATGCTCATAGGTTGGTTTCTGGGCTCAGACTGAGTCTAAAGATAAAGCAGAAACGATGGAGAGTCCCTAAGGCCTCGTGTCATTCCTACAGTCGGCCACGCGCTTAAATAAGGACCTCTGAGGGTCCGAGGGTCTTTTTTTCTTCTCTGTGGGGGAAATCACTCCTACCTCGCTCTGTGGTTCCCCAAATGTCACTGGATTTCTGAATTCTGAGGTCGAAGCACGCTAACACTCCTGCTCCCATCAGGGAAAACCAAGGCTAAAATCAACACCAGCCACTCAAACTGTGGCCCGCAGCTGCCAGAGCCACTTAACCACAACACTGAACGCAGCTCGCTGGTCTGTGGGGGGGGGGGGGTCTGTTGGTGTGATTATGATGGCAATTCAATTAGCAAGACAGTTCAATTAGCAGGAGCTAGCTTGTTAGCTTACGTGTAGCCTGCAGCCATGGAAAAAAAAACTTTTTCTTCTGGTTATTGCTTTTGCAATTTGTGGAAGTGTGTCTGTGTGCCTGTCACTACTGTTTTATACACTATTGACCACATTTAATTCAAAAATTAATTTATTATATCTTGGAAATGTTACACTACACAAACACTCATACATTATTTTACAACTGCAGCAATTAAAACAGTGATGTTAAGAGCAGAGTGTGTGTGTGTGTGACTCTGTTTCATCCATCAGAAACTGAATCAGGAG
>JBBIGA010000002.1:2754946-2771577 GCA_037576975.1 Alestes dentex | reverse complement strand
AAGGAGATTAAACATTTTTTAATGTGGTATAAAACAGATCATTTACTCATAACATGCCTCCACTTCCTTCTGTTTCAGTTGTCTAAGCTGATCAGATCCTGTGTTTATTTCCTCCTATCATGTCTTTTCTTCCACACCGTGGTGGTACTGTATGGGGCGCCGCTCATAGAGTGAGTATTATGTATAAATAAGTTGAGTTTAACAAGCCACAAGACACAAACCCCCTGCACCTTATTAGTTTTGTCTGCTTAAATGAACCACCAGTGTGTGATTTGCTAACTGGCTGGTTTTCGTTTTTTTGAATGGAAGATTAGCTGTGCATGCAAATTTATGAAAAACAGTGAGAAATTTAAAGCAGCGTTCTGTTTACGAACACCTCTATTAGGCTTAACACTGTTCCCTCGGTAGAGTTACGATGTCATTATTTGTAACGGCAAAACTTTAAATGGATTTCTGTGACCTCAGGCTGGTAGGGAGACCATGATTTATCTCCGGTTTGTGGTCGTGCAGGTCGGCGCTGGAGACCTTCTCCCTGGCCGTGCTGCTCTCCACTCTCACCACTCTGAGGTGTCTCTGTATCCTGGGTCCGAATGTACAGGCATGGATTCGTGTGTTCAGTAGGGACGGGTGAGTGCCATTCACTCTGCGTTGTCTTGCAGGATAAACTCACTCTAAACTCTCCAAACTGCTCTCTCATGGACAAAATATGGACAAAAGTATTGGGACACTCCTGTTTTTCAGTGTTTGGGCTCCTTACTTCCAGTGAAGGTCAGTCTTAATGCTCCAGCAGACCAAGACATTTTGGCCATGCTTCCAGCTTTGTGGACCCAGTTTGGGGAAGAATCTTTTCTATTCCAGCATGACTGTGCCCGAGTGCACAAAGCGAGCCCCATAAAGACATGGCTGGAGGAGTTCAGAGGAAGCTGTTATAGCTGTAAAGGGGGACCAACTCTTTATTAAAGTCTACGTATTTGAATGCAATATCATCAACACCTGTTGGTGTACTGGTCAGGCGTCCCAGTACTTTTGTCCATATTATGTATGTTCCATCATTAAATAGAGAGAGCCGTCAGAACCACTACAGGGCAGCTTCTTGTCTTACACCTGGCAGCCACTAGGTGGAGACTCTGCACACAGTTGGGAGCCTCATGCAGTTTGTCATACCTGTATTCGTTTTCAATGATCAACAATATTACAATAAAACTGAAATGTCTAGTGCTTGTGACTGAGGCATGTAACTTAAATCTACACAAGTTAATACTTCCCAGCTAATTACATCGTCCTAGTTTGGTATTGGTCGTTGAATTTTGTATTTTCCTTGATTTGAATGTATTATTATTATTATTATTATTATTATTATTATTATTATTATTATTATGAATGAATTCACAATGCCACCTTATCTTTTCAGTAATCAGTAATGAATCTGGTAGCGGATTCCAATACAGACCTGTTTTTTTTCTTTTAAACCTACTTAGCTGTAACATGACCTACTTTTAATTGAAGCACCACTTAAAATGAGCATCTAAAATCATACTCAAACTACTCAGACACGCTGCTGCATGGATACAACCACATGAAATCACAGTGGGGATCAATAAAGTTTTCTGATTCTGATTGTAAGAGCGGTATTTCAGGATAGATTTATTATAGCAATGGATCAGTTTAATTCTCCATACAGCATTTTCTTCTGATATCAACCCAGTACTGATAGAGTGAAGCTGATATGCCACCTATAATTATTATATGATAAGAAAATGTAAATAAGACATTTTCATTGTCTTTCATTGACATTGTTTGTAGGAATATAGGAATGGATTATCGGCGCACCTACTTGTTGAATGCCGATGCTTGCACGGTCCTACTCAGATGTTCTGAGCTGGTTAGGAATGCCCTGTGTTTATACAGCTGTGTTATCTCTACCTAAGAGCTGCAGGAAATCTTTCTCTTGCACTTGTTTGCTCTCGAATGAAAGGATTTGTAAGAGACAGTTTGCTTATGTGTTTGTAATGGATTGTTTCCCTTTCTCTGTATTTGAATGTGCAAATGTCTGCATGTAGATGCAGAATTGTTAAATTACACATCATTTTTGATCTCATGAATGTACCTGTTGACTGTAATGAGGTGCATGTCTGTTGCAGAGCGATGTCAGTGTGGGACACATCTCTTCAGATCACTACCGGCTGCAGCATGGTCGGGGCCTGGCTTGGAGCTTTCCCGATTCCTCTTGACTGGGACAGACCCTGGCAGGTCATTACATTTACATTTACGGCATTTAGCGCACGCCTTTATCCAGAGCTACTTCCATTCCCTAACTACAGGGGGCAGTCTGGAGCAACTTGGGGTTAAGGGTCTTGCTAAGGAACCCAGTGGTGGTGTACTGAAGGTAGGATTTGAACCCATGACCTCTTGGTCAAGAGGCAAGTATCCTACCCACTAGACCACCGCCACCAGTACTCAGTCTGACCACATACACTAATAGGCAGTTAATAGTACACTTAATAGCGAGCATAATAGATGTACACGTTTAATTACCAGTGGAAAACGCCCACTGTCAGTACATGCAGTCCAGGATGAATCTCTGATTTCAGAAAAACAGCATAATGTGGCCCAGAATCTATTCATGTGTTTTAAACTCATGCCAGTGAGAAATGTAGTTGTGCTTCAAATTTTAGTTGAACAAAACTGACCAGCTGGTGTTTTGTACTGTTCTGGATTGTTCAGAGGCATGCTCAGTACACAAGGTTCCTCAGAGGGACCCTCAGAAAGCAGGAATATAGCAGGAAAGTCTTGCTTGGGGGAGGGTTACTATTAAAATAATGTTTTGGTATATGCTGTCGTATATCGCTTGATACTTCTAAGGGAGGGGTGCAGCAATGCATCAAAATATTGTGATATGCAGACATGTGACAATATGCATCGAGCAGAATAAGCATTCTATTAATTATATGAAGTGTAACTGCATTTTGTTTATAGTGTCAAACCTGCGCCAGTCATCAACCCAGTCCCACCCATGTCACATTCAGCCCCCCCCACCTCAGTCTCATTAGTAAATTGTGTCAGAACTGAAGTCATTATTTTTCTTCATTCAAATTTTCATTCTAAATATTGTGAGAATATTTGTTTTCAGCCTTACCTTGTTGAATATACAGTACTCTGCAAAAGTCTTAGGCACCTATGCATCTTCGGTACTAAGGCCGTTTTCTCGGTGTGTGATAAAAGTGTCCAGTAAAGTTAACATTAGAATACAAACAAACAAACTAGAAAGCAGTAAAAAGTATCAAGATTAGTTCTGTGTGTAAAAGTAGCCGATATTGTGTGAGCTGGTGAGGAGAACACAGGTTCGGTTCCAGATTCCTCCTCGGTTCCTCCAGCCGTTGTTTGGATTGTGAAACTCCATCAGCAGCTCCTGATTTAACTTAATGAAGGACTGATCGAGTCAAACCAGGTTTCTGATGAAACTACAGTAATACTGGACTTCCACTAGAACACCGATATACTGAACATAACATCACTGTTTACTGTAGAATGATATTTGTATTTATTTAATATATTTCGTAATATTACTGTAAAAAAAACACTGCTTATTTAAAGTTTTTGAATATTATTTTCACAGGTGCATTAGATTTAGTGCAGAACTGTATAGTGAGTGAATCAAACCCCGAGCTCTGCATCGTCTATTTAACTGTATCATGAGTTGGGTGTGTCGTCACACCCCTTCTCTACGGATATCAATGATTGATTAGTGTGTAGGTGTGTATTGCTTTCTCCCGTATGTGTTGGCTTTATATGGATTTTGTATGTGTTTGTGTAATCTGAATGCTCCACAACAGCTATTTTTATCCTCCTCACCAGTTCTAACAACTCAGAGCATTTCTTCAGCGAGCACGTCTTCAGATCTTTCCTTTAAATCCTGCGAAATGACCTGATTTCAGAATCCATTCTTCATTCTCCTCTCTGAACTTTTCGAGTTCGACTCTTCAGTTTATATGTAGGCCAGTGGCTGTCATCGTTCTTATTTTTGCATATCTTTACCGTCCCGTCCAATATATGGAACGTGGCCTCGTGAAATTTCGGCTTCGGGACGGTTCAGCCACCGCATGTAATCCGTCATCCCCAAAAATGACAATGAGGAAAGAACAGTGAAGTAGATTTTTTTTTTGTTTGTTTGTTTTTGGAAAAGCGAAACGGAAAACGCCGCTGACCAAGCCTTCCAGAGCCAGGGTTTTGTTTGAAATGAACCAATGTTCATGAAAAATTAAAAGTTCTCAAAGCATGGGAGGGCTGCACTGCAGCTTCAATTATTCATGCGTGGTACGGAGACATCGATCAGAGGGGGGGTGGGGGTGGGGGGGCTGGCGTTTGCCCTCGTTGTGCCCTCAAAATGTCACACTGAAGTCTCCCATGTGTGCTTTCTCACACGCACACACGCGGCGAATGTCTAGACTAGACCATGGAGACGGATAAACAGTGAAGGAATGGCAGTGTGTGCAGTTCGGCTGGGAAATAAAAGCGAGGCCTGATTAAAGGGGTACAGTACCCCCCCACACACATACACACACACACACACACACACACACACTTTAACATGGATCAGCCGTCGCGGTTTCAGTCCATGAAGATTTTTTCTGAGAACTGAATTAATAATTGTTGGCTGAAACAGCCGCACTAACTTGGAAACTGCAGATTTCCTCCGCATTTTTTTTTTTTTTACTTTTGTGACGTCCGGGCCTCGTCCGCCACGCCCCCTCGTCCTCGCGCTGGTTGTTTATGTTTATCTGCGTATATCAAAGAAAACGCGCTGCATGAATTACAGTCCGGTCTATACAGGGGTAACATCGGTATTTACATTCTAGCACTGCAGGAGACAGCAGTTCATTGTAAACTGTACAGTACGGATACGGGTTTACCATTATATTTTCTTTAAGGGTAATGTATTAAACTGAGCTTTAAATGAAATTAAAGTGTTTTGGGCACATATTTAGGATTTTTTTTTTTACCACATCACAAATTCGCATTTTTTCACAATTCACGGGGGTTCTTGGAACACAACCCCGCGAATTTCGGGGGTCGACAATATATTATTTTTTAGATATCATCACCCGTACTCAACAAAAAACAAAACAAAAAATATCAACTAGCATTATTTACAACAAAAATGTTTATTTCAATGGCTATTCACAGTGTAAAATAGAAACTTTATTCATCCAAATACATACAAAAAAAGGCTTTTACAACAAACATCCTTTAAATAATACTTTCCATTTGATTATTTACATTTGTACAGTGTACTCAAAATATTGTTTTAAAGAAGCCTCAAAACAGAGTTTTATGGCAAACATTTGGTCCCTGTGGTGGTAAAGAGAAAAGAGGGTGAATGTGTTCGGTGAGGATTGGGGGGAGGATGAAAAATCCAGGCCGAGATCCAGACTCGGGCTAAACAGCATTTTTGAAAGTGAAACACCATCAATGCAGCTCAGTCTGAGACCAGGTTTAATCCACTTCTGAGAAACCAGGCCGGTGAGCTCCATACAGCAGTGGCCACACAACCCTCCTGTTGAGCTCCAACCTTACAGAACACGAACGCAACTGATCCAGCCCACCAGCCCACCCCGAGCTCCAGAAGTGGTGAATTAGCTGGAGCAGGCGTGACCGATTCAAGCTGGACTCTGGAGGAAGTTCTGCAGCACCAGGGTTGGTGACCACTGCCCTAAAGAAAACACTGCTGGGTTTAAAGCAGGGGTGTCAAACTCCAGTCCTGGAGGTCCAGCACAGTTTCTGAGCAGGGAAATCACCAAAACGTACCATGGCCCTCCAGGACCGGAGTTTGCCTGGTTTAAAGTTTACTACCCTTTAGTGTCCTCCAGGAGAAACACTTTTCCTGGCCTAATCTATTAAAGGAGAAAATGCTTCTGGAATCTTGTCCACACCGCCAAAGTAGGCCGGGTGTCTCTCGTTCTTGAGTGTCCATGGCATGGTGATTCATGTCATTAAACCCTTCAGAAGCACAGGAACAGGGAGTGCTGAGGCCTTAAAGAAATTAATTGATGCTCTTGGCTCCAGGCCCATCAAAGTTCCGGACAAACACCAGCAAAGCCACATCCCTGGCTGGCGCCTCACTATTACGAAGCGTGTTCTAGAAGGTTCTCCCCACGTTACTACTGCCCTGGGGCACTGCCTGCTTCCACACTGGTCTACAATGTCTGGTCCACGTTCACACTGTTCGGGAGTCCTCTTTTCAATTCACATTGTTCTACAATATCCCACTTACTCACTGCTCTCCTCCCATTCCAGAACGCCCTGCTCCATTTCATGGCGTTCTAGATTCCCCTTTCCAACTGTTCTAGACTGAGATCTCCAATCACACATTCTAGAACATCACAAAACGGAGGAGGGAACGCCACCAAATGGAAGAGGAACGGTGTAAATCGGAGGAGGGCTCACTGCTCTACCGTGTTCTCCTCTCATTCGCGGCGTTCCCAAACGCCCTCCTCCATTCAGTGAAGTTCCAGAGCGCCCTCCTCCATTTCACGGCGTTCTAGAATCCCCTTTCCAACTGTTCTAGACTGAGATCTCCAAACACACAGATTAGAACCGTCTCCTCTTGTTCATGCTCAGTGCTGACTGCCGACTACATTAGAATGCTGGTGCTGGGGGAGAAGGCTCTCAGATCTGATTAAGCATATGTTCTTCTAAAAGAGATCAAATGTGGTTGCTATCCATTTCAAATGGTTATATAACACCCCTACAAGATGACGTACTGGATCAAAGCACTGACTAGACGTCCTGACAAATTCAAGAAAGACTACTTGTCCAGTATGACAAGGACATTAAACGTTTCCACGGAGGCTAGATCAGAGATTTTGAACGGGCAGTGACCACTTTAGAGTCCTATTTTAGAAGTAAAAAGGACAAGACTTCATACTGATGGCAAATACTGTTGGTGAATAAAGGCCAACTGTTAAGCAAGCATGGGAGAACATTTCTTAATATCTTTGGCATAAGAGAGAAAAAAGAAAGCAGCAGAGTGAGGAGGACAAAAAAAAAAAAAGCAGACTGTGGACAGGAGAGAGGACTGGATTTGGGGGGGAAAAAGACTAAAGTACACAGGAAGAATATTCCACTTCGCCCTTGCCCTGAGGTTGACTGATTTACTCCCGCTGCAGTTGTCCACTTCATTGAGGCGGGACACACGAGTCCACGCTTCCACACCCCCCACCCAGAGTATGACCGTCAGAAGCCGTCCAGGTGGTTCATGTTGTTGGCTCTCAAGTGGATCTCTTCTAGAAAGTTCTCCAGCTGCTCAATCAGAACTCTCTTTTTAAACCTGCAAATGAAGGAAATGCTTCACTGATAAAGAAGACACATAAAAAAAAAAAAGCTAATTTCTGACACCACACAAGGTAAAGAAAGGGGAAAACCTGTTACTTAAAACATTTCGGTGAACTGTTACTTTAAGTAAACATCAGTCATTAAGTAAAAGGCTCAGGGTGTCACGTACCTGGCGGCTTCTTTAATGATGTTTTGTAAGAAGATGAGTCGAGTTTCTAGACTCCCCTGGATCTGCTTCAGGAGGTAGAAGATTTTCTCATAACCTGAGAGCAAAAAAGAGAGCCCATAACTTTCAACACTAGAGTGTTCTTTGAGTATTTCCACACAGCAATCCCAAACATCAGCCCACGCTCAGATTTTAAACAAACCCTGCTTTTATTCCCAAGATGTCGGGCCATCCAGACGGCGCTGCATGTGCTGACCTTAAACATTTGTTTTCCATTTTTAAGCATAACCCAGTAAACAATGAGATTTAAAACAGATTTACAATTACTAGCGTAATCTGCCTTATTTAAAAAAAAAAAGTTTTTTAAAAGCCCTTCATCTTACAAAAGTAGTTTTTGTAATAAAGTGCATATTATGTGCAAGTGTAAGAATTACATTTTCTTTTGCCATAATTCAATCACAATCTTGCAATATTTCAAATGACTGATACTGGCGGCAGCTGCTGGCCTAGTTAGGGCGTTCAGAAAGTCGTAGGTTCGAATCTCAGGACTGCTACTGGCACCACTGAGGTGCCCTTGAGCAAGGTACCGTCCCCACACACTGCTCCCTGGGCGCTGTGTTCCTGGCTGCCCGCTGCTTCACTTGGTGAATGTGTTGAATGTTCACACCGTGTGCTGTGGCGTGTTCACGTATGACAGAATGGTCACTTTACACTATTTTGATACAAAGGACTACTGTAGGTCTTCCAGTGATTCCCACCCTTATTAGCTCCTGTATCAAAAGCACTTACGTCTGCCCGGTTTCCTGATCTCCTTGGTGATGAGAATGCGGAGCTCTGTGTTAAGCTCCCTGCCTTCCTCTTTCCTCATCTTCTTCAGCTCACTGGGGGACGGATAGCGCCGCGTGACCTGATCGTCTTCCTCCGCGCCCACAGCCGGCTCCTCCGCGTTGGACTGGCCGTTCTCCAACACGGGCTCCTGCTGTCGCTCCTCCTCTTCGTCCAGCTCCAGGTGGTTTCTCTGCACGTGAGGGGAAGATGGCGCCGATTCTGACCCAGGAGAAGGCTCCATGTCTGGGGTCCGTTCTGGCTCAAGATGGTCCACATGGTTTCCAACCGGGGAGTGGTTATTATCTGGAACTAGATGTGATTTTACACGTCAGGCATATGGAGAGCCATCACTCCCCATGTACCAGATGAAGGGGTAAATGTGTTTTTTTATGGAACAACTTGGTGTCTCTTACCTCTAGGCGGCGTTTTATTTGGAGGAGTGTATGCTCGTCCAGGACGCAGAAGGGGGGACATGCATCTCCTGCGTTTGGGGGCGCCCCCTCCAGCAGGAGAACTGGGCTCACCAGGACGCCTCCCTTTCCCTTGAGTGCCCGTCACAAACTCGTCTGCCTCATCCACCATCATTGCCTGAGAGAGTGAGAGAGAATGTGCAAGACAACTGAGAAACAACAACAAGCCCAATGATCCTGGAGGAAAGAGCAAATAAAACACAGGCTGACTGCAATGCAACATTTTCGGCACAGTGAACCTCTGAACCTTAAAGCCTAAACTGTGATGACAGTGATGTCAGAACGCTCATTCAGAGACTCTCTCCAACTCAATGGACTCTTATTTACATTTATAGCATTTATCAGACGCTTTTATCCAAAGCGACTTCCATTCCCTAACTGCAGGGGCAGTCTCCCTGGAGCAACTTGGGGTTAAGGGTCTTGCTTAGGAACACAGTGGTGGTGAGCTGAAGGTAGGATCCGAACCCATGACCTCTTGGTCCAAGAGCAAGTATCCTACCCACTTGGCCACCACCACCCAGATTCTGTGCTCCCTCTCCACATACATTACAGGGGTGACTCGACCACAAAAATGGAATCTTTAAACCATCAGTACTCAACACAGCCCCAGTCCTGGAGCATATTTGTGTTATTCCAACACCATATTACAGAGTGATGCTGAGGTTGGGTATGAGGCAAGAAACATAAGAACAGCAGCAACGCTACACGTCTGTGCAAAGTGACAGTGTGGGAGGTGTCAGTGCATAAATAAGTAAAAGTGTCCGAGTTCTAGTCTGCAGTAACATATCATTGCTGTCGGGCTGAAACCTCGTATGTCCAAAACGGCTATTTTTCAGGAAACTCAAAAAACTATGTATATTCTAAATAAATGAATACTGGGTCATCAAAACTATTTTCAACACTTTTCATTGGTTAATAATTTCTAAATTTTACAGACCCACGTGGAGACTGACCAATAGTATTGACTTATGGAAAAAACAAAACAAAACAAAACAAAAAAAAAACCCACAAAGACCAAAAGTGGAGTTACGAGGTTTCCTCCAGACAGCGACGATATGGAACACCTTTACTTATTCTTGCACTGACTCCTCCCACACTGCTAATTGTTATATGGTTGGACTTGTTGCACTGTTAATATGGCACATGTTATAGGTCTATACCACTGTTAACTGTCTAGGCTGTGAAGACGCATTCAAGTAAGAATTTCATTGTACCTCGTACACTGTACTCTGTACATAGGGCAATAAATCTGAATCTTTGATAAATCTGTCACATATGGTTCTTTAAGGAGAGAAAAGTGGTTCTTCAATAGCATAGCTCAGAAGTCTGTGTTTTTCAGTGGGGAACTCTTAAACAGGCAGTATTTATTAGTAAATGACTGTGACCAAATGTAGCGTGACACACATTAAAGAAGCAGGGCTGTACCTTCTTGTCCAGTTTGAAGGGGTTGCCGAAGGTGTGCAGACGTTTGGGCTGATCCGGATCCGCCTCCCGCAACGGCGAGGGGCACTGTTTCAGGAAGTCCTGATAGTTCCCCATCTGTGCTATGGGCACACTGTGGACCTGATCTGCATCAAAGAGCCAAAGCAAAGTGAACCACAAGCTCATAACCCTTTTCACATTAGTTCAGTTTTAACTGTATGGCGTCTCCTCTGATCCCCCAATCACAGCCACACTAAAGTCATGATTCTGGCAATGAATGGGAAAGAGGCAGATCCAAATTACTCTGGCTCTGAGAGTTACCTTGATCCTGGCCCCTCAGGAGGCACACACGGGCGTTCAGAAGGTTCCGCCTCATGCGGCTCAGCTGGTCCAGAAGGTGCTCTCTGGGAATATCGTAGGGGTTTCGCAGCCCCTGCGGCTTCAGGGCCTGCAAAGTGTGACAAACACGCAGGGAAAATTAGGTCACAGCAAAACAGGAGGAAGAAACATTTTAATTCATACATGGCAAGCCAGACATTTGAGCCCACCATCTGACTCAAAAAAAGAAACCTAGTCTGCATCTCTTTGTATTTTAATTTTTAAATCTCAAAATGCTTTACCCAAGGTCCATAAAACACTGGAAAGATTTATTGCTATGGTCAAAAAGAGCACAATTGTAAACAAATGGCAAAAATGCGGCTTTATTATATGGTCAGTACTGCGAAGGGCCCAGTGCTCTGCCACAGGCCTCTTATGACAGGTTTTTATTATTGCACATGTTAGGAAAAAAAAAAAAAAAAAGACGACGACGTTCACCCAAAGAAGTCTGAAGTCTACAGGCTAAATCTGACTCCTTTAAGAAAATGCACTTTCTAATTTGGTCAGATAGTGGCGCTGAAGAGTCTTCTGTGAAGCCTGTTGTTTGTTGTCATGTTTGCCCCTGCTGTAATAGTTCCGGGTAGTGTGTGAATGACCCCTCCATAATTGGGGGGTACTGCCTCGTTTAACAACAAAAGAAAAATGCTAAGACGTCAAAAGATGGTTACTGTGATGAAGGACCGGCAGAAAATAATGTTTCTACATAAACATTTCCATGTAATGCTTTTTCAGGTAGATCTGGACTTAATTTCTATGTTTATCTATCAGCTGCCCACAGGCATAATCAATACTGGCTTCAGCCCAACGTGCATTCATAGTGTAATCCACTCGCTTTGTGATGAGTGTGTTCGGCCAAACATTTGATTTATTAAAACACACTTTTCTTAGGTTTATACTTCACCCCCAGCGTAAGTGACTCTGCACTGATTATAATCTCAACACAAAAAAAAGACGCGGGCACAGACAGCTGGAAGACATGATCCGGTTCGAGCCGGACGCTGTGATCGTGCAGCTGACCTTGTTGAGAACAGCGAGCTGGAACCCGGAGAACTCTTTAGGGTTGGACTCGAGTGGCAGGGCCGGTCCGTCCCCGACAATGCTCTGCAGCAGCTGTGTGAAATCTTTCCTGTGGGCCAGTGAGAGGGCGGAGCCTCTGGATCGGAGCTTAATCCCACACTCCGGCCCCGCCTTCTTCCCGACCAGCGCACAAACACGGTCCGCTTCTACCTTTGCCTGGAACGAACACACACACACACAAACACGCGCACACACAAACGCACACAATTCCCATGTTATATCAACAGTGGTTATGCCATGGCAAAAAAGGTACATTTAACAATATTAATTATTTGAAATTTAATTATTATTAATTATTAATTATTTACAAGAGACTTAACTAACCAAAAAAAAAAAAATTTTTTTTAAATCAATACTTGATAAACTCCAAAACTTTGTGGTCTCATAACGAGTAAGCCAGGATAGAAAAGCCACTCATTTTAACGCAAAATTATGGAAAAAAACAACGAAAATCGTCAGCAAGAATGATGCTATTTGTACACATCTTTCTTTGCCCGCATATCGGCTTTGTTTACCATTAAGCCCACAGGTTACCATCTTTTGTTTATCTTTAATAAAGATGTATAAAGAATTACAAACAATCCAATTATACAAATGAGTTGTACAAATTTAGAGAAAACTGTTAAATGGTTTAAACAGCTCAACAGTGCATAACACTGGAAAACTTTGGCTCGTTGACATGCAGGTTTGGTTTTTAGCATTGTGAATTCTTATTTATACATATGAGTACACTTTACATGTAGTATGTATGTATTGCAGTAAAAAAAAAGGTTTTACTTACAATACATGAGGAGTGTAATGAAGGTTTCAGGAATACTCATGCATAAGTGTTCATACATACAAACATTTTAACTACCGCAATATAAAAAATAGTGATCATTTTGGCAAATTATTGCTGTCTATCTTTAGCCAATGTTTTCTTACTCTAATAAGAAATATTACAGTCAGGGTTCCCACCCCAAGTCAGCCTTAAAATTCCCTGACTTTTCCATGACTTTCCCTGACCAAAAAGCAGAATTTCCATGACCTCCCGTATAAAGACATGTGAAATATAACGTTTGGATAATGAGCAGAAAAGGGCATTTAAAGGGGTTATAGAATTCAAAACTGCGTTTACGTCCTTGTTGTTGAATACAGGCAGCTTGGCGTGTTGACTGGACCGGACCAAAACCTCAACTACATCTCGGACATCCTCTACGTGCATGTTTTATCTAGAAATGGCCACGGTAAAATGGGCCATTCTGAACAAAGCAGCTCTATATGCTATAAAGTGTGTACGACTGGAGAAGTGCAGTGATGGAAGTTGAGACGAGGTGGATCTTTTCAGCGTCTTTTTCTTCGCAACATGTTTTTTTCCCAGTCGCACGGCTCGTAAATGCACGCTCTCCCATATTGGAGAGAAGTATGTCCGATTTACTTACTTTGCATTTTGCTCTTCCGTCATCATCACTTTGGGTGAGCCAGTCCTTAAATTCTTAAATTCTTCATTTTCAAGCTAAATATCTTGAAATTTACACTCGTCTGGCAAGTTTGGTAACGAGTGTGAGGACATATGTCGACACAGACTTCGCAAAGATTTTGTGTTCTAGAATGTTTTAGAGCGGGAGAGGTTTTGAGCAAAACAAAAAAAATTTACTGGGAACAGAGACGCGTAAATACACATCAGGTTTTGGCTACTGCACTATATGCTATTAACAAAATTCCCTGATAATTCCCTGACTTGGCACCCAAATGATCAAATTCCGTGACTTTCCCCGTCTGGAAATGCCTTTACTGAAATTCCCTGATATTCCAGAAATTCCCTGACCCGTGGGAAGCCTGTACTGTTCATCAGTGTAGAATCAGTGTAGAGCGGCCATCATATGATGCCCAAGACGCTAACAGCCAATTATTTGGTATGCAGTTTTGAAAGCTTGTCACGAATTTGTGAAAGTGCTGGCTGTGTGTACCTGCTGGCTGAGTTTCTTGAGGTAGGACACCACGCTGTAGCTCAGCCCGTACTCCATGTTGTCTGCCAGCAGGTTTGGAGCCCCCATCGCCCGCAGCGCTTTCCTCAGAGGCTGAAACCGTCCAGACAATTTACACACAGGTTTACAAGCTGCTCTATGTAGACAACGTATTATTAATATGAAGTTTACAGGCTGGGACGTCTCACCGTGATGTAGTATGGGGGCATGGTCTTCAGGTAGTTCTCGAAGGACTGGCGCCATTTCACTGTGGGCTTGAATTTGTGCACTCTAATCAAGTCATCTAGTAGTATACAGTCAGAAATGTAATGTCATAATTACTACCTACATGCAAATTACAACCAATAACTCTAATCTTGATATTTGAGCGTCCTTAAGAGTTAACAATGTATTGCAGTTCTGACTAATAATACCAGGAAAAAAAAAAAACCTGATGTAGGAGCCTAAAGAAATAAGCAGCAAAAATAGAGGTTTGAGAACATGTTTCCATATTTAGAAATAGCCTCGATTCAGACCAAAACAGGAGGTTTTCTTGTCAGATAAAGCTTTTGTTTCAGAGGCTGCCCTTTCAGATGAGCTTACAAGATAAAGCTATAGCTAACTGGTACATACAATTTTCTTCTCTTCAGTGGAAGCCGTTTTAATTAATCTTAGAACTAAAGTCTAATCTAGTTCCATCCTGCAGGCCCAATAAGAATACAGTCAAGAACTCAGTTTTGGTAAACTTCAGCAAATATAACCGGTGTAAAACAGTCTACAACTGGTGTTTACCCTCAGAGCTCAGAGTGTATCCGTAAACTCTGATTTCAGTAAATATAAATGGTGTAAAACAGTCTAGAACCGGTGTTTACCCTCAGAGCTCAGAGTGTATTGGTAAACTCTGATTTCAGTGAATATAACCAGGGTTAAACAGTCTAGAACCGGTTTCTGTGGTGTTAGTATTCTGCACATACTAAGTGTTTGCTATGATAACAGTGGAGGTTGTTTGGGTGTTCTAGGTGGTTGCTAGGTAGTTACTACAGTATTTTGGGTGGTTGCCAAATCTCACACTTTACAGCCCTGTAAAAACCTGGGTGTTGCATTCTTGGCCTGTATATTTCCATAACGCGGCATAATTATCCAAATAGTCTTATGTGTTTGAATACTGGCAGATGGGTTTGCGTTAATCAAATATGTAAGATTATTTGTTTTAGTATCTTTATCAGCCACACCAGTTATTCGTATTATCATGACTGGTGCATTCCTACAGACAAGGTAAGATGCACTACTAAATTCTCTCAAAGTCAAGACGTATGCTCATGAAAAACAGACTCACCAAGGAGGGGCAGCACCACGGGGTAGTTGTAGGGCATAACAAACAGGTTGACACAGTTGAGAGCAGTACTTGCCTTCAGGTAGCCGAAGGGCTGCCCGAGGTCTCCGTATTTAGCACTGTTGCTCACAAACACCTGCGGGCGCAACAGAAACACTTAATTAAAAGGATATTGAGTCTCACAGACATACACAGACACAAATACTATGAGAGAAAAAGAGGAAGAAACAAAAGCAAATGTACTGATGAACAGAATGAACATTAGTTAATTATTTCTACTCAATTTAATTTTTACGCTGAACGATGTTATACTGCCATATTAAGGCTGACATGGTTTGATACTGCTTTTGTAAATAATGAGCAATAACAATAACCAATAAAATGACTGTCATTTCTATTTGGTGCAATGTGCTCTTGGTGTCAGGTCCTGTAGTGAGTTATTCTTTGGTTGCTTGTTAGGTTTAAGCCCATAAAATACATAAAAGTACATACAAGATTTCATTCAATGTGTTAGCAATTGTGCAAAATTCCCTTTGATTTAATAAGAAAAAAGTCCAAAGACCATGTGAGTTCTGTAAGCACTAAAATATGGTTTGATTACATTATATCTGGAAAATATCATGATTAAATTTTTCCAATAACAATTCAGCGCAGAAAAGACAAGTCACCCTAAACTGAAACATTTACTTTCAAATGTATTGAGATCATGAGTCAACACATAGGTCAGTGTTTCCCAGCATAGAAATGTCTTCACCATGTAAACACGCAAGACTCTCACATTATATTTTTCATACGAGTCTAGTCTTGCTCCTGTGAGCTGCCAGAACACTGTTCTAGAGGCTGCATTGATCGTAAATGACAACTTAGTCTGACTGACTAATGTGACGGGAAAACAAGTATTCAGATACTTCATTATACCTTTAGTGCTCACATTCACTTCAAACATATATAATGTCTTAACTTTTTACTTACATAAGTAAAAAAAAAAAAAAAAAGAAAAAAGAAAATGTGGGGAAAAACATACGGGAAGGGAGAAAAGTATTCAAGACAACACAAAACATCAGGTGTCAAGCTGTTTTCACCATGAGTCGGACAGTCAGGAATGTCTAGATTCATTCTGAACTCGAGGCCTTCAGGTACACAGATTAAATTCAGTTTTGGCCGAATAGTCCAATCAGTGTTTGCTGCTTCTGTGTAATAGACAAAATCAGGAAATCGCTTATTATTTGCTTTTTGCTAGGAAAAGTATTTCTTTAAATAAAATACTTTTTTCTATAAGAAGTGGATAGCCAACCAGTTTTTGGCCCCAAGACCTGCCGTTCCTGCCGATTTCAGGTCGTCCTGTAGCTCTGTTCTAGTCACTGCAGGCCTATTGCTTTTAAATAATAATTTTTGTTCGTATTTGTGTTTGATACATGTGTGGTAACCAAGCATCATAAGGCAGCAATTGCAACAGTTAATTGTTAATAGTTAAGCCAGTACATTGTATATGGTCAAGCTGTGGTGGTATAAATAGTAATGATAATATTAATCAGTAATACTGACAACGTATCGTCCCTAGAACTCAGTTTTGGTACATTCTGATTTCAGTAAATATAAACGGTGTAAAACAATCTAGAACTGGTGTTTACCCTCAGAACTCAGAGTGTATCAGTAAACTCTGATTTCAGTAAATATAA
>JBBIGA010000002.1:2733365-2754846 GCA_037576975.1 Alestes dentex | reverse complement strand
CAGCTTGCAAATAACAACGTCTGTATGTCAAAAGATGGCAAAATTGAATGGTCTTCCTGCTCAAGAAATGAACCCCCCCCCCCCATGGCTGCCAATGACCTACACTCACGCACAAGACATCGAGTCTTCTTTTGACCTTTTCATGCCATACCCTATCAAGAAAATCATCCCGGATTGCACCAATTTAGAAGGAAGCAGAGTTTTTGGAGAGACATGGAAAGTTTTGGACTAAACCGGTTTGGATGCTTACTTTGGGGTTCTTATCTTTGCTGGTGTTTTCAGGTCCAAAGGGGAGGCCACAGAATCCCTGTGGGATGAAGAAACTGGCAGAGAACTTTTCTGGTCAACGATGTCTCTGAAAACTTTCAAAATAATTTCCAGGACCATCCGTTTTGATGACTGTGATGACAGACCAGCTCAACAGCAGAGACAAGCTAGCTGCCATCAGGATGGTGTGGGACAAGTGGGTGGCCTGTCTCCCCCGTTTTCCAACCCTGGCCCCAGTGTCACCGCTGATGAGCAGCTGATGCCATTTCTAATCAAATTAAACTAATACACTATGGTTTTGGAAAACATTTGTACATTTGTTCATTATTTTCCAGTTATGCCTGTTTTCTGATGCATTTGCTTATTTTGTTATATTTTAATAAAAGAACAAACAAAAATGAGTGGCATTTATATTTATAAATGTGATTTAACAAAGGTAAAGAGAACAAATTCAACATGTTTTGTTTATATTACTTACAAATGGGATGAAGTAAACATCTGCTGAGAGTTTTAACAAAAAAAGGTTTGAATATGTTGAATTAAAAGCCCCAAAATGCAATGGGTCCACCAGACCCAGCAGGACCCCTTGTGTGACCAAAAAACGAAGACCCTAGCAGGGTTAACAGCAATGATCTTGTGAAGGACTTTTCTAAGACCTACAGTTTTGGTTCTTCAAATTCTCTGTCTTTTCATTCGGGTTGTGCCTCAGCCCTTCCTCTCTTCCATATGCTCTCCGTCCCAGAACTCATGGAAAGCCAAGCTGGGTAATTTGCCTCATCACAATACTCTCCTGCTGTGATATTGGATTGTGGCCTTCCCTGAGCTTGGCAACAGATCCCAATTACCCTAAATCATGTGCAGCTTTCCTCAGTTATCAGTGAGTAGGTTGGGTCCTGTTCCACACCCAGATCACACGTCCTGGCAGTAACAGGCTGTGGCTCCTTCACCACTGTCATTGTATATCAGCTGCATAGCAAACAGACACTATGAAAGGACATGAAAGCAATGGAGCGATTTTGGAAATGAATACATACACTATATGGACAAAAGAATTGGGACGCCTGACCATTACACCAACAGGGACTTTAATGACATTGCATACAATTTTTTTTTTATATGGAGTTCGTCCCCCCTTTGCAGCTATAACGGCTTCCATTCTTCTAGGAAGGTTTTCCACAAGATTTTGGAGTTTCTGTGGGAATTTGTGCCCATTCATTCCGTAGAGCATTTATGAGGCCGGGTACTAATGTTGGACAAGAAGGCCTGGCTCACAATCTCCATTCCAGTTCATAACCAAAGGTGTTCTGCATTCTTCTTCCACACCAAACGCATCCAGCCATGTCTTTATGGAGCTTGCTTTGTGCACTGAGGCACAGTCATGCTGTGAATAGAAAAGGTTCTTCCCCAAACTGTGTCCACAAAGTTGGAGGTATGGCGTTGTCCAAAATGTGTTGGTATGCTGCAGCATCAAGAATCTCCTTCACTGGAAGTAAGGGGCCTTGTTCAAACCCTGAAAAACAGGTGTGTTCCAATACTTTTGTCCAGATAGAATATCATTAACTGTTGGTAGTTAATGATATACTATATACTTCAATTTAAACATCATTCATTTTCATAGCTGTGCAGGTAATTATTAAGCAACTGCATGACTTATGTGATGTAAATCAAAGGTATAGCTCAACATTAATCATAACTCTTGAAACCGGTGGTATTTATTGCACTGAATAAGCCAGCAAGGACTAAGTCTTATTTTCTTTGATTCAGGTGCTCCTCACGTCTTTGCCAGTTGGACAAATTATATCTAAATGATTACTTTTTTGTTTCATTTATGAAATTGCTGGAGATTTATCCATAGGGTAAATTTGTCATGATGAATGCTTTTTTGATTTCTTACTTTATTTCTAAATGTCCTTCGGAGAATGGAAAAATGAATGCCTAAAAATTTCATTTCACTCAAGGACTGATGAAATATAAAGAGACAAAATGAAGAAGGTCAGAGTGACATAAAATAGTTAAGGCGTGTGGAACAACAGGTGAGGAGCATCCAGAATCATACTTAAGCCATGATAATTACAAAGCAATGCAAGGATTATGATGACAAAAGAGAGAAGTTGTGCAACTTGCCAAAGCATTAAAAAACATCAGTGAGGATTTGCTTCTCCATTGCATTTGTAACGTTTCACTTGATAGTCCTGTTCTTCAAAGCTATAATTCTAGCATGGAATACATTAAATCTAATACAGCCATCAACCACAATACTAAAACCACTGACAGGTGAAGTCAACGGGACGGGATTTATTAGACAACAAGTATACAGTACGTTCGTGAAGTTCATGTGTTGGAATCTGGAAAAAAGGGATCCAAGTGATTCTAACAGGCCAAACTGTGATGGTGAGATGACCGGGTCAGAGCATTTCCAAAGTAGCAGGTCTTGTGGGGTGTTCCCAGTATGCAGTGGTCAATACCTACCATAAACGGTCCAAGGAAGAACAATCAGGCAGTATCTGGGGTGCCCAGGGCACATTGTAATGCATGGAATGGGAAGGCTAACCCATCTGGTCTGATCAGACAGAAGAGCTGCTGTTGCACAAATTGCTGAAAAGGTTAATGCTGGACATGACAAATAGTTGTCTGAACACACAGTGCATCACAGCTTGCTGTGTGCAAGGCTGTGTAGCCACAGACTGGTCAGTATATGAATTGAAAGTGACCATTCTGTCATACGTGAACACATCACAGCACACAGTGTGAACAGCATGGAATTCTTACAAAGCATTTAAACCCATTCACCAAGTGAAGCAGGGGGCAGCCAGGAACACAGTGCTCGGGGAGCAGTGTGTGGGGACGGTACCTTACTCAGGGTACCTCAGAGGTGCTTAGCAGTCTTGGGACTGCTATACATCCTACTATATAGGTGTATTCTTTGTTAGTCTGCTCAGTTTCTGACCATAAGACAGCTGCTTATATTTGGGTGGTTGGGTATTCTCAGCACAGCAGTGACAGTGACGTGGTAGTGGCGTGGAACAGTGCTAGTAGCTTTGAGTCTGCGATGTTGCTAGGTGCTTTACTCACATCACTGTGACTGCTAGGCTGAGAGTGGACTGCCACCAAGAAACATCCAGCCAAGAGCAGTTCTGTGGTCATGACTGCTTGTGGAGATTCCAGCTCCCACTGCATTTAATCCCACCTGATCTACACAATATGGACAAAGGTATTGAGATGCCTCCTCAGTACACCAACAGGGACTTTAATGATATTGCATTCAAATACATAAACTTTAATATGGAGTTGCCCCCCCCCCCTCTTTGCAGCTAAAACAGCTTCCACTCTTCTTGGAAGGCTTTCCACAAGATTTTGGTGCCCATTCATCCTGTAGAGCGTTTATGAGGTCAGGCACTGATGTTGGACAAGAAGGCCTGGCTCACAGTGTCTGTTCCAGTTCAGTCCAAAGGTGTTGGATGGGGTTGGAAATGTTTGATTTTGTACACCTGTGGCAATTGGTATGACTGAAACCCCTGAATTCAATTATTATAGAGGTGTGTCCCAATACTTTTGTCCATGTAGTGTATTTACTGCCGTTCAGAAGACCCTTTGATTGTATGGAGATTTTATGAATGTGGGTCTAGCCAGAACAGCATGTTACAGACTTGTTGGTATTTATGTAATCCTCTTAATAACCCCTTGTATATATAAAAATAATACTTGTATTTTATTATGAAGCATAATTTTAAGCCTGTCTTTCATTGTGCTTCAAAATACGTCTAGTAAGTGGAAAAGGTTTAATAATCAAGCTGAAGCCCTGCTGGCACGCTATGTTTTGCTACGATGGAATGCATGGTTGCAGCTCTGTCATTGAAATAGCTGCAGCTTTTGTTTTAGTGTTCATGAGCAGTCGTGTTTATCTTTTATTGAGTTAATTTACTTCACTAGCATGCCTTTTTTTTTTTTAAATCATAGAAAGCACTGAGGGCGACACACAGGCTGAGTTAAGCTCAGCCATATCCTGGTTTATCTCAGCCATAGTTTAGCTCAGGTTTAGTTGGGTGTAATTCAGTCATGTGGCTCTCATTCCACAACCTTAAGCTTACTGTAATCTGGCTAGAGTGACTAATTTTAACTTCAACCTCATTGTTCCTCTGCCTGAAAGAGACCATGACGGCACCTGTGCTGGTTCTCCCTCTCCCTCCTTCAGCACCGCCAGAACTCACCACAACAAAGAGGTTGGAGGTTCTGATCTCGCTGCTTTTAACTACATTCACTGTGTTTTTACATTTGTCTGGCCTTGCTGGAAAACCAGCCTTTTATTACATGAAGCATTTAATGTGCTCACATGATTTCTTACGCATCTGAGCTGTGGATAGATGAGGCTTCTGAAAACTAAATGAAGATCCAAAAACCAACAGATTGTGGGCAGCTGGTAGTGTAGTGGTTAGGGCGTTGGCCCTGCGATCAGGAAGTTGTGGGTTCAATTCCCATGACTGCTAAGCACGTCTTAGGTACCCTGAGCAAGGTGCCGTCCCCACACACTGCTCCCTGGGCGCTGTGTTCCTGGCTGCACGCTGCTTCACTTGGTGAATGGGTTGCATGCAGAGGAAGAATTTCATGCTGTTCACATGATGTGCTCACGTATGACAGAATGGCCACCTTCACTTTACTTGAGTCCTCGCTCTTTATATATCATAAACTTCATCCAAAATACCTGTCCTTCAGTGCTGTCCCCATTGCACTACCTGTTTAGACTCTTTCTCTGTCTCTCTCTCTCTCTCATACATACACACACACAAAATCCCCAAAGGAAGAAAGCACTGCCCTTGGCCCTTGGTAAAGTGAAGCAAATTTCGAACGACATCTTTTTCAGCTTCTTTCATAATGCTTGGCCTGCCCGAAAGCACGCTGTCATTGCTCCTGACTCACTGCCGGATATCGCCCACGTTCAGACCGGCACTTAACCATGACTGCCATTCCACAGTGATTGCACCAAGCATTTCAATGGTACAGAAAAGGCTTTTTGTTTTAATATATGTGTGTGTTTGTGTGTGTGGGTGTGTATGTTCACATGTGTGTGTGTGTGTGTGCGTCTATCTCTATCCCAGGGAGAGTTTTATGTGTGTCCAGCTTGCCACTGCAGTTACAGGTTTGGAGAGGGATAATGAGGTGTTGCTAAAGCATGTAGCAGGTAAAGCAAACCCACCCAATCACAATGTTGCAAAACCTTTCCCCACGGGTACACTCAGAAACACAGTCCAAAACAGGTTGAACTGCCCACAGCAATAAACGTCACTCTCGCTTTTTCAAGACTGGCGTGTTCCAGCTCTAGCCTGGTGTTTTGGAAAGTTTTGTGTCTTGACTTTGTTTTCTCCTTTTGCTGGAGAAAGTATCAGCCCATCTTATAGACATTCCAGAATCTTCTTACTTCTCAAGCCCTTTTGCTCCTCTTGGGTGCATAGGCCGTTGAGGAATATTCTCCACTTCACTCTGTTTGTGGCTTTTTGCTCGATCTCTCCCCAGTTGAGCCCCCTCTCAGACATTTCTGCCTCTACATTTCTTCTCCAGCTGTTCCTGGGACGACCTCTTTTCCTTTTCCCTTGGGGGTTCCATTTCAGGGCTTGACGGGTGATGTTTGTGGCAGGTTTTTCTGAGGGTGTGACCAATCCAAATCCACTTTCTCGTCCAGATTTGTAAGTCTATGGGGTCTTGACTTGTTCTTTTCCACAGGTCCACATTGTTCACTTTGTCTTTCCACCAGATGTTTAATGTCCTTCTGAGGCAGCTGTTGATGAATGTTTGCAGCCTGTGCGTTGTGTGTTTTGTTGTTCTCCATGTTTCGGATCCATACAGCTTCACCTGTTTCACGTTGGAGTTGAAGATACGTATCTTAGTGTTGGTGAAGATGCTTTTTGAGCTCCAGATCTTTCTGAGTGGCACAAATGTGATTTTTTTTTTCTCCTTAATATGATCTTTCCAGAGCTGTGTGTAAACATAAATCTGTTCTTTCCAAGCTCACTTCATATGCCACTTTCATTTATGGTCTTAAACTGGAAATGTGTCTGATTCCTGGCCATGCAACCTTTATGAGATGAGATTAGGATTCATGTGTTTTTTTCTACCGTGCATGCACATATAATATCACCATCATCCTGTGTTTGCAGTGTATCAGCACTGGCTAGGATGTGCACAAGCATGTCATTTCAGGCCACAGGTTCATTCAACTAATAAATGATATGGGTCACTCACAAAAGTTCAAAGCTCCGGGAAAGCTGGCCCGCTTGCATGACTTTAAATGAGGTGCCATCATATGAGTTCTTGACTAGAGCTGTGTTCGAAAAGTGCACTTGTTCACTCGTTCACTACAAAGTGTTTGCTATATGGGGGGGTCAACTAGTGAACAAGGGGAGGCGACGTTTAGTTAATTTCGGACACTCGGGACGTTACGTTTTTACTAACTGTTACTTAAATAGTGCACCGGATCTTGGCAATTTATTTCTGTCACATAAACACATGTGTTGTCTCTCCATGTGGACCGATATGTGATTTAAAGACAAAAGAATTCATACAGTTGGTTCCACGGGACTTAATTCATTACCATAACGTTATGATAAACTTGAGCAACAAAGCACTACTCACATTTGTGCATGACGTTCTCCATTGCTGCTCCTCTTCTTGACTTTTGCGGGATAACAGTAGTGTAGAGTGTGTTCGAAAAGTGCACTCGTTCACTATGTAGGGCACAGTAAAAGAAATCCGCAGTGCATGATGGTATATGTGTATTCATGTAGTGTACAGTGTCTGAACACTAGATTTTGGCATCGCGCAGCGATTTTGTAGTGCCCTAACTAGTGGGGGAAATTGACAGTTGGAATTTCAAACAACACTACAAAATGGCTGATTCACTACATAGTGCCCTACATAGTGAATGAGTGCATTTTGAATACAGCTTAGGTTTATGATCTTGGTGGGGATTCCATAGTGTTCCATTAGTTGCCATAGTGTTGTCCGGTCTAAGCCGTCAAAAACTTTCTCAAAGTCAATGAAGTTCAATGAAATCAATGAAATCGTCCTTTTTGACTCGATCTACCCCAAACCAGACTGCAAATCAGTGTCAGACATATTCAAATATGTCTTGCGTGGCCAGACCCTTTGAGGTCGGCAATCCCTCCAGAGGGATATTTTGACTGTTCCAAAACAATCATCTAAAGCTTCGCAAGTTTTTTGTCTTAGAAACATATAAGTAACGCTGCTAGAAACCTTGAAGCCTCTGGTTTTCAAATATGTATGTTTTAAAATAAAATATATCAAGTTGTGCTTAGAGTTACGTTTAAAGTAAGCTAATCAGGCATCATGATTTTTCGGTTATCTTATAGGGAGAATGAAGCTATATCTAGTCTTTTGCTGGCCAGATGATCATATAACTAAAATACTGTTGTATTTGATATTTAGAATGCATGTCTTTGTTATGGTAGGTGACAGATTGGGTGTGAATGATAGACAGCCTGCTCTTTGTGTCAGATAGGCTACATTTGCAAATTTATGTCAGGTGTTGCTAGGAAGATATGCAAACTGAAAAGGTGTCAATTTTCTGAGCAGTAGCTTGTAGTGCTTTGGGGGCAGAGGCAGGCAGACAATGACAGCCATTGACACATGGCCTTGACAGGGGGGGGGGTACAGGTGTGAAACACCCATCTGATGAATATGCATGTAAAAGAGCAGAGAAAACTTAGGTAGTCTGACTTTTTTTTACAACTTGTAGTGAAATTACATAACATTTCTGAATGCTCTTCTTACCTTTTTTTGTAGCCAACCTTCCATGCCTGTCAACCTTCAAAAGTCTTGCTCAGACATATTCAGGGTGTGTTTTTCTACTTTGTTTGAAGACCTCTGAAAATATTTTTTGTCATGTCATGTTCACACAATGTTAAAAAAAAAAAAAACAAATTTCATTACATTCACTTTACTCACAAATTATTATTGCTGAGGTTTTCCAGAATATAACCACATGTGTCACCTTTTGCATAGTATGTTTTTAGTTAGATAAAATACTTAAAAATGTAAAGGTGTAGCAAACTGCCTCAAAGTGCCAGAAAGGCCTTGGACCTCACAAGGTTAAATTGAGAACATCTGGAGATGTTTTGCTTAAATTCGATCAAAAGGATTTGATCTTTGCCTTTTTTCCTATTTGTGAGTGACCCATATCATTTATTAGTTGAATGAACCTGTGGCCTGAAATGACATGCTTGTGCACATCCTAGCCAGTGCTGATACACTGCAAACACAGGATGATGGTGATATTATATGTGCATGCACGGTAGAAAAAAACACATGAATCCTAATCTCATCTCATAAAGGCTGCATGGCCAGGAATCAGACACATTTCCAGTTTAAGACCATAAATGAGAGTGGCATATGAAGTGAGTTTGGAAAGAACAGATTTATGTTTACACACAGCTCTGGAAAGATCATATTAAAGAGAAAAAAATCACATTTGTGCGACTTCGACCTGGTAATGTGAATATGCAGTCAATAAGATGTTGTCGGACAAATGTGGGTGAAAAGGAAGACTTTATAGTGTGGAAGCAAATTATGTGAAGAATTTTAATCAGCCACTGCCTTTATACTTTGTCCAGTGCTGTAAATGGCCTGGCTGTAGTCTGTGTTTCTCTGTTAGAATATGACAGTATTTGATAACTAAGGAGTAATATCACCAAAGCTAATCACGTATTGCCCCGCAGAATCCTGCAGCAAGTCCACACAATTCACTGGCTCATCAACCTATTACTAAAGTAACAGCACTAGTTTTAATTTTATGTATAGATATCACATACAGGCCGTGGGTAACACTGTCACCCTACAGCAAGAAGGTCCTAATTTTAATTCCTGGCCATTCGGCAGAGGGTACTTTGCATGTTCCTCCCGTGTCCTCATGATTTTCCCCCAGGTATGAAGATTTCCTCCCACAATCCAAAGACATCAAATGTATTGGAGATGCTCTGGATTGCATCTAGGTGAGTGTGTGTGTGTCTCGGTGTGTGCACATGTGTGTGTGTGTGTGTGTGTGTGTTTGTCTGTGTGTGTGCCCTCTGATGGGCTGGACTAGTGACCTGTCCATGGTGTTTCTCTGCTGGGACAGGCTCCGGCACCCCTGGTTAAAATAAATAGTTCACAAAATGGATGGAGAGAAATACAGGTAGCACGGTGGTACAGTGGTTAGCACTGTCATCTCACAGTGAGAAGATTCCTGGCCTGTGTGTATATAGTTTGCGTCTGGGTTTCTGCCACAGTTCAAGGAAGCCATGATGCTAACCTGTCCCTTGGTGCGAATGGGTGTGAGAGTGTATTTTCTGTGTATTAGCCCTGCTATGGACTGGCAACCTGTCCAGGACATTTCTCCATACTGCAGCACACTTAGCCCCTCAGACTGGATTTGGCCACAGCTGGTTTAGAGTTGCCGAGTGCTACCAAACTGAATCAGCAAGTTTGAAAGCACAAAACAAATTTGCTACCATCATATGAATTACAAAATCCTATAAATCATCCATCCAAGCAGTATGACCTTTCATAAAAAAAGATAAGCAAACAGTTTTAATGATTAACCCCCACTGAATTAAGTATAGTTCGGTTTAAATTGCTATGGTGAAGTGTGAAATACAATACAGTCACAGCATGAAAACCACTGACAGGGGTATAACATTGAATGGCACCTGTCAAGGGGTGGAATATATTAGTCAGCAAGTGTTCTGTGTTGAAAGCGGAAAAAAAAACAAATTGTAATGGCTAGACAACTGGGTCAGAGCATCTCCAAACACAGCCAGTCTTGTGGACTGTTCCCAGTATGCAGATTTTAGCACCTAGTGCCCCCCAAAGAAGGACAATCAGTGACAGGGCCATGGGTGTCCAAGGTTCACTGATGCTCTTGGGTAGAGCCCATCTAGTCCAAAACCACAGAAGAGCAACTGTTGAACAAACTACTGATAAATTGAATGCTGGCAATTATAGGAAGGTGGAACACAATGCAGTACAGCTTCCTACATCAGAATCAGAAACCTTTATTGATCCCAGAGGAAAATGCTTAATATGGGGCTGTGTAACTACAGAACAGTCAGACTGCCCATGCTGACCGCTGTCGACTGCTGAAAGAGCCTACATTGGGAATGTGAACATCAGAAGCAGTGGAAGAAGGTGGACTGGTCTGATGAGTCATGTTTTCTTTTACATCATGTGGATGACTGGGTGCATTTGTATAGCTTACCGGGGATGTTACTTTGACATCTACCACCCACCTAAACATTGGTGCAGACCAAGTACACCCCTCTTGCACACTGCAAACATTGTTCAGGATCGGTTTGAGGAACATGACAAAGGCCTCAGGGTGTTGACTTGGCCTCCAAAATCCCCAGATCACAGTCTGATTGAGTATCTGTGGGATGTACTGGACAAACTGCTCTGATCCATGGAGACCCCACCTCTCAACTTATAAGACTTAAAGGATTTGCTGCAGATCTTACAGCACACCTTCAGAGGTCTTGCAGAGTCCATGATTTCATGGTTCAGGGCTGTTTTAATGGGAAAAGGGGGGCATTCACAATGTCAGGCAGGTATTTTTAATCTTATGGCAGGTCACTGTGGATTCCAATTTATGATTGTTTGTTCAAAATGGTAGGATTTCAGCTTTGTTAGATCATGATTTTTGAACTGTTTTTATGTCTTTCTGTGATTAAAAAAACAGTAAAAGAAGAGAAGAGATTAACAGGCAGAAACAGACTGTTTTGAGTTGATAGTAAAAGATTAACGGAGTAAAACGGAATTAAGTGGTAATATCTTTCTTGTATATTAAGAATGGAACATCATGAGCAAGGGTCCCTCAAATTAAACTGCTTAATATTGAATACATTTCACCAAGCCGAAACTGTAACAGCTTGTTCATTGTGTATTTATGTGTAGATAATGGCTCTTGATGTTGTAATGTAACAGATCAAAAGAGACGTTCATTGTAGGTAGACACGTATGGAATCCACAGTTTGCTACAGACTGCTGAGGAGGCCTCTTGAGTTATTTTTTTATCATACGCATGGACAGAGATGACAATGTTCAGATATAAAAACTGAATGAAGGAGCTCTTGACCGGATGATACTTCGATGCTCCTTAGTTAATGGAGTTGGTTACAGTTGGCATAGCTTGCTAGTGATAAAAAAAAAAAAAGACAATGCTTTGCCTGTTTGTTCTTTCTCTTCTCTCTCAAGCTTCACTTCATCTCTCCTCTCTTTGTCTTGTCTAGTGTATGTCTGTCATCTTTTTTGCCTCTTTTTTGTAACTTTGGCAACTTTTACAATGTTTCTATCATAGCATGCGTGTGTCAGTGAGTGACACAAAGTTTGATTCCGACTACAACTCCATCACTCTTTGATCAAACTCTCTCTTTTACATTTCCAGAAAAAGAAAAAAAAAACAAATAAACAAACGCAGTTCACTGTCACATCCAAATCCGAGAGAGATAATATTTAAAGCCGGCGCAAAAACGGCAAGGGTGACATTCAGCGGCAGGTGAGGGTAGGGATAAATAGGGCTGCGGTGTTTTTGAGCCGATTCTTCCACGCGGTAATTCCGTCAGTGCTCCGCTCTGCCAATAAGAAAAAAAAAAGAGGAGAAATTTGATATTTGATGATGAAAGAAATGAGATTACTCAGGGCCCATAACTGAAGACTGTCAGGAAAGCGATGGAGTGAGTGATTGCTCTCCTTTATGCATGAGCACTGTTATTCCATCAGAGGCTTTGCTACTGAGGGTCCCAAATGCTGCCTCAGTTACATCAGGGTCGTTTATTGCCTGCTGCACAGATCTATCCCCGCCACGGAAAGTGTCAGCAAACAGAATTTACGCCGGAGTGCATTATTACCTGTGTATTTTTGGCACAGGAAGGAGCAAGGCAGTCAGTGTTTCACATGTAACCATGATGTATCATCAATAAGAATCTATTTTTGGATGTGCAAATGTGCGTGTGTGTGTGTGTGTGTGTGAGAGTGTGTGTATGAGAGTGTGTCTAGGTGCGTGTGTGTGTTTTATATGTATGTGAGAATAACTCTCAATACAATAGATCATCTTATGCATGCGGAAATGACATTCGATTAAAATCAGTTTAAATGCATCATTTCTTTCAGTGCACTGATGAAGATGTTTACAGCGTATTGTTGCTATCGAGAGAAGCAAAACATCTTCATATTTACCGAAAGGTAATCTACAGATTTTCTTCCTGTTAATTTTGTTCTGTTTATAATGAAATTTTGACACGGGTCAGCAGGTATTATTCAGAATTATTGGCACCCATATTTAATAGGAGTGAAAAATGCTGATGAAAATTCCCCTTTAATGTTTATCAAATGCTGTCTTTATTCAGCAAATAAAGAAAATATATACATTTCATGTGAGTCCGTTACCACAAGGAAAAAAGTCACGGGTAATCACAAAATAAATTGTAGCCTAAAAGGGTGAAAAGTGAAAAATGGAGATGCAAGCTTTTGCTCTGACAGTGATGACATATTGCCCCAAAATACCCAACACATGTGACATTGTAGCTTTGTGTATTATATGTAATAACTCACTGTATGACATATAATGTGCCTGGCTCATGAAAAAGCTCAATCTTACTGAGTGAGCGACTGAGTAACTGACTGACTGATTGGCTGACTGACTGACTGACCATTGATCACCATTGTTTGAATGCAAGACAAGCAGCAAGTGGAGCTATACACATTTATCACCCTCGTTCCAGTGCTACCAATATAAGGTGTGATGGGCCCCATTGCAAAACTCCGCACTGATGATGACGCCAAGGCCTACGTCAGCACCTTTGAATGGGTTGCCATCTGGGAAGGCTTGCTCTGCTGGAACTGAACATTGTGGCCCCATTGCTCACCGGGGAGGCTCAGTGGGCCTAACATTCCTTGACGGATGAAGACTGCTGCAAATACAGCATTCTCAAGGAGGAGATTGTAGTGAGGTGCGCCTTCTCCCCAAACTGAGCTGCAGCCATTCATGCCCCAACTCACTGAGGCAACCCAAAAGAGGGTGAAATAGTTCAGCAAGAACTTGTAACAGTGAGCATTTCTTCTTGGGCTTGAACGGTGTCTGACTTCAGATGGATGTGTTTGTCTTGCTGTCTTAGCAGAACTAGTCTTCACTCCTCCGGGTGATGATACAGTCACCACGCTCTAGTATCTGGCCAGTAAGTAGACCATAATGTAAGCTGGAGTAATATTTTGATGTGTTCATTTATGTTTTGTTTTTTCATAAATATGTATTCTCTCAGGCAAAAAAAGAGAAGTTAATGTAAGTCGATGTGTATGTCAGGTTTTTGGTACACTATATGGACAAAAGTTTTGGGACACCTAATTGTTGCACCAACAGGGACTTTAATGTCATTGCATTCAAATACATAGACTTTAATATGGCGTTGGTCCCCCCTTTGCAGCTATAACACCTTCCACTCTTCTTGCAAGTATTTCCACAAGATTTTGGCGTGTTTCTGTGAGGATTGGTGCCCATGAGGTCAGGCACTGATGTTGGATGAGAAGGCCTGGCTCACAATATCTATTCCAGTTCATCCCAAAGGTGTTGGTTGGGGTTGAGGTCAGGGCTCTGTGCGGGCCAGTCTAGGTCTTCAACACCGAACTCATCCAACCAGGTCTTTATGGAGCTCGCTTTGTGCACCGGGACACAGTCATGCCGGAATAGAAAAGGTTCTTCCCCAAACTGTGTCCACAAAGTTGGAAGCATGGCATTGTCCAAAATGTCTTGGTATGTTGAAGTATTAAGATGACCCTACACTGGAAGTAAGGGGCCTAACCCAAACCTTGAAAAACAGGTGTGTCCCAATACCTTTTTCCTTACAGTCTACTTTGGACCATTTTTCTTGGCTTGTTAATAATGACGATTTGGCACACAGGTTAAGGCAGCTGTCACTTTCAAGTATATAAATATCCTGCATTATAGACACTGATGGTCCACCAAAACTGTTTAATTCAACTATGACATTCATATCAGTGATGATCATTTGAGCCGATTTCAGTTCATATTACGTTGCAACAATGCATGCGAATTGGGTGCATTTTCATCTGTGGTTTAAGGCAGATATGTGTAAATATAAAAAGCAGAAAACTGTTTTAAGATATATCATGGATCTTATAAAAAAAAGTTCTGACATCTGCCTGGTTCTGTAACAGGGGCGGAGAGTAAAGTTTGTTTTTTGCGCCCAAGCTGTGTGTGTCATCAGTTAGGAGCCAGGAAGCAAAATAGCTAATACTCATATAATGAACTATAAATTATTATTATACTGAAACTTCTTATACAGCAGGCAACTGCAATCCAACTAAAATTTTATTGTCATGACAGGACAAAATTTCAGGACTATAAAACTGGCGAAGATGATGCACAAGCATGCAAAATATAAGCATCTTAAACAGTGCATAAAAAGACACAATGCTGCCATATATTATAGTGCATCATTTGCACTGAAGTTAAACAAAGTTAACCCTGGAGCGCTCCCAAGATATGATTTCCAATTTACCTAATATTTAAAGAGCTCATCGTAGGAGTCCTACTGTTTTAATCACAGTGGACCATAAGACATTTCACGCTCTGTCTCTCTCTCTCTCTCTCTCTCTCTCTCTCTCTCTCTCTCTCTTGTCCCCAAGTGTGGATAGGTTGCTCTTTGCCATTTTTGGGGTTGCTGCATTATGTCCGATTGTTTAGCCTGCATATGTGTGGATAGACAATTGGACCAGTAGGGTGATATTTTTTCATGCATGCACACACACACACTGATACTCACGCACAATGTGCCTTACACTAAATCCCCAAAGCTCCCACTTGGTGTCTCAAGGCTCATCTCAATTTACACTTTTAATCTCCAAGTGACAAAACGTGACAGGTATACACATTCCGGCAGACGAATGTAAGTGAGCTTGTTCAAGGCAGATGGAGTCTGGAATGTTTATCCTCCAAGGCCGAACTGCAGATGATGTGTGGTAAAATCTTCAGCATAATTTATCTGAGGAGAAATTAACTCAACAACCAATTATACTGCATTGCATGATAGCAACATTAATTATCAAGTAATATCTAGCCGTAAGGCTCCTCCAAGCCAGCGTCCCCATGTACGGCACACGCCTAAATAATCAACATGACACGTTTTTAAAGAGCTACGCCAAAGAAGTGATCAATAAAGCATCAAGGTGAACATCAGTGAATCTGTGTTCCTATCTGATGGAGATTCTTAATCACTTTTGCACCTTGTGTTAATGCTGATACAACACTAAAGGTATAATAAGAAGTCAATTAAATATCAATGCTAAATCCACCAAATTCCCTACTCTTTAAAAATGCAGTTCCTGTATTAAAACACTTGCACCTGGGGATGTAATTATACAGACCACACATGATTCGGCTCATCAGACAATTCAGGGATCACAGCTCAGTACACGATAAGACTGAAAGCAATTCAGTATTCTCACAATATTTAGAGTGAAAGATAAAAGTAAAGAAGATTGATGACTGTATTCAGTTGTGGCACAATTTACTAACAAGTCTAGAGCTGGAAGGCGGGGGGGGGGGGGCATTGATGGCACTAGACTGGGTTTTTGATTGGCACTGGTTTAACACTATAACTATAAACACTATCATAAATAATAGGATGCTTATTCTCCACTATACATATTTTTGCATTGCAATATCACAATGTTTTGATGATTTGTTCCACCCCTATTGCCAAAGCTGCCGCACTTAATCTGCAGTCAGGTAGTAAAAAGCACATTTGAACCCTCGGCCCAAAAACAAAATGCGGTCTAAAAACTATTCGTTTTAGAACTTTATTTACATTCACCGGATAACAAGAAACAAGAATCGTGCAAAGACAGCATAACTCAACCTGTCAGTAATTCATAAATGCCAAATGATTGATCAGCTCCACAAGATGTTCTTTTTTTCTTGGGTTCTTTGGTAAAAGAAGGAATCAAGCTGTGCTTGTTTGTTTTATTTTAACAACAATATAAAATAAAAGGTCAGAACATTTCTATCATAGCTAATTTACACAACCCTGTGTGTTGTAATGGAATGGTAAATCCAGTAATGTTTTTTAAGGATTTATCTTCAGTTTGAGGAAATGGTGTGATCTTTCATTCAAACATGGAACCTTTTGTAGAGACTGAGACCTGAGATGCAAGGTGGAATGGAGAGATTTTTGATTTATTTTGATGAAGAATCAATAATGCATCCAAGTCACTGCCCTGGCTGGGTTATCATTTGTTCGTTTGATCATTGATGGCGGTAGACAAGTAATATTTTTTCACCAGCTTGGCTTTGTTGTATTCCTGTTGTATAAAGGCTCTGCAGAACCCACTAGCGTATTTCTGTTTGGTAATTTGCTAATGCTAGTTAGCTTCAGTTTTGCTGTTCTAGGCATTCTAGTACTAGCTGTTATCTTTACCTTGACTTGACTGATACTAACTTAGATAATAATTTGACAGTTTGGACAGTGTCTTATCATGTTTTCCCCATGATCAGAACTAGTTGCTTTTTACCCAGAGTGGAAAAGAGGGATTTTAAAGGATTTATTCAACACTTCCTCCTTTTAATATTATGTAGTTCCCCCTCTGCTATCAAGCTGCTCTGACCTGTTGAGGCATGGGCTCCACAAGACCTCTGAAGGTGTGCTGTAGAATCTGGCACCAAGATGTTAGCAGCAGATCCTTTAAGTTGTGGACATTGCAAAGGGGGGGGGGCATGGATCTGACTAGTTTGTCGGATAGAGATCAAGGGAAATTTGGAGGCCAAGTAAACACCTTAAAATCTCTGTCATGTTCCTCAAACCTTTCAAAGAGATATTGAGATTGTGCTGTAATGTTCACAGACTATATATTTTTTTTGTGGTTTTGGTGAAAAGGTGTTTTTTGAAGCGTATTCAGCAAAGTGCTGTTGAGCTATTCAGTAATTCAATGCAGTGAGAAGGGCTGATAATGGCATTTTGAGCAATAATAATGCCCCCTACTAAATGTGAATATAAAGTCACATCTACACTCATCTTCAGAATTCATGATGTCTTCTTTAGAGCCTGCTCGGATGGGCAGTAAGAAGTCTGTATATGAAACCATCTCGAGTGTATCTAAAACGTAAAACAGACATTGAAAGTAAACCGTATTTAGGCCTACATGTATGCTTTCATGTAATGTTTGAAGTCTGCCTCTGAAATGCACAGAAAAGTCAACTCAGTATCATGAATATTGTCAACAAAATGACTGACATGTTGTTTCATGTTTCCAGTTTCAAGTGGCCTTACTAAGAAATACTCCAATGATGGAACACATCCTGAAAAAAGGACAAGTGACTCACAGGATGTTACATCATGTTATATGTCTACCACAAACTAGAGGTCTGCAATGGGGTGGGACATTGTTCTCTGGACTCCCGCAAAGTATACATTTGCCTCGAATACATTTTGCAGTTTCGCCGATGCGAAATATGTGTTTGCGTTGCACGGGAATCTCTGGGACGCCAGGCGGCAGAAAGGAAGCGCAGTGAGCGCAATGAGCACTGACTGAGGTTGGAATAAACGCAGAGCCACAAATTTCAGTGTTTCCCTATATTTCTCTCATTTTGACTGCGAAATGTTTCTATTGAGACTGTTTTTTAATTCAGGTCTGTAGCCTAGTTAGAAACGTTATTGGTTGTATTTTTTTTGTGTAAGACTGGTTAGCCAAATCTACCCTTATATAAAAGGCATCTTTAATTCGCAGCTGGAGTCGTGCCCACATAATACAGACTATGTTTCATAAATTCCTGTATGTCAGTTAGGCAACAAATAAATTTGGTACCTTATTTAATTTTTATAAGCCAAGATATTGTAGCATTTAAAAGGTGTCTGGTATTTTTGGCACACCCTATACTCGACCAGCCTTGCTTGCGGGATTAAGTGGGCAGGACAAACCATAACAGTTGCGGGCGGGAGCGGGTCGAAATATTACACATTTCTGTGGGAGCGGGCGGGAGTCTTGCGCAAACCTCTACTACAAACTACTTCAGCCAACCAGGTCAGTTAACCATCTACACATAGATAGTGCCAAGACTGGCCACTGGTCTAAAATGGACAAGCTAAACTAGCTAAGCTCTATGGACAAAAATATTGGGACACATTTGTTTTTCAGGGTTGGGCTTACTTCCAGTGAAGGGCAATCCTAATCTTGCCGGTTTTAAAAAATTTCATTGTGTGAGGGACTATGTGCATTTTTTTTTGCTGTGATGTGCAACAGTGTGCAATATTGTGCAATGTTCCTACCGGGTGCTGAAATATTATCATTACATGCAAAACCATGTGACGTTTTCTAAATGGGTGCTGAATCACTTAATTACTTGCAATTTCTTACGTGCAATAGTCTTCATGTGCAATATTACTACTTTGGTTAATATTACTTTTTCATTACTTAATATTAGTGCTGTTTTTCTAATAGGTGCAATAACTTACTCCAAACTACCATTTGTGTGAGGAGTTTTTCACTCAACTGTGTTACTTACACATACCATTTATACCAAGAATTTCTGTATATGTAGCATAGGGTATTCATATTGAGCTTTTTTCTTTCCTACAGATTTTTTTTCTACATATTTATATTATATTGTTCTTGTCTTTGTGTGTCTTTGCAGTCATTACATAAGCAATTTCCTCTGGCATCAATAAAGTTTTCTGATTCTTGATACTAATGCTTCAGCATACCAAGACATTTTGGACAACACCATGCTTCGAACTTTGTGGACACAGTTTGGGGAGGAACCTTTTCTATTCCGGCATGACTGTGTCCCAGTGCACAAAGGAAGCTCCATAAAGACGTGGTTGGATGAGTTCAGTGTGGAAGAACTTGACTGGTCCACACAGAGCCCTGACCTCAACCCCATCCATCACCTTTGGGATGAACTGGAACAGAGATTGTGATCCAGACCTTCTCGTCCAACATCAGTGTCTGACCTCATAAATGCTCTGCAGAATGAATGGGGCACAAATTCCCACAGAAACTCCAAAATCTTGTGGAAAGCCTTTCAAGAAGAGTGGAAGCTGGGGACCAACTCCATGTTAAAGTCTCTATATTTGAATGCAACGTCATTAATCCTTTTTGGCGTAATGACCATCCCAGTCTTTTTGTCCATATAGTGGCCTGTTTGTCTGAAGGAGCCACTAATGAAGCTGTTTTTCCTTATTTCCATTATTTACCTTACTCATATTTGTCTGTTTAGTTATTATGCTGGATAGCCTTATGGCCCTGTTGTTGGTCTCATGCCACTCTGCTGAGAATGAAACTGTGAAAGCATCATCATCATGGTTGCCTTTGATAGAAACCTGTCTTGTAATGGAGCTGTCTTGCTATTTCTATGGAGAGCTTATACTTCTTCATTAAAGGAATTCGCAAAGTGCTATCGCCTTAACTTTCTTTTTCAATTTCAATAATTTGACGGGTACATAACAAGCTTGAAAATGTGTTTACAAGTCCCTTTATTTGTTCAGAGACTTAAGGCTTTATGGATTCAGCCGTGTTTAACACACATAGTTCAGCTAGAATCAGATTTGTGATACAGAAGTGAGTTTATTTGTGCTATTCTTTATTTTTCTCTGACAGCTGTAGTGAATATAAAACAGGCAATGGTTTAATATTTTACATTCAGTCATTCACTCTCATCATTAGAACCTTATTCCAGGTCTCTATTTCAGTATAAATTTATAGATTCTCATCCAAGCTATCTAGGGGTTATACTATCTCAGTAAACAGTCACTGACAACAACATTTGTCCTGCCGTTTTTCTATGTTTTTGCAGTTTTTACTAGTTTTGAGCTGGGGCGTTTTTTTATTGCTGGGATGCTATCATTCAGTTTTAGTGAAGGAAGAAAGGCTTGGATATCAGCTGTCCTTTTGTAGGGTATTACGAGTTCCTGGGCAATAAAAACTCTAGTCTTTGAGTCAGAATGGTTCAGTTCATTGTATAAAATGAGTGGGCGGATTGAAGGGACCCTCAAGAAGAAGTAGGGAGGAGGTAGTGTGAGTGTTGGGGGTGGGGGGTTGGGGGGTTGTGTGTGTTGGGGGGTGGGGGTTGGCCGTATGTCTCGCTTTCACTCTGACAATAGGCCACTCGTGTCTGCTATTGTTCCACATACAATGGGCATCGGCGGATCATTTCCTTTCTGTCTCTCGGCCTTTGGCGTTGAATTACTTTGGCCCTCGGCATGCCGTTGTGTCAACAGATGACTCTGCCTGCATAGTAAACGGTGGTGTTTGGGGAAGGAAAGTGTGTGTGTGTGTGTGTGTGTGTGTGTGTGTGTATGTGTGTGTTGGGAGGTGTTGGTTAGGGAGGGAGTTGACATTTCCCCTCTGCGTGTGCCAGCTGGTTTATTCAAACATTCAAATAGAGCTTCTGACCAATCAGAGCCTTCACAACTGAACCATAACAGCAACAGCCATGGAAGTGACATTTTTTGAAAGTTTGAAATCAAACAGATGCTCTGACGCTCATGACATTTGACCTTAAGTGACCGGTTCATTGTCAAAGGCAATGTGTCATATCCCTTAAAGAAGATAGGGGGCGCCTTCCTTTATTCACACTCTTAAAATAAAGGCACCCAGAGGGTTCTCTGGTGCAATAGTGCACGAGTGACCGGCGATTTGAAACAAGTAATGAAGGCAGGTAGGTTTCAAATCACATTTTTAAATGAATTTTCTATTATACAAAATGTTACTGCTGAAATACTACAAGAATTGACAAAGAAAACAAGATTTTGAGAAACATATAGCCCAATAATTCATTCTCTCATTTAATGAGGGGGTGAAGTTACGGTTCCTTTCTGGCCAGCCAAATTAATAATAATAATTATTTATTTATTTATTAATAATAATATATATTTATTAATAATAATAAAATAAAAATGAATAAAAATGTCCATATCCTCAATTTTTCTTGCAGTTTTTTTTTCTTTGCATCCACTTATAATACTTGTGTATGTTTTTTGGGATTAGAAACAGTCACAATTCATTTGCACAAGATTGTTTTCCAGTCTTGGATTGTTTTCCAGATTCTCACAAGTGGGAATTTTGCATTGTTCCGGCAGAAAGTGGACAGTACAAAAGTAAGAGCAGCAAAAACTTCAACTGTATAGTATAAAATATACTTATATAATACACACACAAACACACA
>JBBIGA010000002.1:2690886-2706929 GCA_037576975.1 Alestes dentex | reverse complement strand
GTTTTCTCGTTCCTTTAAATGATGCTTTAAAGAACAATATTTTTATTTGGAAATGAGGAGAAATATTGTCAGCAGTTCTTAAATATTAAGGCAGAACTGTTCAGTTCAATACTTGCACTTATAAAAGATAAAACCAAACATAGAAGATAGAAACTGAATTTTTTTTCCAGTGGTCTCTTATTTATTTCCAGAGCTGTATAGGTATTAGTTTACCACACAAAATAACAGTTAACATGTGGTAACTGGTGTTTATACACCAGTGTATTGTGGTATATGAGTGGACAAATTAAACTTAATTAGCATGTATTTATTACTTCCATAAATGTATTTTGAAAGTTCACATGAACCTGCACATAAAAGTCGGGTCATCTCTACAGGGTGAATGTAATTTCCCATTTTTATCCCCAGCGGGCAGAGAGAGCAGCAGCGTCTGCATGTTGCACTCAATGTGTGTAAATAACATACGTATCATTTATACAGTCAGTGAGTTCTTACATAATTCAGTCAATACAGCCAACTGTCGTATATCATATATACAGTTAATGAGCGCACATACTGTATGTATATGTACAGTGCATACATCATTTATACAGTCAGAAAATGTGTCATATACACAGTCAATTACTGTCTTTATATACAGTTCATACATCACATATACAGTCAATGTATATACGACTGCAGCCTCTTGTCCTCACACTAGGCCCTATAGGTCATGCATAGTTGCTTGAACTTTGCTGTTGCTTTTGTAGGTTTTCTTCATTCAAATTAAACGACCAGAAACCATTGCTAGTCTTGAAGAACTAGAGGTCGTAGGCTCTAGTGGTGGGCTGAATTTAAGCTGTGCTCATTACTTCTTTAATATAGTTTTTATGGCATGGTGGCACCACTTTCTTCTGTTTAACCCTCTGGCCCTCCTCGTTTTTACTATACACTCAGCGTCCTCGTGGACACTTTTGGCCAATTGAAACCCATGAAAACTACATTTTTTAATTACTTGGTATTTACACTGTTAAACCACACAATTTAGGTTAAAAACCACACAATTTAGGTCCATTTTTGGCCAAGCGAGCAATTTTATATAATATTTTATATAATGGTCATATATTTATATACAATTTTTATATATTGTTATATATTTTTTTGCTATTTTTACTACATAAAGTTTGCAACTAACATCAGTTCTTGTCATAAGTATCAAATATCTATTCCTTTGGTTTTTTTTAATCCTTCAAATACCAGTTTGTTTGCACAATACACTTGTTAGTAAACAACCTCAAAAATGGCCATTTTCTCTATTCTCAATGCTACTGGGCCCAAAATTGAACATGTAACTGATTAACAACAACACAGAATTTTTTTTCTTGCACAAACACAAACCATTATCTGACATCCCTAAGGTCACACCTATGTCAAAATTGTGTCATTCTTTTGTTCCACTGGAGTGCAGGAAGGCATCATACTCCCCTGTTGGAAACTAAGATTATATAAAATTGCTTGCTTGGCCAAAAATGGATAAATGACATAATCTGAAAGAAAACACTAAAAACTACATTTCTCAAGTGTTGAGTTTAGAATGAAAGCATTTTAACCTAAATTGTACGATATAACAGTGTAAATAACAAGGAATTAAAAAATGCCGTTTTCATGGGTTTCAATTGGCCAGAAGTGTCCACGAGGGAATCGAGTGTTACAGTTGGATGTATGGAGTATGTTATTGATCTATTTAATGATTTGAAGTTAAACATTTGAAGATCTGAAAAAAAAACTCCAGACGCTTGGGAAGTTTCATTCCATATGCATTAATACAGCTAAAATTATCAAAAAAAAAAAAAGAGAGTGAAGTGGACAAAAATGTCCCACAGGAAGGACAGAAGGTTAAAGAGGATCATTGGTGCAGCCAGCGTAGAGAAAAATTAAATTTCTGTCTGGCCTGACATCAAGAGGAGAACCCCCTGTATTACATAATGTTCTGAACAAGTGAAGTGTCTGAAACCCTCCAGACAACTTTTAACATATCCAAACAATAACATATCCAGACTATAAAGCACTTTGAACTGCAACAGTAATGATTCTGTCCTAAATTAAATGAACTGTCCATATAAAAAAAAATAACTCCATGAATTGATTTAGCTGGAATTCTTCCACCATGCATACCTTCTACAAGAACTAGTGTTACAAGACTGAGCTGTACCTGTTGACCACCTCCATGGAGTGTAAGGACATGTCCATGTTGACCAGAACGGAAAAATATTCAGTGATCTGACTTGACGACATGAGCTTCAGCAGCATCTCGATGGCCACCAGCGGGTTGTTCTCCACCAGGTCTGGCAGTTTGGCTGGCGTCAGGCCAATGTGGTACACCAGCTTCGGGTCCTTTTCCAGCTCACCTAGCAACTAGCAAAGACAGGAACACACACAGGACAGAGTTAACCACTTAATCTGGAGGTTAGTTTTTAACCTTAAGATTTAATATTCAGTAATTATTACGAATAGTTCATATTCCATGGTGAAATTAAAACGCAATTAGGAACTGTGATTGCATTTTACTGTTTGCACCAAGGGAGCTCTGCTTCAGTGTCAAAGGCATTCAATTGAATTCAGGCATTCAATTCAATTCAGCATTCAGAGAAGTTTACCAAACTTTCATCATTCATGTTTATATGATGTCATTCTAAAGAGCTCTCGAAAGTGTCAAATTCACAAGCTTTTAACCACTTATATAAAGACTTCCCAATTCTATATGCACTCAAATACAATACAGTAAACTATGTCTTTTTTTTTTTAATCGCATTAAGTGTTTCATCAACTATGAATGTATTTTAGGGGTTGGAAAAAATAATGAATCCTATCGCAAATTCACACCAGATGGCAGCATACATCGTTTTGTTTTTTTGTTTTTTTTAACAATGACGTCACAATTTTTAAAAATCACAAGTTCAAGTCAGATAAACATCTCATGATGACAGTAAGCGCCACACCTCATGAGCAGAGCACAGCACAGGAGCTGCTCTGAAACCACTGTGTTCAGACCACTTGAGCAGATTATGACTTTGAATGTAGAACACTAGACTGTGGGAGTGACTGATCGGAATGGATCTCTTTTGGGTTTATGAGTCACTCAAGCACACAAGTGGGGGGGAAAAAGTGCTCACATGTTTTTCTGATGTAAGATATGTACTTAGTGCATCAAATTCTAATTATAATGGAAGTGTATCTGTTCTGTTAGATGGGAAAACTACAAAAACTGCTTAAGAACTCCAGTGTGAACTGGCTGTTGGATACACTGTAGTCCTCTCTTAAAAGATTCCACAAATTTACACAACAGAAGAATGAGATTTTAAAACAGACTCCTGTTTGCAGTCGCAGATTTCATTTACATGAAGTAAAGGGTTCCAACCATCATATCTCTGACACCAAAACAAGGAGTAAAAAAAATAAGTTGCCTGAATGTCTGACCAGTGTGGGAAGTTTCATGTTTTCAAGGGATTCTAACTAAATATAAATTTCTTCAAAAAGCTATGTATGTGATATGTTCCTGATTAAATAAAAATAAATGACCCATGTTCCAGTTGTGTTGTGCTGAATGTTACCTGTGTTTGCTGTGGAGCTGACAGTGGGCTTTTAAAGGCTTTAGCCATGATGCGCTTGATCTCCACGCCCGTGCCGTTGCGTACACACATGGAGCGATCCCACTGTACACGGTGCTCAGGCTCGCAAGGGTTGAGCCACGCCAGCTCGTCCTCACACACCAGCAGTGGAGGAGCTGGCCGGATAAATTCTGGACGAAAGTGACCTGAGCAAGAAAGCAGCTGTAATGAAGCTGTGTGTGGGACTGCCTATGACAATTTAACCAATACACAACGCAAGGATTACACAAATGCTTGGAAAAATTAATAAAATGAAGCAAGGAGTAAATCAGAAGTAACTGTGAAGGCTCCCGGGTGACTTACTCTCCAGAGGAGGGCGTGGTCCAGTTACCATCGACTCTATGATCTGATTGGCAACGGAGCTGTCAAAACCAGAGTTGGAGGAGTCTGGGTCAGGGTCGCTGAGCAGGCTGGGAAAACTGGCTTTACTCTGAGTGGGAAGCTCTGACTGGCGCTCTAAAACACACAGACACACTTATAATTACCGAAAACAGCAACAACCTGTTTGCAGTATTACAGCTGTATTTCTGAAATGATTAAAAATAAAGCAAACATTATGAGCCGAGTTAACTCTCCATTTGTTTGCAAACAGACAGAGCAGAAAAAAGTGAATCAAATTCATTCATGGTGGGACTCAATTGGCTCAAACATCTGAATGCTGAAATGTCTTATTCATTATTCACAGAGCGCGTATATCTTTCACCCCACACTGGTTTGACTACTTTCTTTATTAAACAATGTAAACAATTTTACAGCGGATCGATGGTGCAGCCAGCGTAGAGAAAAATAACACATCTGTCTGGCCTGACGTCAAGAGGAGAAACCCCTACATAACGTTCTGAAAAGGCAAAGTGTCTGAAACCCTCCATCCAAGAGGGTTTCAGACACTTCTTAAATCTCAAATTTCATCTTTGTTAGGTACAAATATTAACTCAATTTTCTAAAAGCACACCTAATACACAAAAGTGACCGGACTAGTGGAATACAGACAAACAAAACAAAAGCCTTTTGGTCACGCTTTATCGAATATCATTATATAAATATGTAATACATATTATATAACATCATCTTGCGTTTCCAAATCATATATGCAAAAAATTTACAGCTGAAAATAACCTCCCCATCACAGGCCTGAGACTAAGACCGCTCAATATGCAGAGCAAGCAAAGAAACAGCATACTGTATGTAGCCACATCCTCTGAAAGCCACATACTTCAAAATTTTCTATCGCAGATCCAGAACTGCAAAGAAGAACTGAAAAAAATCCATTGCCTTGGATGAACGACAGTTCGCCGTGATAACTGTAAGACGTTTGTTTAACTAAAGTGTTCTTGTTTTTCATCAGCCTTATTTGGTTTTTAGTTTTGGTTTTCAGGGACAATTTTTTTTCACCTTTTTTCCACCATTCTGCATCTTTTTTCGCCTTTATTAATTACGTTAAAATCTCTCTATCTCACCAGCGAGGGCCAGCTGTAGTCCGCTGATGTCGATGGACTGTTGTGCTGAACCCACATCCATGCAGGAGACCTGCCGAGGCGTCTTCTTGAACAGCTCCCGCGGCGGAGCAAGCATCAGCTGAGACAGGAAGAACTTCTCTGGTAGCGTGATGGGTGGCAGAAAACCTGGAAAATGTAACATTCAAGAAGGTGTAAACATCTCACAATACATTTGTTAATGTTTGAGTAAAAAATTCTGAACATCTTACAATTAGAATTAGCCAGTAGAGCTTTGATTAATTATAACTATTACTATATAAAACAGAAAATTATATTTGCCAACGTTGTCATGTCCAAGGTTTTTCTCGGCCTAAAATGGGATTTGGCCAGAAAATTTTCATGTCATTGGGACCTTAGTGAGAATAATGGCCAGTTTCGCCCTGACCTGACAGAGGCTTCTCCTGCTCCTCCCCTGCAGGCGAAGGGTTGAGGAGGTGGGCGAAGACAGCAGCGAAGGGGTTAGCTGCCAGCGGCTCTGTGCGATACATTTCCCAAAGCAGGTAGAGAGCCGTGAGACGCTGGGGTGAACTCGGCAGCAGATCCGGCTGCTGGAGCAGCATCACAAGCACAGAGCCGACCCTGAAGTGTTCTGCCTTCCCAAAACAGTGATGGAAGGCGTTGGAGAGGCTCTCGAAGGTGTTCCCGCAGGCCTCCTCCGAGATGATGCCCAGCAGGTTGGAAAGCTCTTTGGGTGCCAGCGTCATGATTCCTCTCCAGCAAACTGATCACTGTTAAAACAAGAGGAAATAAAATGAAGTGCCACTATACTGTAGTCACTACTTCACTTTACAGTGAATATTTAAAGAAATTTTATATTTGTCAAAACATATATTTTTTCTGACACCTGATACATTGGAAAAGACAAACAAGAACAAGAAGAGACATTAAATACTATAAAAACTATGAACGCAAATGAACTGTTTATAATCAGGGGTGGGCTCAGGTTCAAAGTTACTCATTTAGATCGGTCTGTCAAAATGAAGAATTATGTAATAATTTCAATTACTTAGTAAAAGATTTTGCCAAATTTGCTTATCCAGATACTTCTATGCTCATCCAGAAACTATGGTTTCATAGTTCTAAACATATTTTTTTGTATCAGCCCTTTACGTTTTACATTCATTCTGTTTTTACATTCATTCTGTTCTGTTGGATGAAGATGTCTGATCTCCAGCATTTAATTTCAGACTTAAAAGAAATGGATAGAAGAACGGAGCTTAGCACACTTCAGAGACGTTATCACATACAAAATCTCATTCATTGTGCTTTACAGGAATAGAATAAAAAGATTACAGAATAAAGTAATGGATGAAATGAAATAATACTTAGAAAATCAATACAAGAAAATTGAAAGTGTAATGGAAGGGCAAATTTTTAACAGAAGACAGAGAAGAATGGTGCAGTTTTTAGCAGATTTTTAAAGCTCCTGATGGGCAGTTGGTTGAATAGCATAATGGATAAACAACATTTCTCTAGGTTTAGTTTCAGATCGTTCCACCATTAGCAAAGCATCTCATGCTGGGTGATCTGGAACTCTACTGGACTTCCCGGGAGTCCCAGTGGAACACCTGAGCCAGTGTGTTCCTCTCATTTAAGGTGGGACGTGTTTCTCGAATACGAAGCCCACGTCATCTTCGCGTAGTCGCGTTCCTAAAAACGGGTTCCTGACAACCCGAAATGTGTAAATATCACTTTAAACATCACTTTTACATTAAAGCCACAAAAGAATGTGAGGAGAAATCCTGAGGGGAGATGCTAAGCTAACCCAAATTAATGTTACCTCAGGCGCTCGGCTTTCATCTAGAGAGCAGCTTTTCCTCCACGACCACCTTCAACACATCACTCCCGAACCGCACACATGGACCAAACCGACGAAAATCCCCAAACAGCTGCAGAAAAGACAAAAGATGTCGCTAAAAACAAAACTCAGCGCTTCTGAACCCGAGCAGACGGTTGAACTTGGTGCATCATGGGAGTTGTAGTGCGAGCATGATTCGCTATTAATTTTTTAAACGTTGTGACCTAAAATTGAAATATCACAATTAATTGAAAATGTGTCAAATTTAAGAAATCTCAAGGGATACTAGTTTAGGATCATAAGATTATTTAAATAACAAACATATTTACATAAAAAAAACTGACCGGGCAGGTTCCCGGATGCAGTGTTTGTATTACCCAGAGTGCTGTTCTCCTTCCTTTCCGAGGCTCGTCCTGCACAGTGAGTACAGAAATAGAGAAACTCTCCTCTAAATCCTCCTCCATCCGAGCTTTTTCGCCTCAAAAATTGTCTTTCTCATAAGCACATGTGTTTATTACACTATAAAGTTTCCGTATGGTCACATTTGTGGTGGTTTTTGGGCTGTAAAATGAACATTAGAACTGATAAATGTGAAGACTGGTTGTGTTAGCCGAATGCTAAAAGCGTTAAAACAGTAAATTGCTTCAGCCTGATTTAAACAAGTTTTAGACATGAATTTGTTCGAACGAGTGAAGATACCGGGTTTAGTAGTAATCTGCTGTTAAAGGTGTGAATCATGTTGGGTTCCGTAAGGTTTATCCTGTTGGTATAAAGGTTCTCGCTTCTGAGGGAGTTGAAAACCGAAAAATAAAACCTGTACCACAAATAAAGTGAAGATCTGTTTTGGTTCTACAGTTATGCACCTGTGCAGAAAGGTCAGTGTAGCTAAAAAGTGATGAGGAGATTTTTAACAGCATTTGTTGAATAAGTCCTGTCCCTACAGTAAAAACCATCTGCAGCTTGTGTGTGTTGGGTTGTCCATTACATTTGGGACAATTGGCTACTTTCTAGAGACATTGGTTGGCCATTCTTTTAAGACCTTACTTTGAAAAGAACATTGTCCAGGTTCAGAGCAACTCTCAGATTATTAAACTATTTTAACAACTGTCCTTACGAGCAGCATGTGGTCTGAGTACTAGAACCTGCTGCAGGTGCTCTCTGGGAGCAGTTAAGAGAAATAAGAGTGCTCTCTTTGTGCTCTTTGTAGATGGCACCACTTAAGAAAGGAGGAGAGAAAAAGAAGGGGCGCTCTGCCATCAACGAGGTAGTGACCAGGGAGTACACCATCAACATCCACAAACGCATCCATGGCATGTGAGTATCCATGGATCCTGTCTGGTGGGCTGTTTTTGTTAAATGAAGTGTCATGGCTATGATCCTGTGGTCCTGAAAGAAAATCTGTAGAATATAAATACAGCCCGTATTTTTTTTAGCTGTATGTGGATGCAACACATACTGTGTGAACTGTGTGTTCCAAGTGAGTCTGACATAAAGCCACTTATGCTCTGTCCTCAATAACAGCTCCTTCAAGAAAAGGGCACCTCGCGCCATCAAGGAAATCCGCAAGTTTGCCGTGAAGGAGATGGGCACCCCTGACGTCCGCATCGACACACGGCTGAACAAGGCAGTGTGGGCAAAAGGAGTCAGGTAACGTTCTGTATGAAATAATCTTGAAGTTTGCACACCATGTTTTATATATTAAGTCACTGCATTCAGTTTAGCAGGACTGGTTTTGAACTTAGACATTCTGAACCTCAAATGAAACGTGTAATTGACTTTTGACATACTGATAATTTCCATAACAAGTTTGAGTGTGAAGGGTGTTGGTGATGTGGTTCATGGATTTGTGTCCCTGCAGGAACGTTCCATACCGCATGCGTGTGCGTCTATCCAGGAAACGCAATGAAGATGAAGATTCCCCAAACAAATTGTACACCCTCGTCACATATGTTCCCGTCACCACATACAAGGGTGAGTTTCAGCTCAGTTGGGGCCCAGGAGTGGCGTAGCTACACATTTGTGTTTTACTGTGTTGAATACTTTGGCAGTATTAACTCCTTTTGAAATATTAAATGTTTAATTGGGTGAATGGGCTGCTATAGTCAGATGTTGAAACTATAATGCATTTTCCTTCCATGCCTTGATATCATTATCGGAGGAGATAGCTTTGTGTTCTTTCCCCCAATGAAAGGACAGGATTTATGGCCTTTCTCCTGACTCCACTAGTAGACATGCGTTTGGTTATAGTACTGTTCCTTTACTGGATTTTGAAAGATTGTCGTGTAGTGGCAGGCTGCACACACTTCTCCAGCAAGCCCTTAACGTTAAATAGCTCTGTTTACATGGTGATCTGCAGGGGTCACAGGACCAGGTGGTGTTGGTGGGAATAATGAAGTTGCCCTTGTGCCTTCTAATTGTACACGTTTTCAAGCTACTTACCACCTTTAGCTTCTAGAGAGTGTCATGTACCAAACACACCTCCCACTAAATTGACTGGTTCTTGCGTGGTTTTTGTTTGCTAGTTGAAATTCTCACAGATTTGTCAGTCTGCCAATTTTGCACGCATAGAACCTGAATAAGAGCAATGCAGAAGTGCACCGTTGGGTCAGTTGGACCTCTTTATCCTTTGTATGTATGTGCATATGTAATGTACATAATTTAACTTTACTGGCTTATGTCCCTGGTCATGTTTTGCAGACCTGACCAGATTAACATTTAAAGGATAATTCTTGTTTTCCTTTCATTTAAATGTTGCACCATTTGCCCACCACTAAAACTTGATCTGTTGTGTTGGTCACCGTACAGCAGTGGGGAATCATAAACATTGAGTTTTTCTTTAAAACATTGACCTTAAGTTCAGATGGTTTTTAGTTTCACAAGAGCTTTCAGTTCGTCTCAGTCTTGGAGTGGACATTGTTTATGGTATCTACTAAAACCTTAAGGTCAAAGCCTGTCAAAGTATGAGGGGTGAGGACATACTCAGGTCTGTTCATCTCATGATAATCATCAGTCTACGTTAGAGCAGATAGGAGTATAACCAGTAGGCCAGTGGGATGTGTGTGTGTATGTGTGTGTGAGATGTTGGCTGAAGATCCACCATATCTAACGTCTCTTGTTATCTCTGCAGGTCTCCAGACCGTCAACGTGGATGAAAACTAATGTTCTTTTCATGGATGTTGGAATAAATTTATAAAAGAATTCAGTTGGTGTTGCTTACTACTTTCTCTAGTAAGGTCATGTGAACACAGGTATGAGTCCTGTCATTCTTCGAGGTCTTGAATACTGGGATTGAGTGATCCTGCTGCTGAGGCCAGCATGGATTAAAGTTTTCCGTCAACTGAGTGCACTAAAGGTTCATAATGAGATTGATACACATCCAAAGGAAAAAACGAACATTGTGGTTTCGGCAGTTCGCTTGAACATTGACGGCTGCGGAGTAGCCTACAGGTTGCAAGCTATATCCTGACGCTTGTTTAAAATGCCAGACTTCATAGTAAGGAGAAAATAATTCCACAGCATTTAGTGCCACATCAGTCTCAAAGGCTTTTAATGTCCCAAAACAAAGACTTGTACAGTATATTTTACATTTTCAAAAAGGATCGGAATAGAACGTGTTTATGATTAGAAGTCAGTGGTGTGTCGTGAAGTCTCATTCGCTAATAGTAGCTAAAAAACTGGAGAAAACCCGTTGCTTAGATAAAGAAGCCAAAACTCAGAAGCTCAAGATTCAGGACGGTGGCTCCGGTGTCGCAAGTGCTGCGAAAGCTTATGCTTCGTTAAAAATAAATAACAGCAGTTTTGGAGTCTTGTTTTCTTGCTGTTAAGAGAGGAATGGCAATGGGAAGCAGCTCTAAATTTTCCTGTATTTTGGGTTGTGCTCTTGGGAAAAATCCCTTATTTTCAATGTTGAAAACTGACGTGTGGCCTAAGTGCATGCCTAAAGTAGACTGGAGCATCACTCTTTATAATCAACAGTCTGCAGTATTCAGCCTGATTTTAAAATGAGTTTAGGCTATGTGTAAATGTGGCTATATAAATAGTCCGTAAAGCCATATTTTACAGGACAGAGGCCTTTCGATTTACGTCACTCGCACACGTCAATTTACCTTCGGTTTTGCCAGCATGGACGCGCTTCTGTTAAAGGAAGGCACAGATGTGTTGGACATCAACAAAACGGTAAAGAATAAGTGGAGATGGGCTTGGCTAAATGAAATGGGTGATAATGGCAAGCCATTTTGATGCGTGGTCGTGGTGGTATGGGCCTGCGATGGAGCATTTGGTTTAAAAAAAATTTTTTTTTTTGACTTTAATCTTTGGGCCAGGTCTAAGAACCTGGAGTTTTAACGGATAACTCTGGTGTACATTTTAGTCTGAAGGCTTCTCAAAACTTGGGTAGGACAAGGTCTTGCATGCCATGTGGTACATGTATGATAATTTCATGGAATTTTCCATGAGGAGCTCTCAGCAGAAAATTCCCAGTCATGATTATTGGATTTTTTTGTAGATTTTATTTTGTACAGAATCTTCATACAACATAACAGTACATAAAAGGCTCAAACATGTGTCAAAAGTGCTTGTATTGTCTGATCAAGATGAAGCAGAACCTCAGTTGGTCTTCAAGTAAAAAAACAAACGTATACATATGTTCAGAAAACTGCAGAAGTATATTGAAGGCACATTCTCATAAGTGGTGCAGATAAGTGTCCCATACTATAGATTTTTTTGTTTTTTGGCTATAGGTTTATAACCACTATTAATGTGTACATATGGATCTGACTGTTTTATAGATGGTGTGACTACATAGTATGTAAACATCAAGTTTCCAAACAAACTTCAGTTCCTGGACCATTTAGTACAATCTACTGATAGAAATGAAGCTAATTTCACAAATTAGTTTATATTAGGAATGCACCAAAATGGCATTCCTAGGCTGATGCAGATATTTGTGTATAATCTACAGATTCTGATACATAAACTTGTAGAAACTGAAGCCAAATCTACCTAAATTAACTTGAGTGTCATGAAACATTTCAAATGCAGTAAAGTAAATATGCGGCATCACTTCCAGAGTAAGAAATATGTCCGATGTAAACGTGTCTAATGCCAATTTATCAGCTGACACCCATGTACTTTAAAAAATATTGTGCATCCCTAATTTACATATCCTCCCATGCATGCAGATTTTAAAAGGCATGTTTCAGCCTGTTCTGCGGCAGCCATTCAGGCTTGAGGTCATTTGCATATATTGGTCTTAAAGCTACAGTGACAAAAAAGGATAAAAGAAAAGTGGGTCATGTAAAAAAAAAAGAATTGTACCTCATTTGGTACATAAAACCACAAAAACCATAAGAACTTCAATATGGACCCTTTAATACTTCAGTTTTGCCAGGATATGGAGGGTTACTTCATCTTGGCTAAATTTCACAGTAAAAAAAAAAAAAAAAAAGGCATGTACAGCAAGCACGGCTAAACATAAGCATGGCAACCTATCATTAAGGCACTATTTTTATGGTTCATGTTCACAGCACTTTGGATGGAGTTCCTTAAAAAACCTGCATGGCTGCCACGTTATAAAACTGAACAGTTTAGGCAGTGTTGATGTCTCAGTTAATGCTGAGGTGGCAGTTTTGCTGCTCCATACAAAACATTTTACTTCATTCTTATCTCTAAAGGACATAAACTGTCACATGTCACCTATGGAGGTAAACCCATAACTGTGTAGAGCAGGAGGGGCCCAAATCTGGTCTTGGAGGGTAGGTGTCTAGCACTGTTTAGTAATTCCTCTCCTCAAACACACTCAGTAAACTTGCCAATAAGCAGGTGAGTTGAACCAGGTGAGTTTGAGCAGGAACATCTGCAAACTGTGCTGGACGCTGGACCTCCAGGACCCCTGCTACAGAGTTTAACTTGAGCTCTGTGTAGGACAACTGGCTACAGTGCTGGGATCGGGAATGAAATGTTCCTGCCTTTGGTTACTTTGGACGTTTCGAGGAAGGCCAGCTTCCTTCACTGGTCCCATAACCTGTTAATGATGGACCGGTGTCAGTGGGTCACTACGGTGCATGACCCAGTGGTTCTCAGTCCCCTGCCTGGACCAGAGATGGGACCCACTGTACTTGATAGGCATCCAAGGATGCAAAGTCATCAAAGTCATCTTGGTTTCATCATGTTTCTGCTCCAGATAGACCCCTGTGGGTTCTTCTGTTTCATGGTATACTTGGGATTCTCTGAACACCCAGTGAGCCTACAGAATCGCTCTGACCCTCATCTGGTCCTGTGCTGGATCATCAGCAGGCTGGCCCGCGTCTGGTACTGCCTCTCCTTTGCGGAGGCGATCTTTGTGCTCAGATCCAGGGGCCTCTCCAGGAAGTTGACAAGGGCTTGCTCGGTAAGCAACGAGGCCAGGATCTGCTCGAAACTCGCCGTCCAATCACCTTCCATCTCCGGAGTGCTGGAGGCACCTTGGTCTGGGCTTTCGTCCGGCTTTGGCTCCGCCCCCGACAGGCGGCCCTTGTGCCTGGCCTCTCCGATCTGCAGGACGAGGCTGGTGACCATTGCGATGGCCTGGAAGAGTTCGTTCTCGGCGCTGTCGCCATGGAACATGCTGCACAGTGTCTTGCAAAACTGGACGAACTCCCGCTGTTGGAGAATGGACCACTGTTCTAGCCATACTTCAAGTAACCTTGGTAAACTTTCATCTCAGAGAATTTACCCAACTTGAGGAACCTACCTGTTTCATTTGAGGGAGGGGTTTCTCCTGGCCTCTGTCCTTCTCCTTGGCCAAGTCCTTCAGCATCTGCTTCAGCTGTTCCTCATGGCTCTTCCTCTCCCCTGAACAGCAAACGAAGTACAAAGCAAAGCTCTCGTCACCCTCCACTGAATGTTTTTTCATCTCATCCACTGTATCATACCACTGGGTCTTACTGATATCAACTAGCCATTTCACAGTCTTGGATATGCTCTTCTCATTTTAAGAAGGGGAGCATGCCTGCAAAACGGGCCATTTTCTTCTACCACTGTTTCCCGATCCTGGTCCTGGAACGCCTCCGTCCCCTGACACACTCCAGCTGAAGGAGGGCTTGTTGATTTCTGAGTTAATCTGATACCTTGGAGGGTAAAATTTTCCTCACTATCAAAAAAAAGTTCTTGAAACATTCTCCCCAGTCCCCAGTATATGGAGACCACACTGCAAAAACAGCCTGTTAAAAAATTAACTGTTTCCGTGATGTCACAACCAACTCATTTACATACATCTACCTATTCAGCCTATAGCAGTGTAGCCTTGTAGAAGTGTAACTGCTGGATAACCTGATCTGAATCTGCTCTATAGGAACATCTCTAAGTGAAAAGCTGTGTAAAAGTTTGGTACCGTTGGGCAGGTCCACATAGAGCGGTCTGGTGGTGGAAAGGATGGGGTTCTTCACCACAGAAGACTGATCTTCATTCTCAGTCAGGGCTTTAAAAAACGAAAGAGAAAAACATTAAAAACACCCACTTTGTACTTCCACTCACTGGCCATTTTATTAGAAACACCCACCTTGAGCTTATTTGGTTGCATTTGATTCAGTTGTGTCTTTTGGCAGCATTAACTCACCTGGAGGAATGTGTAGACGATAGAGGAGCCTAACCTTCTCATTAAACTCTTCACAGTACAGCGTGTCTACAGTCAGGCAGAAGAAACAACCACAGCATTAAACCAAGAATTAGGTCGTATGAAGTCATAATAAAATAAAGTATAATTTTAACAATAAAAGCCACATTAAATACTATTTGAAATACTGAATGAAACTTTAAAACCATGTGGTGCTTCTGATATGCCCTGCAGTATATTATATAAACACACTAAACGATATTGTAATGACTTGAATGTCTAAAATCATCCTCACTCAAGGAACCTCTGTGACTGATGATTACGATGATTGTGAACCAAATGCCAGTTTTTGAGAACAATAAAAATACTGCAGTCTTTTATTTGCTCTTGGATTTTTGGGTAAAGTTGCTACATATGATTGACACAACTGTGCCATGTAACTGTTATGACAGAAACTATGATGCATCGTGTCCGTTTATGTCACATATATGGAAATGTGTTAGTGTCAGTGCTGGTTATATAGCAGGGTTCATCTAACTTTAGCAGACAGCATAAGCTACCCGACCAATCGTGGCCACGATGACAAGTCTTTAAAGTCGGGATTCATCTTTATAGTTTCATTTGTCTTCCAGTTTGTCTTATCTGGACCTGAATCTCACTCACAGCCAACTGGGCGGCACGTGGAAGAGCAAATAGTTTCGGGTAATCATTTAGCATTTTCATGGCAGTTATTTGTGTTTGGCGTGTGATCGCCTTTCCACAGTGATCCCAAACTTTTGAACCAGGGTGGGAGGCAGCATACGCACTGAGCCAGCGGGCGAACTGTGTGAAGCTGATGCGGTTTTGCCTGTTTTCGGCCAGCAGGTTGAAGGTCCTCTGGGCCATCGTGTCCGTGTGAGCTCCGCAGGGCCACGGCGCCAGCAACAGGTACAGGCTCTTAAACTGAGCACAGTCCACGTGGTAACTTTCGACGTATCCGCGGCTCACTGTCCGCGGCTCAGTGGGCGACGGGTGCGCGCCGTCCCCCCAGTACAGGCTGATGAAGTGCTCCGTCTGGAACACAGAAATACAGTCAACAGCTCCGTAAAGAAACACTTATCTACAGTTTTACGATGCTAACTGATGGGGTTTACGCTTCCAATACTTGTCCACTACATTGAGGAGGAAACCGAAGTATTGCTACTCTCACTGCTGTCCCACACGGAGTGCTCAGGACAGGTAAGATGGTAAAAGTCACCTTAAAAAGGTCGTAGAGACCAGAAAGGTCCTCCTGAGAGAGGGACACATCAGGCGAGACCAGCCTCAACTACAGAGACACAGGAGACAGCAGAGACACATCAATCCCTGATACCCACAAGGGTACGTATTTTATAACTACATTGTCTACATATTGATAGTTACATATAATACATATGGGGCACATTATTAATACGTATAGATCTATATATATATATATATATATATATATATATATATATAGATCTATTCATTTATTAAATGAATAGAAGATC
>JBBIGA010000002.1:2638405-2658704 GCA_037576975.1 Alestes dentex | reverse complement strand
CTCAGTATAACTGTCCTCTCTCTCTCTCTGGGGGGGTAGGGTGGTCCTCCCTCTCCCCATCACTCAGTATAACTGTTAGTCAGTGTGGGTGTGTGTTAGCTGGTGTAACAGAATTAGCAGTTAGCATTCTCCTCCTAGCATGTTGAGCTGTCTGCTGTGTTAGTGGCAGTCTGAGAAGATGTGGTGGAGCTTCAAGTGTCTTGGAGGAGGAACGTGCTCACCTTCACCCTCCCTGGTGGAATTGTGTGACTGAGGGAGTCCTAGCTAATGGGAACTCCACTAAACTGGAGAGAAAATTGGAAAAATATGTTCAAGGCCACAAAAGCATTCAATCCTTCCTAGTGTTCAATTATATTTATCATTTTGCGCACAAATGATCACTTCTTGGTATGTGTAGGTCTTACAGGGAGCTCATCTTGGAGGCCTCTTTTGTTGTGAACTTTCTAGAAATTGTTAATCCCCGTGCAAAAGTGAAATATCCAGTGTTTTCGAAAAACAAGCTATTTTGAGCCCTCATTGGTTTAACATAATATTCAACACCCACCCCCCCCTGCCCCAACCCTTTTGCTCATGCACAACCTCAGAAAGGTTTTGGCCTGATTTATGACATCTTTCCTTGCTGCATTGTATTCGACTCATCCTGGACATTGAGAGAAAACAGATGAACCATTTGACTGGACTGTCTCCTCGGCCTGAGCTTCAGGACGTCCCGGTTCCTCCATGGGCTCACTGCTAATCAGGAGGCAGAAGTACTTTGAACGCAGCTCAATGGGACATTAGCACGATTATTATTATTATCCCTAAGTGTTGAAGAAGCCCTTCACACTCCTGAAAGCTCTCAGCGCAGCAGTTGAAGGAGAACGTGTCAAAACTTCATACACAGCTGTTTCAAAGGCTGTAATTTATGTCTTTGTGTGTTTTCTCCCTCCCTTTAGCCCTTCGCTCACATGTCATTTCTCCTCATAAATCACTCTCCATGGGATGGTGCTTTTTCATCAGAACAGCTGGTGTCTGCTGCTGCCTGGGGCTCTGGGTGGTGGGTGGAGAAAGTCCTGGCTCTCCATCACTGTCTCCTAATAGTAGACGACCTCAGTGAGACCAACCCCAACCGACTCGGAGTTCTCTCTTAATATCAGCCCTGAGTTTTACACACCGGGAGCTGCTGGAGGCCTCCTGGTGTTGTGAAAGTTAAATGGTTTCAGATTATTATTTTAATTCATTTAAACAATACGAAGAAGAAAAGACAGTGTTCCATTTTTTGCTTTATTTTTAGGGATTCAGCAACTGACAAGGTCACTTAGAAAAGACCCAGACGATAGACTGAAAGTAAATTATTTATTTTAAAAGGTCAATTCTGTGTAAGCCATGTCTTTAATGTCCCCATACCTTTAGCATAAATGCTAATTAACCTTATTTGAGTATTGGCTAATTCTGTGCTGTGCTGTTACTGTCTGTATATGTGTGTGTGTGTGTGTGTGTGTGTGTGTGTGTGTGTGTGTGTGTGTGTGTGTTTGTGTTTGCGTATAAGCTGCAGTGCAACTGTGAAATTCTGATCTCATAATGTAGCATTAGCATTACTAACCACACTAGTGTAATACATTGAGCTGGTTGTGCCTTGTGGTTGTTTTCAGCTAAACTGTGACTCGATTTCCTTCCTTCACATCTACACTTGGTTTTCAAATCACTTTCTGGTTATAAACTTACAAAAACAGAAGGAAACACCATGACCAGTGTCCTGCTAACATCACCATTAGCCTCCACTTTAGTGCACAAGATTTAAACATAACGAGCACCTTTGCCCTTGATTGGCGGATCATCATGCTGCGCTTCCAGAACCCGATGAGGTCTAAGGAGTTCGAGGAACGAGGGAAGGGGAGGAAAAGTCATTATGTCAGCACGGAGAACGTCCTGAGAGTCTGCTGAAGTGCTTGCAGTTGCTAGTCTCTGTCGTAAAGGTTAGGGCACCAGTGGGACTCTCAGATATCAGGACGATCCTCCTTACACTCATGTATGACACAGTTTGGTAACAACGCAACAAGAAAGGCACTGTCAGTTTGTCCGGACCGTTTCTGAGACTCTTCCATCACTTTAATGGAGCTGAGCTTCTCTCCCTGTTTATGTCATGTTCACTGTAAACACATCCTCAAAACTGCATCCAGCTCTTCATTAAGGTGGATCAGACTTGTGGACGAGGTTTAGGACACAGTATGACTTGGTGTAAGTTTTAAAAAGAAACTAAACATCAGTGTGTAGCCGAATGCTGTAGACACCTTTTTTTTACAAACCTAATCAGGATCAGGAGCGCTGATCTACTCATTGTCTTTGACATCATGAATACGGTGGAATCTGATCTGAGATCAGCCCTGCTTTGTGAACAGCAGCCTTGGTGTCATCGGAAATGACTGTAGTGCTGAAATCAAGACTCATTTTACAGCCCACAGTAAGTCATACTGTGTCCTAAACCACGTCCACTAGTCTGATCCACCTTAATGAAGAGGTTCAGTTCATTTTTACAGCTCACAGTAAGTCCTACTGTGTCCTAAACCCTGTCCACAAGTCTGATCCACCTTAATGAAGAAGTTCAGTTCATTTTTACGGTTCACAGTAAGTCATACTGTGTTCTAAACCACGTCCACAAATCTACCTTATTGAGGAGCTGAATGTGGTTTGAGTAGCTCCAGAGGACATTCAGTAACACAAGCTTAATGGAATATTTCTATTATTTATTAAAAATGCAGATGTGAAGTTCAGCCACAGTTGTCAGAAACAAGATTTTCATCAGCTAACATGAAATTAATTAGTCTTTTAAGGACAAATAAGTTAAGAGGCAGTAAGTGTTATAATAGCACAATATGATACCAAAAAACAAGGATCTGACAAACGGCAGCAGTGCTGTGTGACATTCTTGCTTAAAATTCATGTCTTAAATCCATTTGCAGGTTTTGTAAAACTGCAGCCATGGAATACAGCCATGATTAATCAGTAATCTGTGTAAATTGATTATATTTTGTTTAACAAAAGAGGAACACCGGCAATCTAATGCATGCAGACAAATTTGGCAGAATACACTGCCATTCAAACTGCTCTTATAGTATAAAATAAATTTGATATATATGTAAAAAGAAATGCTTTTGTAAGAGTCCTGACAATGCATTTGCATTCTGACATTTTATGTACCATCTACAGTGAGTACCGTACCACAAATGTGCCACTTCAGGATAAAGGAAATAGCTTCAATACAACCAGCATCATTGTTCAGGTAAAGCAAAGAATTGAATATTCCTATAATTATAAGGGCACTTTTCTCTACAGATCATTAGAAAATGATGTGTAGAGCTGCTTACGGGGCCGCAAGCATGCACTTGAAAAAATAAACACCAACATTATAATAAAAACAAATAAATAAATAAAAAACACATTGTAATTTGATGTGTGCTAGCTTAACTAGCCTATCTCCTGTGGTCTCCTGGACGAAGGCTCAAAATTCAATCAATACTTTATCTAATTAGTTCCTCGTTAAATTGAATCAGGAGATGCTGATGGAACTGAAGACGTTCAACAATCTGCCTTCTCACCAGGCGTGTAAGGGGGATGAGGTTTCCTTTCGTTCTACTATAGGTTGACCACATTTTTCAAATTAGTCCACACCCCACACCCCTTGAACAAGTTTTTTGTCAATCATCATCCACCCACAGTTTCCCACCTTCAGTTCAGCTCCCACCCCTAAACGTCTTGGCATGTCCCTGCCACCCTCTACCGTATGTGTTTATTCCAGCGTTATATAGTGTTTTACTTGCGAAAACACAGTCACTGCCTAAACAATTTTCATGGCTACCTAAGATTTTTACACAGTACTGTACATCTGCCCTGTAGTTGCTGAATCTATGAGGTTAGTTACGATAACCGTCCTTACTTGAATGGCCAACGTTCTACATTTTCAGCACAATTCATTCTACTAATATTTACAATAACATCTGTAGAAAATAATCAAATATTCTATATCTATAAAATACCTCTGTTGTGAACAGTATTCTCCGCACTGTCGCAGTTCTTTGGGCATGTGCCTACGTTTCATGATTTCACCTTAAAACACATGAACGTATGTCGATTTGGTGTCACTACCAACCACGTTTTTGGCAATGCACTTGTAGAAACCACTGTCCCTGCTGGACGGGTTCTGGATGACCAGAAAGCCCTGTGGGTGGAGATATCTGTTACCATAGAGTCGTGGCTGGGTTCCAGCCTTGAGCTGGGTTTTGTCAGGCATCTCCCACAGCACCTCGGCCTTAGGGATACTGATAGCCATACAGTCAAGCTGGATTGCAACTCCTGGCCTGGCATAAGTGACTGCTGCAGGTCCGTTGGTAATGCGTGGAGGGTAAGCTATCACTATCACTGCCACTGACAGAGCGGAGGATCCGTACTCGTTGGAAGACTTACACTGGTACGTTCCCCTGTCATACACAGAGGCCTGTTGGACAGTTAGAGTGCCATTGTCAAAAACAGTGTATCGTCCCATTTTCTGTGGCCTGGTTAGAATGACCCCACCTGGTAAGGTCCAGGTAAGTTTGGGTAAGGGATTACCACTTGACAGACAGTTCAGTTGCAGGTTTTCTCCATTTATGATGCTAATCAATGAGTTGTACTTGCTACTGATATCTGGCTTTTTGCCTGACTCCAGAGTGACCGTCCGTTCCACATAACCAGCACTGTTACGTCCGACGCAACGGTATGTCCCTGCCTCCGACACTGAAGGCTCTCTGATGACCAAAGATCCATCAGGCTGGTGGCGGAATCGAAAAATGGTGGTCCCACTTAAGAGAGATGTCCCATTGGGGAGGATCCAAGTGATCTCAGGATTAGGTTTCCCCACCACAGAACAATTAAGAGTCACGGTCAGTCCGTCAGTCAGTTGGACAGACTCGGAAGCCAAGCTTTTCAACTGAGGTTTCTCGGCAAGGTCTGTCACGTGAAGGTGCACCTGCAGTCTGGCCTCTCCTGCCTCATTGCGAGCAATGCAGAGAAGCTGGACAGACTCACTATTGCGCAAATTACGTATGCCGAGAGTGCCATTCCGATGGACGGTGATCCTGCTGCCGTAGTAAGGAGCTGGGAGGACTATGTTCTCGGGTAGTATCCACATGACCCGTGGGATTGGTATTCCTTCAGCTTTGCAGTGCACGAGAATCTGCTGGTCCTTCATGGCGGTCTCCTTTACTACACTGAATGGGTTTCGTAATCCGTTAATGACGGGTGCGGAAACCAGAACATCCAGACTGACCACTTTTCTGTCCATTCCTGCCGAGTTCCTGGCTGAGCAGGTGTAGTTACCACTGTCGAACCTTTGAACCTTCTGAATGAGCAAAGTCCCATCGGTGGTGAGCTGGTACTTGTCTGATGCTGGGAGAATGATACGGTTGGTTGGAGAAAGCCAAGTGATAGCTGGGGTTGGTTCTCCTTTTGCACTGCAACTAAGGGATACCGTGTCTCCATAGGGCACCCGGACAACTTCATAAGTGTTGTTGCGAATAATCGGTGCTGCGGCAACTACCTTGATATGGACCTTCATTTCATCTTTACCGATCTGGTTCTCAGCATAGCAGGTGTAGTTTCCCTCTTCCTTCATACCCACTTCATTAAAGTAGAGGGTCCCGTTGTCAAAAACAACATACCTTTTTCTGCGCACCCCGCTGTCATCTGACTGCATGACACTGTTGACCATGGTACCATCTGGAAGGCTCCATGTGATCTCAGGGTCTGGAAGACCTGAGGCAACACAGTCCATTTTCAGATCCCCTCCATACGGTACCTTGTGGTCACTTAACTGCTTCTGCTCAATCTTGGCTGCTTTCATCATCACAGCTACCTTCAGAAGAATGTAATCATCACCCATTTTATTTCTGGCCACACACAGGTAGTCTCCCTGGTCCTTCTCCGTCACTGATTTTATGGTAAGTGTTCCATTGTTGTAGACCTTCATTCTGTGATCAAAGCTAGAAAGACAGAGTGAGAAGAAAGGTCAACTTAGGAGAAAGGTAAACAATGTATGTGCAATATTACGGACAAAAAGGCAAGATCTGATGAGAATTTCAAGATAATTTCTATCCTGAAATATTTCCCAATTAAAAAAGGAATTTCTTGATATTCATAGATGCTTCTATTTTGATTAAAACTGAATCTGTCTGTTTAAGAAAATTAGGTACTAAACTTTTAGATAGTAGAAAAGGTTTTGGTGGGAGTAAAGAAGTTTTTGTATATAAAAATGTATTTGCAGGTCAGTAAAATCTTCGTATTATAAAAATGCAACAATTTATCACAATATAAAAAACACTGTGACCCTTGGACATATTCTGCCTCTTGTAGATATAAAATAAGGGAAACATTTTAGTTTGCCAAAAACATCCCTACTTGGTTTCGATTATTAATCCATTTTAAAGCTGCCATCTGTATTACAACTAATTTATATTTATATTTCTAGATTGCAGAGTGTATACTTTATACTGTCCTGTTGATATATTTTATTCTATTCTATTGTTTCTTAATTTTTGCTGCTCTTAACTTGGTACTGTCCACTTTCTGTCATGACAAAGCAAATTTCCCACTAGTGGGACTAATAAAGGTTCATCTTATCTTATCTCTACATGTATACTGATATTTTCTTTGGGTTCACTAAACAACATTCCAGATATCTCAGGAATTCTCAGGCTCAGAACACAAACGGTCTTGCAGAATAGGAGAAATAAAAGGGTCCCACAAACACTGAGAGATGTATCTTATTTGGACAGCACAATTAAGTCTAAAAGGAAAGGCTTCTTCTGTGCATCACCTCCCTGAACCTTGGATGAACTCCTGAAAAAGCTGTCCAACCCGAGGGATTACGGATACGGACAGGACTCCTTAATCTGCTGGCTAAAACAAAGGTGGAACCATTTGCTTTTTAATCAACAGCAGATGGTTCAAATCCTATTCATCAGCTTTCTATCTGCTGAGCGAATGGTATTCTGCTGCTCACTCACAGCTTCGTCCAACAAAGTTGTGGTAGATTGCCATCCTGAACTAAATAAACAAAACCAAAACTACCATGATCATTCACAGTCTTGCCACAACCTCTCTACAATATCTGTGTATTCTCTTTGGATCAACATTCAAAAATTGTGGTGGACTGCACTACTTTGGTCCAAAAATATACTAAAAATGCACATAGTCCAATTTGTAAAGTAAACATCAAGACATTCTTCACTGTTGTGTCTGCTGGGCACTGGAGGTATGAAACACCACAGAAATTCTGTTTTGACTGAATGAATTGCGATGTACTCAGAACCTCAAATACAAGCCGGAATGAAATGCCTATTTCTCAAGGTAATGACACGTTTCTAGTCACACCACTTGCCAAGTTCAGTGACTGATTCTGTCTTGAACAGACTGTGGAATGTTTCTGCTTTCTAACCTCAGAGGAAGATCTGTCACTTTACAAAAACGCTTAAAATGCAGCCTCGACCATCCAAATAAATCCTGCTGTAAATAAATCACAAGATACTGGTACAGGCATGTATTGGCTGCTGAATTTTGATTGACCGCTGGACGGTCATTTGTTGAGTGAGTCAAATGGAAGTATAAACACGTCTATTCTCAACAGCTTCAACCATTTTTGAGATACTGAAATGTGTCGGTTGCACATTCCTATGGAGGATATATCATGAAATTCGGCACACTTCCCAAGATTGTGGTAGTGATGCAGTGTGTCAAAGTTTGTGAAGTTTGAGTCTTTATGTTAAGATATTGACTGGCGAAGTTTTTTTTAACTGATGTCATTCACTAGGTGCTGCTATTTGGAGTTAGGGTCTCATAGAGTCAGACCTGTCATTCAAATTTCAGAATTTCTGGCAAAACTGTTGTCACCTGCCTAAAAATTGCCAACCACACTTCAGGGGGCCCTGATCCAACTACAGACACAAACCTCTTCCTATGGTATCAGCCATGTGGGGCTACAGTCACACCAACTTTCATGTGGACTAGTGAAGTCTAAGTGTGTAATACTGTTGACCAAAAGCCAGTGTAAAGAAAAAAGTCTGTAGTTGAAGGGCTTGGCAGAAACGACCAGGCAGAAAAAAACTATAAAGAAAAAATAAATGCACATTATCACATGTAATGCTAACTATTGTCTGTTTTACATGATGTGAGTTTTATATGATTATAATATAGAGTACAAATTACTGTAATAGTGACTAGATATTATTTAAAAAGACTATTTGCATCAGAGGCAGTTTTCCAAGGGTCAGATTCAACATAATGGGTGTAGTGTGAGAAGAAACTGAATGACTGTATGAACCGGTAGACCACACTCCCACTGATTAACTGAGGGTGTCGGAACACGAACAAGATAGTCTGAGGTAAGAAAATTTCATCACAAGAAAGGAAAGGTAATGATGAAAAATTACAGAAGTTTGGATAGTAAGGTGTGGTTCTCCTCCAAAACGTTGCTTATTTCATTCAGTTTCTCTAATACATGACTGGAAATGCGGCCTTGGATGAAATAAGTCCACTTCATCCGACCTTCACATCAAAACTTCAGAATGAAATTTGCGGCAGCATACCTGTAATGATCATCAATTAGTTTCTTAGCAGGAGTTCTCCAGATGATCCTGGGTTCAGGGCTGCCTGAAGCGCTGCAGTCTAAACGCAGATAGCCACCATAGCTGATTTCTGTCCTCTGAGGAGAGGTGGATGTAATTTTTGCCGTGGAGAAGTTCCTCTTGACCAGCAGACTCACGCGCCTCCTGTCTGCCCCCACGGTGTTCATAGCCACACACTCGTAGGTTCCAGAGTCCTTTTCCATTGCGTTGCGAATGTACAGCGTCCCATTGGGGAAGACAAATAGGTTGCCATTGATGAACTGGGAAGGACGTATCTGCAGGCTGCTCGAGGTGACCCATCGGATGGTCGGGGTGGGGGCTCCTTTGGCGCTGCAGTGGATGTGGATGGTCTGACCCTCGGAGATGGTGTGGTTCTCGAGCCGCTGCTGCTGGATCATGGGCGGCAACAGTGTTACATGGAGCCGAACTGATATTGTGTCGGCGCCTGCGACGTTGCTGGCTATGCACTTGTAGGTGCCCCTGTCTGTGTAACTGGCCCGCTTAAGTTGAAGGGTGCCATTGCTTGAGAGCATAAGATTCTTGCCCGTGTGCACCACTGTGCGGTTTGGAAGCACCCAGGTTGTGTGGGGGTTGGGAAGTCCTTGGGCTTGACAGTCAAGATTAATGTCATCTCCCAGGTATACGGTCAGGTCGCGGTGCCTTGGTGACAACATCTTTGGCTGCTGGGCCAGAACCACCAGGGTAACCATCATTTTGTCAGTACCATACGGATTCTGAGCGGTGCAGAGGTACTGGCCACGGTCCTGAAGCTGAACGCTGTGGATCACAAAGGTGCCGTTGGACTGCACCTCAAATCGCTGGATCCTGGTGTTCACCGACATGATAGCTCCTGAAACATATGGGAAAGTAAGAACGTCAGTAAATACGAAAGCCTTCTGTGTACAGAAAAAAAGCCCCATAAGTCATATTTGCTGTCGAAGCATTGCATGTAACATCCATAACGATAATTTATCGCCCCAAATCATTCCTTTTGGTGTCACTTGAGATAAACAGAAGGCGCACACATGTTCCCTCGACATGTGTAAGTCATACCATGGACTTCTGCATTTTACACAGAGGCAGAATTCCAATTTCGGCTTGTGAGCAACAGCAGCTCAGCAGAGAGAAAAATTCATGGACAGCAAGCAGACTCAAGAATCAAACTGATAGGAAATGTAAATAATTACAATGCAAAAAGTAATATCTTTGCATGTAAAGCACTTTCAATCTAGTTAGTATATCTAGAGATTGCTGTAAAATTAATATTAGACTGTACTCATTTCTTTGCTTGTTTTAACTGTAACTGTAATGTAATTCCTTATTTCTACTGATTTTTCCTCATGAAGAGAGATATTGAGAGTGCCATAATGAACACATTTGTAATTGAATGTCAAATATTCAATCTTGTTTGAAGTTGTCAAGCAGTACACATACCTGTGGACACCTTGGTCCAGGTGAGGAAAGGTTTAGGCTCCCCCACAAAATCACACGGAAGCCGTACATCTGTTTCTGCATTCACTGTGATGGTGTTGAGATTTGCCGTGGTGATTCTGGGCCTTGTTCTCGGCACAGAAGCAGCAGGTGGAGAACCAGGTGAGACAGCAGAGTCAAGACGTCTGCTGGTAGAAACCACACTTGTCTGAAGTCTGTTCCTAGGCTGAGAAGATGTTCTTAAGGGAACTGTTGTACTTCTTGTTGTTGGTTGCGTAGTGATCCTCGATGTGGATGGTAAGACGGCGTCTGTAGGATGAGTGGTCCAAGAAGTTTTGGGGGAAATGGTAGATTTGATAGCACTAATGATACCTGGTCTAATATTCTCTGAGGAACTGTTAGCCACTGGTGTCCTATAAATAAATGGATTTCTAGGGTTGGGGTAATAAGGATACTTATAATTAGGCATTCTTCCACTGTGCCTGTCAGGAATGTGGTTTGTTGCAGGATTTTGGGAGTAAAATGGGATTCTGTTATCTGCTATTGGCACCCTGGCTTTTGAAGGTGTTAGCATTTTGACAGTAGTGATGATGGTTAGAGTAGTGGGAATAGGAGTAGCAGAACCAGGGACTGTGGCTGTTGTTGGAAATGACATTGCAGTTGTACGTGTCTCTACTGATGCAGCTGTTGTAGGTTGTGTTATCAGTGGAATTCTGACTGTAGTGGTTGGTGGTGTAGTTGTAGGTGCAATAGTACTAGTCACAAACACAGTCGATACTTCAGTTGTCTTGTCCCGCTCTGCTATTTCATTCACTTCAGGCTCTGGGATTTTCATATTTGAGGAAATTACAGTGGCTTTGAAGTCGGGAGAAGGAAGGGTTGCTTGTGAAATTGTGGTTTGAGACCCAGTTTGACTGGAGCTGCGATTTACAGGTTTGTCTTTTGAAGGAATAAAAGATGAAGGATCAGAAAACGACTGTCTGTCTTTCGACTCCTGGTGTGAATTTTGTGCCTCTGTGTCTTCATGTGGAAATATTGTGAGGTGTGGAGGTGGAGGGACTGGAACAACCATATTATCTTCTTCTGACTTAGTTCTGTTAAAATGCTTAAAGTCATCAACATCAGTGAGGCCGTGCTCTGGGTGCAGTTCAGGTATGCGAGGGATATCTGGTGGGAGCATGCCAGGGCTTGGTGTGAAGCTGTCTGTTGCATCATCCTCGCTGATGGCCTTCTGGGACAGTTCGACTGTAGAGAATATACTTGCGAGCTCCTCTTGAGTAACTGCCAGAGGAACAGTTCTGTGGTCTGGCTGAGACATTGGAGCTGCTTCTGTAGAAGCAATGAGATCGTTTGTCTTGACCACCACAGAGGCCATGTCTTCATTTCGCAAATCCTCTGTGGATGTGTCTTCATTTGCTCTCTGGTGACTTGTGACCACAGACATTGCTGTTGGGGTGATGTCTATGGATGCTGTTGGTTGAGTCTCCTGGTTTGTGGAAAATTCCCTCCCCTTCAATTTGTGGGCGAGTGGATTTATTTTCTCATTAAGCAGAGTGACACTTGTTACATCATTACTTGCACTGTATGTTATCGTCTTTTGGTGTCCGGGGTAAGTATGTGTAACAGCTCTGTCAGTGAGATGGGCTGTTGGTGAGGTAGCTGCAGTTGTGATGATTGATGGAGGGTGCGCTCCAGCAGCCTTGGGTATTACAAACATCTGTGGTCTGCTAGTGGTTAGGGGTGAGGATGGCCTCAGTCTTAATCTATTTATTCGTCGCCTGTTTCCAAGTCGTCTTCTGGAGTTCCATGGGGTTTTTGGCCTTGGCAGCACAGAACTTGGTGGAACCTGCGTCTTCACCGTGGTGGATGAGACTGTGGATATTGGTGCAGAGGTGGTAAACAGCCCTGCTGAAGCCTGGCCCTGTATGTCCAACACAATATCAGCAGTGTGTGACTTCTCTGAGATGCTAAGCTCATTCTTACCCACTAAACCTGGCGCAGTGACAGGCTCTGCAGACACTGGGTTATTTTCCATTTGTTGACTTTCTTCTTCGTTTGAAGTGCTAGTAGTTAAAGTGTTTACACGGTTTCCCCCCGGGACATTTATCTCAGTGAGGCCGTAACTGAATACAGCTGTGGGCTTTGCAGAGTCAGGCCTCAGTGTCACCCCACTGACATCAGTGCTTAGTTTAGGGGAAGCTCTTTGGTGCAAGTTATACTGGCTCTCAGTATACAGTGAGGTTGTGGCTGACTGGGCACTATCAGTATGCTGATCTGCATTTTGTGAAATAGTTACACCGTAAGACACATTTGGAATTGTGTCATCAGGAGAAGATCCCTCTGTATTCTCAAGAGATTCTTGATTATTTGTCCTCAAGTTCACAGTTGGTACCTTCTTCTCTGGCCTGCTTTGAGTAGAGTCAGGTGACTGGGGTTTTGGAACAGTTTTTTCACGGATTTTGGCCAAAATGTCAGCCCATCTCTGCGGATCTATTTTGTTCTTTGAAATATCAAAATCTCTCCTGTTTTCTATGATATCTTTCCTTTGTTGTCCATTCAAGCCTTTCCTAAGAGGCCTTCTGCGGTCTGGAAACCTTCGCTGGGAGTTCCTGAATGGATGTCCTTGTATCTTTGAATGTGGTCCCCTCCTATGATGAATAAAAGGCCTTTTTGATCCCACCGTGTCTGGGGCAGAATCTCCAGAGGACTCCTCCACGTCCTCTAAAAATGCTCTGACCCTCGTCACACCTGCAGCTGACTGGGGTCTCATGGGATATCGTCTGAGAGGCTGCATTCCTTGCCTTCTTATGATGGTGAGCTTCAGAGCCAGAGTATCCACACCATGTGCATTCAAAGCCACACATTTGTAATATCCACTGTTGTCAGACTTGCCGTGAGGAATAAACAGCGTCCCGTTGGAGAAGATAAAACCTCTGGAAGTGTTTGCATTGACATTCATCACGTCGCCATCTGGAAATATCCAGTTCACCACAGGATCTGGTGTGGCAGTAGAGTGGCAAGGCAAAGAAATGGACTCACCTACAAATTTGGTTACAGGAATCCCAACCTTGCCACCCAGCGGTGGGGTAGAGGATTCCACGACAGACAAACGAAAAGGTAAAAGGTCCATATCTCCTGGAACTTCAGCGATGCAGTAATACACACCAGAGTCTGAATAATCAACAGCTTTGAGGAAAAGTTTTCCAGTTCTGGACACCGACAGGCGGTTGTCTGGGCTGCTGAAAGGAGCTTTAACCTTAGAGCCGTTGGGTAGCATCCAGTGAATAGTCAGATCACCAGAACTTTGCACGTTGCAGTCCATCTCAATCCCACCGCCCACAACAGAGCTGAACATTGTCTGAGTTTTATTGTTGTGTTTAATCATCACCCAGGATCTCCTCTGATGTCTTATCTGATCACTACCCACGGTGGTGGACAAGTGTGCAGAGAAAATGAGCCTCACAATCTTGGAGGAGGAGTAGGGTCTATTCAATTGTAAGTTCACAAATGACTGCATGAGCCAAGACAGATGGGATAAAACATTCGCTCGGACTCCTGTGTAATAGTATGCGTCCCTCTCAATGTCCTGCCTGTATCTATAACTCAGTTCAGGTTCTTTACTTAACATGATCTCTCGCCGAAGGTGCACCGGTGTCTCACTGTAGTACGCTAGTAGTCTCCACAAGCTCTCATAGTTCTCTCGTTCTACTGGGCACTCAAGGTCAAAAAAGAAGGTCATGTTAGCTGCGATTTGAAAAGACCTGCTGTAGTTCCAGGTGATTTTACTGGAATCTCTCAGCTCCAGAATTTGGCAGATCAAATCCACTGTGTTCCCATGCTCGTCCGATAGGTTCAAGGTGACGTTCCCAAAGGATGGCTTGAACTCCTCCAGCGGAAGAAGCTCGCTGAGGTTGTCCTCTGTTGCATCGTCCATCCCTGCAGAGCTGATGACCGGTCCTGTGCACTGGAGCTCCTTGACTTCAGAGATCACTCTCTCTCTCAGCCGGCGAGGCGAAGCACACAGTGGACACAGCTGACCGCTGGGATATGCTTTGTCCTTCTTACATTTCATCACATCTGGAACAGAAAGAAAGAGAATGAGACTATTACTGTACGCTAGTCATGGAGAACATTAAGAGTCAAAATGACTCAACAAAAGTAGACGGAATCATCATAACTATTGTTTCCTCAGTGTAATAATGACTGATGCGACAGTAGTAGCGTGACAGGTCAAAAGAGTACTTAATGTACTAAGTAACTAAAAGAACTGGAGAGAAACGTCCACCATCAGCACGAGAACCTGTCTGCTAAGGGGTATTCCTCTCTTTAACCAGTCACCAGCACGACATAATGAAATTAAACGCAATAAACATTAGGAGACACAGTGTACTTTAAATGTGTGTAACTCTCCCTTAATTTACCCTTGAAAATACACTAAACACATTCATTTGAATTAAGTGGTCGTTAATTTGTGAAACCAACCCTTTAATTTTACCTTAAAATAAGATTTAAGGCATGAGTGTGAAACCCCTTAATCTTACATTTAAGGCGTTACTTCAGTAGGTTCTATTATTTAAGGGGCAAATTTGAAAAAGTAAGAGGAAAATTCAGTAGTTTTACCCCTTAATCACCTTAATCTGTGCACTTTTGCCCTTAATTTTCCTTCACTTCCTGTATGCGAAATCATGAAAATTAAGGTCATTTTAAGGGGTAAAATTAAGACGTTTGGTTTCGTAGTGAAAGAAATTATTAACTAAATATTCTCACAAATATTCTTAATTGCAAATATTCTTGATGTTTCTAATGAAGTGGCCAGTGAGTGGAGGTGCAAGTTCAGTGTTTCCAGTGAGGTGAAAAGTGAAAGGTAGGTGTTTCTAATAAAGTGGATACACAAGTACAGATCATTACAGTACATTATTTTTTCCTCGAGTAACTTCTTGTTGTTGCCATAGAATGCACTTTCAAATACCGCATTTAAAATTTCATCTTCTTCTAGTTTAGAGTATTTCAATCTACACTGTATACGCTGATACAGCATGTAAACAAAAAAAATGTTTATATCACATATGTTTCCAAACTTCTGTCCGGCAGTCTGAATGTAATTCTGTAAACGTACCTCTCACACCTCCTGGTACACAGTTTATACTTTGTGTCCTGCGTGGCATTAACATGAAGAATCGTATGATTACCTGAATGGCGCGCCGCCCAGCCGCGGAGCCAGGTCAGGCTGCAGTCACAGTTCCAAGGATTGCCGTACAGGAAAAGGTTCTCCAGCTGAGGCATGTTCCTCAGCAGGTCCCGCGGCAGGGACGTCAGGAGGTTATCCGACAGGTAGAGGTGTTTGAGGGTGGAGACGGGGAAGTGCTGCAGCAGGGAGAAGGTGCTGAAAGAGGCAGGGTGGAGCTCCTGTAGGTGGTTCCCCTCCAGATGGAGCAGGCGAAGCGACGTCATCCCATGGAAGGCGTCCGGATGGATGAACTCGATGCGGTTGTTGTCCAGGTGCAGCCGCACGAGGCCCGTCAGACCAAGCAGGCTGTGGCTGGTGATCACTCGCACTTTGTTGTAGCTCATTTTCAGCACCTGGAACGGCAGGAATTAAAAAAGGAAAATTTGGACGTCCAGTGATTTCCTTTGGTAACATGGTCTACATGTGAATCACTACTGTATTTATTATCCAGGATTTTCTTGTGCTTTTATATTACGCTGATTCTTTCAGACCTGGAGAATTACGCTCTTTTACCTGCAGCGCCATCAGGTCTCGGAAAACCCCATCTGGAATTTTATGGATGTCGTTCCCGTGCATCATCAGAAGCTCCAGTTTCCTAAATCCGGCAAAGGAGTGCTCAGTGATTTGAGCGATGGTGTTAAACCTGCCGGAGAGAGAAATTCCGATGTACCTGAAGTGTTTAGCTGGATTTCCCTCTGCTAACTCGCTTGCTAGTTAGATCCTGATTTGAATCAGTTATATTAATACTATGACTCTTCAGGACTGGAGGAACCACATCCTTACGCTGTTTATACTCCAAAGCAGTGTCTTCATGCTACTCAGAATTTTTTTTTGCCTAAAATGATCCGTAAACTAGCTTACTAGCAAGTAGGCTAATGTATATAATCCTTTACTACATGCCTGTAAACTAGCCATTTCAGTTAAGTAAATCATATATTCCATTATAATCTGTGAAGCTTTCAAACAGGGCATATTTATCTTACATTCTAATTTAAGATAAACCTAAGATAAACCTGGAGCCTAATCATACTTAACTGTATGTAAACTAGCATAACTTGTATCTAAGCTTGTATCAAGCTTACATAACTAAGCTTGTATCGGGTTTAGAGTATACTAATCAGAGAATACATTATATAAGGACCACAGCATTTCAAGACGGTTAATCTCACAATATATTACTGTATGTACACTAGCATAGAGTTTCAATTTGGCTAATCATACAGTACATCATTCCAACATTCCAACAACAGGCTTTCTGTTCGCTCACCAGCGCCCCCTAATGAACTGGTTAAGAAATTTCACACTCAGTTTGTTCCCACCCTTATCAGTGTATGTTTCTCGCATTTAGCCCTAAAACGTATCGTGGTTGTTCCCAGACACGCTCGTTAGGAGATTACAGTTGGTCCTGCGAGACCTTACTATAAGCTAACAACCGACATGGTTCCACGGAGACGTGCTAAGTGGTGCTGAGGGTTCCTCCTACCCCGTTCCTGAGGTGGCTTAATCCACCCCCCCCCCCCAAAAAAAACCAACAAATAAACATGAAAGAACTGAATCCTAAAATATTCAGGCCTGTATTGCTGTCTGTGGAGTTTGTAGCTTTTTTATATATATATATAATTAGAGTCCCTGGTGGCTGAATGCAACGGCATCCTCACAGCAATGTTCCGACCCTGAGCACGGAGCCGGTGATGAATATGGTCGAAGAGGCCTGATAAACTGCAGATGGACCTCACCTGCACACCTGTACAGGGGGGCCGGAGGGGAGGGGTTTCTGATAAAGTGGCCACCTCGAGAAGCCCCTCCCCCGTGCGTGTGACGTGCTGGCCCCAGGGGGCGGTCTTACCCGAGGTTCACGCGCTGCGCGTGCGCGGGCAGGGGGGCGGGCACGGCGCGCAGGGACCGGAAGGTGCAGTGCAGCTCGCCGGGGCGCGGGCACGCGCAGGGCCTCGGGCACGCGGACGCAGCGGCGCACAGGAGGAGCTGCAGCGCGAGCGCCACCACGCGCATCTCGGCTTCGGCAAACAAACAAACAAACAAACAAACAAACAAACAAATACATGAGAAATTCCATAATAAAGAAATGAAATAAACAAACATGCAAAACAAACAGTTGTATTGATTATTAGTGTCACTTTCTTAATAGTTTAAAAACCTGATCAGTGCTGCATAGACGAATGGATGCATACATTTAAAAAAAATGGGAGGAAGATGTTTAGTCTCCACGATTCCTTCTTTTTTTTTTTTTTTTAGCTCTGATTGGAATTCTCCGCTCCACCTTAAACAGGACAGCACTTACAGCAGCGTTTAAGGTGGAACTGAGGGTTCCGATAAGAATCTGGGAGCCTCGGTAAACGTTAAAAACCCATAACACGTCTGAAACTGAGCTTCAGATCATTTTCCAGACATCAGACATCTATCTGCGTCTGGATGATGGAATGGCACGCGAAGGCACAAACATACTAATATGATCCTAGTAATTAATGCGGTATAATCATAGTAACTATGACTGAGTGACTGTAATAATACATTTAAATGGATAATAATAAGAACTGTGATGCAACGCGTGCAACGGTGTTGTCCGGTGGTGGGTTTGACATGATTCATAACTTTTAAATAAATGTTAAATACCTCTGAGAGTCATCAGTCGGTCATTTCCTCAGAGCTCAGAGTCCTCCAGCATTATAATCCTCCACCAGAGATCCTCCAGAGATCCTCCAGAGCAGACCCGTGCGGACGAGTATTAATTACACAATAATATTATTGATAATGATGATGAACCCCAGTGAAGAGACGTGATCACTCATCCCGTCTGGAGTCCGCGTGCGCGTCCGGGAGCTCCTCGCGCGGGTTTTGGAGTGGATGGAAGGAGGAGCGAGGAGGAGAAGAGTTTCCACCTTTCAGTCTGTTTCCTCCAGAAACTCCACTTTACTGCTCGTTGACAGTGTCGCATCAACACCTTCAGCTTTAACTCCAGTCAGTCGGCCGTATTACCGCTCCAAGTCAAAACTCCTGCGTAGTTCAGGGTTTCAGGTGAGAACAGAGAGGTTCAGAGCGGCTTTGGTGTGAATCGCTCCTTTCTGGAGAAACTCCGAGTCAGAGCTGTTCACAGTGGAGGTGAATGGAACCAGACGTCTGCCTCTAAAGGTTCCTCACAGAAAGTTCTTCCATCAGATGGTTCTGGTTGCGCCGCCTGACGCCTGAGACGTTGTTCTACCAGAGTTCTGAGATTTTGGTCCTAAAACTAAACCCATTCATGGTGGAGGGATACATGCAGGGCGTCGTGAGGTAAAATAGTCCCCAAAGAAAAGTGATTTAGTTCAGTTTCACTATTTTACATCATCAACATCCATATAAACACTCAGAGACACGTGGAGCTTCACTGAGCTTCACTGGCGAATAGGAGTGAATAAAAGTGAAATGTTGCGATAGTGACTGTTTATATTTGGAGCTAATTTGGGAAACTGGGTGAATTCTGTCCCTCTGAGGCCTTCCGCCCGGGCTGACATCATCCTGGAGGCTCTACACCATACGTTAAACCCGTTCAGGAATTTTCTGTCCCAGGTTTGGAGAATTGTTTGGTCAGCAGCTCCTGCTCAGCTGTGCCGCCTCCAAGGGGTGGTCCAACTGTCCTCGCGGCTAAAACAGGAGCGTCCAAAATAAAGGTGTAAATACTTGAAGTTATTCTGGCAATAATGGCATTCCGTTTCCTTCAGCTCTCCGTTAGTCAGAGAGGACATCAAGGCCTTAGTTTCGACACAGCACAGCTCTGACTGTTCCCACTACTTCCATTAAGCCAGGAAACTTCAGGCAGGGTTTATAGAAGCACACCGGACGGGAGCCTCAATCCATTCGGCTCTTACTGTCGATGAACGCTGGCGAATATTTTGTATTTACCTCTTCAGTCTGGAAATCATCCGTTTACTTCAAAGGAGGCCAATTAAATTTTTTTACAGGAATAGTTTGGCGGAAAATGTAATTTACACAATCGCCCCCTCCCCACCCCAAAGGCAGCCCATCAGCCAAGATGTGTTTGGCGTCCGAGTCTCAGCACTGGAAGTATGAGGGTGCTTCATTACTGCCTCCTTCTCGTTTCATAAATCACATTTAATTAGTCCCACACACCCCTGACTGCTGAAGGACGGTTCTGGTCTGTTTGGACAAGGTCAGCCGGGGTTGCTGGGGTCAGGCGCCCTTTGGCCCGTCGCTCAGAGAAAACAGTAGAGAGTGAAGAGCCAGATAACGGTACAGGGCAGGGCAGGGCAGGAGAAGTCCTTGCCTTTAAGGTGAAGCAAAATAGAATTTAGACACCGAAACTGTAGGCCACAGCCCTGCTTATGCAGTTTCTGACAGTATGTGACACTCCGTTGTCCATAAACAGTTAGTACTGTTCTGACTGGAGGGGTATAAGTTATAAGTACTTATAAGTGCGAAAGCTTAAAGTACGTAAAGCGACCATTTGTCATATGTGAACTCGCCACAGCACACAGTGAGAAATTCTTTCTCTGTATTCAACCCTCTTTGTATTTAACTCATTTAACATATTTTACTCATTTAACTCATTTAACACAATTAACTTATTTAACTCATTTAACACATTTAACCCATTTAACTCATTTAACCCATTTAACACATTTAACCCATTTAACTCATTTAACTCATTTAACACATTTAACCCATTTAGCTCATTTAACACAATTTACACATTTAACTCATTTAACTCATTTAACACAATTAACTCATTGAACACATTTAACCCATTTAACTCATTTAACACAATTAACTCATTTAACACATTTAACACATTTATCACATTTAACCCATTTAACACAATTTAACACATTTAACTCATTTAACACATTTAACTCATTTAACACTTTTAACCCATTTAACACAATTTAACACATTTAACTCATTTAACACTTTTAACACATTTAACCCATTTAACACATTTAACTCATTTAACTCATTTAACACATTTAACTCATTTAACACATTTAACTCATTT
>JBBIGA010000002.1:2519074-2552219 GCA_037576975.1 Alestes dentex | reverse complement strand
ACACACACACACACACACACACACACACACACACACACACACACACACACACACACACACACACACACACACATAGGGGGCTCGATTACAATCAGTTAAAAATATCTAATCGCTTTATGTTTTATGCTTTATGTTTTATGTTTGTCAGGTTATGAAATTCAGAGAATAATAAACTGTGTGATCTTATTTACTGCTCACCCTCGTATAATAATAATAATAATAATAATAACAATAATAACAATAACAATGATGATAATAATAATAATAATAATAATAATAATAATAATAATAATAATAATAACTATTTCTTTTTCTTCAGTAAATATTTCTGTAAAAATACTAGCCTAAATAAAGACAGAAATAAATGAAACAAAACTGATAATGAACAGCTTGTGTATTAGGAAAACGATTCAACATAACGTTGAAAAACATGAAAATATGAAACATATACAATTATACAGAAATAAACAAAATAATAACTACACAATAAATAAGTAAATAAATAAACAAACAAATAAATAAATAAACAAATATTCTCTTTAACCCATTCACCGGATTAGCAGTGCGTGTGGAACAGTGTGTGAGGAACAGTGTATGGGGGTGCAGTGTGTGAGGAACACTGTGCGGGGAGCAGTGTGTGAAGAACGGTGTGTGGGGAGCAGTGTTTGGGGAGCAGTGTGTGGGGGAACAGTGTGTGGGGAGCAGTGTGTGAAGAACGGTGTGTGAGGAACAGTGTGTGGGGGAGCAGTGTGTGGGGAGCAGTGTGTGGGGGAACAGTGTGTGGGGAGCAGTGTGTGGGGAACAGTGTGTGGGGAGCAGTGTGTGGGGAGCAGTAACCTTTAGCAAGGTACTGAGGTAGCACTGGCCACGGGCATAGGGGCTTGAACCTATGACCTTCCGATCACAGGGGCAACTCCCTAACTACCAGACCACCAGTGGGTCTCAAGTAGTATAGAATAGTGTATAATAGTGTGAGAAGGGGTGTGAGTGTGTGTGTGAGGGAGATGTAATGTATATGAGGTATGTGTGTGTGTGTGTGTGTGTGTGTGTGTGTGTGTGTGTGTGTGTGGCTCCGTGACTGTACTCTCAGTTCACTCCCAGCAAGAAAACACCTGGAGTTATCTACAGCTGCACCTTTACCCCCACGCCTGCACATGACCAATCACAGTTGCAGAACCAATGTGTGTGGGGAGTGTTTGATCTGTGAGGTGTGTGTGTGTGTGTGTGTGATCATAGTGGTGTGTGTGTGTGTGTGTGTGTGTGTGTACGAGTCATTCTCAGGCATAAGATGCACACTCTCCTAAACGGGGAGAAAGAGGGAGAGAGGAAGAGAGACAGAGGGAGGGAGAGAGGGAGAGGAAAAATAGGGGAGAGAGGGAAAGAAATAGAGAGAGGAGGAGGAAGAGACAGATGGGGAGTGGACGAGAGAGAGTAAAAGAGACAGAGGGAGAGTGAGGAAGAGAGAGGAGAGAGAGAAGAAGAGAGGAAAGAGGGAGAGAGAGGGAAAGTTAAGTTACTTGTGTAAAGCAGCGTCTCACATTAAGACTGTTAACTCTGAAGCACATACTAGTTCCGTCAGGCTTCACACACACACCACAAATTAAATAAAACGCCTGAATAAACGAGCAGAGAAACATAACAAGTGCCAGTGTTTCAAGACAGGTGTGCTGCATGATCCAAATAAACAAGAAAAATATCCCACCATCTCACCATCCCACCAGAACCGACCAGTGTGAAGCATATCAGTAAACAGAGCTGAAGACTCAGTGAGCAAAATGTACCTACATTAGTGCAGCAGTGTAGATGTTCCTCAGGTGACTGAGAAGGTCAGTGCAGCACATGGTCAGACAGTGTCAGAGAACAGTCCATCCAACGACCATCTGAGAGGTCAGTCATGTAAAGACCACGGGTGCTGGTCAACAGAAGTAGAGAACAATGACAGGGTCAGATGATTTTCACACGTTTTCCACAGATGGCAAGATCACTGCTTCTGTAAGATAACTGCTTTTTTCACCGAGCTTGATTGCCGGACTTCTATAGGGGCCATTTTGCTGAGCACTTGTCTGCTCAGAAGGTAGGGTCATCAGAGATCAATATGGACTCATTCAGACTGATCACCTGTATCCTGTTACAAAGGGGATCTTTCCTGATAGGGGATCTTTTCCAGGGCACCACTGTGCCCCATCCACAAGGTATTATGATCCGCTGAATGGTGTTATGATGGAAATTATGCAAATCACACACTCAGACCTTCACAGACCAATCTCAAGCCAGCGGAGTTAGCCCCCAATCTCCACCATCATCAAAATCACAACATCACCTGAGGGAAGATTGCACCACACACACACACACACACACACACACACACACACACACACATATACATTTATTTTTAGTTAAAGGTTGCTAACACTGTATTCCTGTTTGATCGTTCAAAGATCGACATTAACACCTGAATCACTTCTCCTCACCACAAAACTGGTGATTAATCATTGATCTAATCAACATTAATATACTTACCGGCCACCTGCTAAGCTAATTAGATAAATTATTCTATTGAAGCACTTGCTCCAGAAGTGTCTGAAATCATGTCATTATCTTTATCAATGTCATCACTAAAAAGCATCCCCATATACCTGTTCTTACAGGCTCCACTCCACACAGCACTCAATGCCATCCCTCCTATGTTTAGAGCAAAACCATCCGTTTTTTCATATTCAGTAGATTGGGCCAGAAGTGACCTTGGTGACCTCTGAACAGTTATTCTGTAAAGGCCACCTGAAGATGTGATCAGTCAGAGATGGCTCACAGAAATGCATAGTTCACTGTTTTTCTACCTCCACATTTATTCCTAAACATGATCAAATGTATTGTTTCAGATAAACAGAGATTTAAAGACAATAATACAATGACCTAGTACTTATAACAGAGATTTTACTGTGTTTTAAAGTGTCGGTTTATTCCAAAGTTCACCAATATAGGACCGATACTAGAATCATCACTAACATTAGATATGAATATATGAAATAAAATAAATACAGTGAGCTTTAAAATCCATACTTTGCTCTATTCTTAATTACAGGTGATCATACCTAAGAAACTCAGATTTCCTAGTGAACAAATTTCTAACCACAGCTATTTTTATAATAAGTACTGATCAAAAATATTGATTAGGCTGTGCTCTGTTTATGAATTATCAGATCTCTGCAACACACAAACACAGCTTAAGGAAGCTGCCTCATCATTTCCTTTGGTGTTCCTCAGAACTGTTCTGCTCCTGGAGAGAGAGAGTTCCTGTACAGATCCACACTCAAGTAGATGTCTTCTCCTAAAGATGACCATTAAAGCAAAGATATATCTCCTCCACTTTTACCTTATCAGAGCCAGAGATCGGTCATGGATTTCAGTGGATGTCTGGGGGGAGATCAGAGCACCTTTGGCTCAGTTAGGAAGGAGTTCTGTTCTGAGATGAATTTACTGCTGCAACTTTCAGAATGAACGTGTAATAATAAAACACACAAAGACTCCACGAAACATCACTGAAGATGTCTCCACTTAATTACTTGCACCAGCAGTTCTTCCCAGTGCTCCTCAACAGCTTCTGTAGTTCATCAGATTGTAATGCATTTTTTTTTTACACAAATTCAATTTGTTAACCTAAAATATGAAATCTGAAAAATCAGACCAGACATCAGATCAACATTTTAACTCTTGCTTTTGAAATTGTGGTCTATGTGTGGGTCTGTAGCCCCTCTGGCCAGGCCAGCATTTCCAAAAACGCTCTCATCTCTATAACTGCATCCAGAACATGAAATTCCCACTGATGTCTGTCAGGCTTCATTACTCTCTCAGGGCTCCCGACACACACAAACGACGGAGCAAAGGTACATTTTATGACGGGGCTCGTCATATATCTTTATATTTATAGCATTGACCAGGACACAGCTTGATTGTTTACATGTTGACTAAATTACATTCAAAATCAAAGAACATATTTTTAAATGAAGGGTCAGATTAGTGGTGGTTCTCCAGGATGAGCTTCCGCAGTTTTATTAGCGCTGCCTTTAATTCCGCAGTGAAGAAAGTAATTATTGTGTAAAAGCTCCTCTCTCAGATCCGCACGCAGAGACGGGGGGACCAGCGCTCCTAAACTGCTGCGTGGGTGTGTGTGTGTGTTTTGTTCGAGCTCCAAATGACCGCTGGCAGAGATTGTCAGGCGTCACATTAAATTCGCAGCTTCGGAGGGCAAAAATATATCTATCAGAAAGAGGAAATAATGAATCTGAAGAGGCGCTGGCCCCCAGGGGGCATCGACAGAGTGCACCATCCTCCTCCTGTGAGACAGGGCACGAGGCGGAAAAGCAGATAAGTACCTGCAGTTGGCACGCAGAGAGTCTCTGAGCGCCTATCAATAAAGCAGATTACCCTCGCTGCTTATTACAGTGGGGATTGGGGGGGGGGGGGTGAAGATCGTACCTTTAATGAAGAAAGAAAAACAGCGAAAAGACAAATAACTCTGGATGTTAGAGAGATGAGATAAATTGTTTCTCTTTATTAAACATGCAGACCTCTGGTTCTCATTTATTTATGTGTTTTCTTAGGACTGTCGTGGCCGGCGGCCTGAACCCTGGACAGTGCGTGGCTGAGTGTGAGGCCGAGCGTGAGACAGAGCATGAGACAGAGTGAGAGACAGAATGTGAAACAGGGTGTAAGACAAAGAGTATGTGTGAGAGACAGTGTGAGACAGAATGTGATAGAGAGTGTGAGACAGAGTGAGGGGATGAGTGTGAGACAGTGTGAGACCGAATGTGAGACAGAGTGAGAAACAGTGTCAGATAGAGTGAGAGAATGAGTGTGAGACAGTGTGAGACAGAATGTGAGACAGAATGAGAGGATGAGTGTGAGACAGTGAGAGAATGAGTGTGAGACAGTGTGAGACAGAATGTGAGACAGAGTGAGAGGATGAGTGTGAGACAGTGAGAAACAGAGTGTGAGACAGAGTAAGAGGATGAGTGAGACAGAGAGAGACAATTTGTAGGACAGAGTGTGAGACAGAATGAGAGGATGAGTGTGAGAAAGAGTGAGAAACAGAGTGTGAGAGAGTGAGAGGATGAGGCTGAGACAGAGTGAGAGGATGAGCGTGAGACAGAGTGAGAAACAGTGTGAGAGGATGAGTGTGAGACAGAGTGAGAAACAGTGTGAGACAGAGTGAGAGGATGAGTGTGAGTCGGAGTGCCTTGGTTGCCGCAGGGCAGTGTATTATTTGAGACTGAAGTTTTTGGAGATTTGTGGACTGACCACTCAAGCAGCTTCGACTGAGTGAGCTCTACCTTAAAAACAAATTTACTGATGGAAAAACATCTGGAATTTTGGGTTCTTCTCCTCTGTGTCTGCACCACACATACCATCAGACCTCCTTCAGACCTCCTTCAGGGACGGTCCGGAGCTGAAGCAGAGGCGAAAAAGTAACATCAATGTTTTTGTCTTACTGATATTGAGATCAGCCAAGTGCAAAATATTCCCAAGTATAAATAAGTTCACTCCCTTTACAGAAACACACGTCTGCGCATTTTTATACGTGTACTGTTTATTCTCTGACTTTAACGCAGCGCAGGAGTTACGTCACATTTATGTTTTTCCAGGATATTAAACTCAACAAAGAAATATATATTGTACAATAAATTTTACCACATGCGATTTTTTAAAATAAAAATGCCACATGTAGTGTGTATCTGAAGAGGGTGTGTTATTGTCCTCCTGATAAAAATTAACAGTAATATCTGTAATATAACATAACAATAAACTCTTAAAACAGAGTAAAACACGATACAATATTACAATAAACATAAAAACAGAAAACACTATACAACATTAAAATAAAAACTGCTAAACATAAATATAGTAAAACGGTTAATAACATTTGAATACACATTCCTAAACATACATACAGTAAAATACTATGTAACGTGAGAATACACATAATACAGTAAAACGCAATATACCATTATAGAGTAAATGCAAACAAAAGAGGGAAAAAACTTCATAACATTAGAATAAACACTAATAAACATCAATACAGTAAAACAGTATATAACTTTAGAAAAAGCACGAAAAAAGAGAAACACTATGTAACAGAATAAACAATAATGAACAAACAGTAAAAGACTATATAACGGGATAATCACTAATAAGCATAATACAGTAAAAAACTATAATATTAGAATAAATGCAAATATAAATACAGAAAAATAGATTACCTTAGAATGAACAACAATACATTTAAGTACAATAAAACGGTGTATAACTTTAGAATAAATGCAAACATAAATACAGCAAAGTGTTAATATATAATAAATATATAATAAAACGCTATATAATGTTAGACTAAATGCAAATTTAAATACAGTCTAGATAACAGCACTATATAACGTTAGAATAAACACTAACATAAATGCAGTAAAACAATATGTAACATTAGAATAAACACTAATCAACATAAACGCAGTAAAACACTGTATAACATTAGAATAAACACTAATAAACATAAATACAGTTAAACACTAAATACCATTGGAATAAACATACGGTACACAGTATATAACATTAGAATAATCAAATTATCATACATACAGTAAAAACCTATATACAATTACAATAAACATAAATACAGTAAAACACTACATAACATTACAATAAACACTAATAAACATAAATGCAGTAAAACTATACATAACACTAGAATCAACACTAATACAGTAAAAACAGTATATAACAGAATAAACATCAATAGAGTAAAACAGTATATAACACTAGAATACACATAAATACAGTAAAACACTATATAACAGAGTACACATAAATTCTGTTGTCGGGGATGACACTATTGTGTGTTCAGGAAGGTTATGAGGACATTGTTTTGAAGAACCCAGGTTTGGTCCCTGATCTTCTCGGAGATCCAGCAGTCACGTGGATGTGTTCAGTTCCATCAGCAACTCCTGGTTTACTTCAGTGAAGAGGACTGGATGAGCACTCGGAATACGCACTAACATTACTTCGGCAGAGCACAAGAAATACACACACACACATACAGAAATTTCAGGAACCTGGTTCTGGAAAAGGCATATTTGAGAGTGTGTGTTCTTGGTCTGTGTAAAAAAACCCCACGAATATTGCAGTTTTAGAATGGTGATTTGTTAAATAAATATAAAAAAAAGCAACGTTAATTGTCCAGTGAAATTAATTATATTTTTGTGGAAAAGCCACAGTCTTTTATTCCAGCGCACGGTGTCAATAAGTTTGCGTAGCGTGAATAAAGTTTTGTGTGTGTTTGTGATCTGTAGGAAAAGACTGATGCTAAATAAAGCAGTTTGAGCAACTCCAGCTCCTCCACTGTTCGTCGGAGGCGCGCGTGGCGGAGCCGTGTGTGTAAAAACACTCGACACGAGCGCGACAGCGAGACGGGTGCCGCGCGCGGGCCGGTGTAAAGGTGTAAATGTAAATGTCTCGACCCGCTCACGTCAGGTCCGTTCCGTTCTGGTGTCAGTCTGCTTGCCTGAACCTCAGAGTAAACACGCCCCGCTCCCCGCTCCCACTCTCCGCGCAGCTCTCCTCTCCCCGGTAATTTGATTTACCATCAGTGTTGACAGGCGGGATTGCTGAGCTCTCGCTCCTTCACACACACACACACACACACACACACACACACTTACATACACTCACACATAAACGCTCCCAGAGCTTCGACTGATTACACAACGACGCGGAGCAGCCGAAACACGGACGGCAACAGAGCTGCGAAAAATCACTTCAAAAGAAAAGTGAGAATAAATAAAAATAGGAAGAAAATCCTGGATCTTCTCAGACAAACACTGTGTGATGTGTTCATGTGCTTGATCAGATTCACATATGTTCACATTTGAGGGTTTTTTTTTCCTTATAAATAAAGAGTACACATTGAACATTTTTGCGGATCGTGAAGTGTTTTCGTGTCTGAAGTGGTGGCATTGATTTCAGCGGTTGATTTGAATTAATCGTGTTGTTATCGAAAAAAGTAGGTGACAAGACATGTTGCTAAAAAAGTAGTGTTCTTGTGTTCTGTGTTTCCCCATGAAGTTTCCGGGCTACAGAAGCACATTGTGTGTGTGTGTGTGTGTGTGTGTGTGTGTGTGTGTGTGTGTGTGTGTGTGATGCTCTGCGGGAGAGTTTGTGCTCCATTTCAGTCAGTTTTAGGCTCAGACATTCATTTCACAAACTGACACACACAGTGCCTGAAATAAACTACACTCTAAAATCACCACACATTTCAGAATCTTTCCTTTCAGGCTACTGCCACAAGCTAATGCTGAAAATAAACCAGGCCGCAGGAAGGCTAACGGCTACAGCTAAAGTAAACAGCAGAAAAGTAAAAGCAAAGATAAACTAAAGCCATGGCAAAATTAATCATAGACAATAGCATAGCAATGGCTTCCAATCATAGACTAACATCTAATCTAAACAGAGGGTAAAGACAAACAAGAAACAAATTACCAGGGCAATCACAGCACACCAGCCTGCTTGGCTCAGAAACACAAGCTGCAGGTTGTTTTACCCAGGCCCTGCCCAGGGCGAAGCATGGAGGTGTTGAGTGTGTTACAGGTTGGTGGGCGAGACAGTGGAGGTGTTGAGTGTGTTACAGGTTGGTGGGTGAAGCAGTGGAGGTGTTGAGTGTGTTACAGGTTGGTGGGCGAGGCGGTGGAGGTGTTGAGTGTGTTACAAGTTGGTGAGCGAGGCGGTGGAGGTGTTGAGTGTGTTACAGGTTGGTGGGTGAGGCAGTAGAGGTGTTGAGTGTGTTGAGTGTGTTACAGGTTGGTGGGTGAGACAGTGGAGGTGTTGAGTGTGTTGAGTGTGTTACAGGTTGGTGGGTGAGGTGGTGGAGGTGTTGAGTGTGTTACAGGTTGGTGGGTGAGGTGGTGGAGGTGTTGAGTGTGTTACAGGTTGGTGGGCGAGACGGTGGAGGTGTTGAGTGTGTTACAGGTTGGTGGGCGAGGCGGTGGAGGTGTTGAGTGTGTTACAAGTTGGTGAGCGAGGCGGTGGAGGTGTTGAGTGTGTTACAGGTTGGTGGGTGAGGCAGTAGAGGTGTTGAGTGTGTTGAGTGTGTTACAGGTTGGTGGGTGAGACAGTGGAGGTGTTGAGTGTGTTGAGTGTGTTACAGGTTGGTGGGTGAGGTGGTGGAGGTGTTGAGTGTGTTACAGGTTGGTGGGTGAGGTGGTGGAGGTGTTGAGTGTGTTACAGGTTGGTGGGCGAGACGGTGGAGGTGTTGAGTGTGTTACAGGTTGGTGGGTGAGGCAGTAGAGGTGTTGAATGTGTTACAGGTTGGTGGGTGAGGCAGTGGAGGTGTTGAATGTGTTACAGGTTGGTGGATGAGGCAGTGGAGGTGTTGAGTGTGTTACAGGCTGGTGGGCGAGGCAGTGGATGTGTTGGGTGTGTTGAGTGTGTTACAGGTTGGTGGGCGAGGTGGTGGAGGTGAGTGTGTTACTGTTTGGTGAGTGAGGTGGTGAAGGTGTTTTTTATGAAACACTGTCAGCTGGATGTATGCTGGTTTCATGTTGAATACCAACACAAATAAAGTAGAAACACTGAGGAAAAACTCTTTCCTCCTGGATACACCCTGCTGTTTGTTCTGTTTGGACACTGACGTCGACTAGCCGACTGTGGCTCACAGCGCCCACTAGTGAATTTATTAGTCAGTTGGTCTGTGCAAACCCTAATCCTACCACCTCACACTCTGAGAGCATTTGGTATCTGTTAGGGTTTATGTAACACACACACACACACACACACAGTATCACTACCCATGGGGGGTTTGTCTCCTTTAAAGCGAGACCTGAAATTCCTGTTTTTGGCGTAAACTTCTGACCTAAATATCCCATCTCTTCTCTCCTCCGTGCTGTTGCCTGTGCAGAACCCCAGGCCCCTGGGGGCCACAGCCTATCCGCTGGCACAAAGCGGGCGCCTGCCAACGTCTCTCCTCTCAGCATGCTTAATGAGAGATCAACTCATGCCGAGCGGCTTTCTCGTGGCAATAATGAGCGAGCGATTGATCCGCACTCAAACAAACTGGTTTGTTGAGTTAATACCGAAGACAGATTACGGAGTCGTGCCAGCGAGAGAGCGCCCTGGCACGAGGCAGTGGCTCGCAGGATCTCTCCCAGCGCGCCCGCCCCCTCCCGGAGAAAAAAGAGAAACTTGTCATCACATTAGCGCACGGTCAAGGAGTTACATGCTAACACTTCCATAATCTGCTTTCCTGCACAATTAGCCTGCTATAATACGTCAGCTGGAGAGTGTGTGTATGTGTGTGTGTGCGGTGTGCGTGTGTGTGTGAATGTAAGAGAGAGAGAGAAAGAGAAGCATATCTTTCTCGCCTTTTTGGGGGGGGGGGTCGTTACTTGGCCTAATTATTCATGCAAGTACACCTGAGGGCCCCCGCTGCTGTTAAACGTTCACCATTACAGCAGCGCTGTTACCCCAACAGACCCGACCCTACCAGGTCAGACCCGACCAGGTCAGACCCGACCAGACGACGGGAGAGAAAGGAACGGAGTGCAGGAAAGCAGCCAGAAAAAGAAAGATGGGCGAGTAGAGTCAGCGCGCTGACAGTGGGACAAAGGGCGGCTTCCCATCACCAACGGACCGCCTCTGGAGAAAAACACGGGGAGACAGAGAGAGAGAGGGAGAGAAAAGAGAGAGGGGGGAGACAGAAAGAGAGAGGGAGAGAGAAAGAGAGGGGGGAGAGAGGGAAACAGAGAGAAAAAGAGAGGGGGAGAGAGACAGAAAGAGGGGAGAGAAAAAGAGAGGGAGAGAGAGGGGGGAGAGAGAGGGAGGGAGAGAGAGAGAGGGAGAGAGAGAGAGAGAGAGAGAGAGGGAGAATGAGATAGAGAGAGAAAGAGAGAGAGAGAGAGAGAGAGAGAGGAACACTGATGACACCCCGTTCCGTTCTCTGGCGCTCTCCTTCCGCCGCTCGCTCGCCGGCTGGCAGCACTGAGGCTAAGCTGGGAGCTGTAATGTCATTAAATTGCAAATGCTTTTTTTCTCTCTTCCCCCACGCCCCCCACCCCCTTCATTCCCGACACACACTGTTTACTTATCTGGCAAAAACATATGTTGGAAGGAATCCGTTAAATTCTGCCCATTGCCTCGGGTGAAAGTGCAATAGAAACGGGCCCACTGAGCACCTTCAGTCGTCTCCTTTAGCGCTGCACCTTATCTACAAGGCCGCTTAGCGGCAAGCCGGCCGAGTTCAATGAAAAATGAAGATACAGCGGGAGATTAGAGCGAGAACAGTGAGGGGAGAGGGCGCTCGCCGAGAGGGGTCATCCCGCCGCAAATGATTTTTCTCCCCCGACTCCCCTTCCTTCACGCCCCCCCATCTGCATAAATGACTATTTTTAAAGGCATCTTCGGTGCCTGTATATTTTTCCCACTCTGCCACACATTTAATTTCACGCCCCGTGTTCTGAATATGCTTAAATGCATATCTCTGATGCACCTTTAAGCCTACGGAAAGAGGATGGAAGGGGCGGGTGGGTGCGTGTGTGTGTGTGTGTGGGTGGAGGGGGGATGTAGAGATGGATGGAAGGAGTTTTCAGGAGGTGAAGCAAAATTAAAGATAAAATGGTGTGATTTGCACTACAAGTCTATTACTTTATGGCATTTACATAAAGTTTACCTCGGCAATTCCAAGATTTTCTTCTCCCTCTCCCTCTCCTTTCCTCCCTTATCAGCGGTAGGAGCTTGTATAAATATGTATAAATCTTTGTCGGGGGAAAAATAGAATTTCTAGCAGAATTTGAAAGTTTTGAAGGGTTGCGCTTCACTGCCACTGTCCCTCAACTTCTCGCCTCCTTTTTTGGAGGCCTGTGTGTGTGTGTGTGTGTGTGTGTGTGTGTGTGTGTTGAAGGGATCCTAAAAGCATCAGTGTGATCCTTCACCACAGCAGCATGGCCACCTGTGACTCAGCCAGGAGCCAAATTATCTTTTAAAAGAAAAACACTAATCAGATGTGACCTTAAAGGTCAATTGAGGGACAAGTGTCATTCTGAAATAAGGGAAAATGTGTGTGACTGAGAGAGAGAGAGAGAGAGAGAGAGAGGGAGAGACCCATTCACAGCAAGGCTGCTCTGCCTTATTGTCTGCTCCCTCTGCATTTGAATATTCTCTCTCTCTCTCTCTCTCTTTCTGTCCCCACAGATGAGAAAAGGCTTTAGTGCCACATGTTTGTCGCCTTTCTCTCCTTCCCCCTTCTTTTTTATTTGCAATTAAATGCATTTCAAATGGAACAACTCTACAGAAAGCAATTTCGATAAGAGAGGGGGCTGAGAAAAAAGGCCTTCGTTCCTCTCACCTCCATTGTCGGGATTTTTTTGCATTTCGACAGTGCGCTTCCATGAGGATTGCACAATCGAAAACATATCTGGACGGAGGATGTGCCTCGGAAATTTAATAGTCTCACATTGAAAATTAAATTGCATCCTAGAAATCATTTAAGCCTCCCCGCCCCCAAACCGCCCCTACCCTCTTGTATGCTTCTTCTTGGGCCTTTAACCGGAACCCGGTTCTAAAGGACGGCGGTCTCGGAACGCGATCACTCAGCGTTGCTCAGTGGCGTTCCTCTCGCCGTGAGATGGGATGAGCGCGTTCAAATTAGTGGCATCTGGTCATTCGTGCCACGAACACGGTGAGAACATTGTGCTGCGCTTTGTGTGCGAAGCATGCGCCACCGCCACCAACAATCTGGTCCTGGAGCGATGCATCTTTGAAGGGTTTGTGAAGCACTGTAAACAGCTCCAAAACCTCTCTTACAAGGTTTACCCCCGGAGCACTTTGTAACTTATCAGCCTCGCCTCGTGCCTCCTCTGTGCTTGGCATTATGCTAAAATGTAAATCGCTAAGCTCCAGAGAAGTGGGCGGGAATCGCCGTGGAGAGCCGCTCAGCTAATATTCTTTGCGTTTTTTCTGCTTCTCTTCGGGTGGTGTGAGAAATGAGAAATGGTCGCGGTCGGGCCCCACGCTGTCCAGGAAAGCCACTCTCTCTCCGATACGGCCTCAGCCTCTCCCGATCTCGAGCAGGAGAGGGCTTCGTCTTCTCTGGAAGTTCTGTGGAGAGGCGCTCCCGTCTTATCCTCCTAATGCGTGCCAATGGAACAGAGCCTCGGGGCGTTTCTGTCTAATTTCCACCTCTAATAGTAGAGAGATTAGACCCATCAGCATCTACTGGAGCAGCGCCAGGAACATTTCCCCAAACATCTGCCCAAGGTTAAATTTTAATGGTAATTTGTCCAAATATTAGGTACTCTTAAAAATTCTTACAAAATATTTTTTTTTTCAAAACTGAGATGAAGTGTTTCATAAACTACATGAATGATTAAGTCCTGAATGTGACCGACGCTTAAAACGGGTCAGTCTCCTAGAGTACAAAGTAAGGTAGGACTTGGTCCTGCAAGTCGAACTGTAAATCAACTGAAATGTTATAAAGCTACATTTCAGGCACTATCCCAGGAAAAGTTGACTAATTTGTATATCTTCGTAACTTAAAAATTATTATTTAAAAAAACTGCACAGCATGGGGAAAATATTTCACACACACAAATAAAATCAGAGTTAACATCAGAAAGAAATTAAGGACAAATTACTTTAAAATAAAATAAGAATGAAAAATAAACTGTTAAGTGCTAAAATGATGCAGTACCTTAATAAATACATCACATAATAAAAGAAGAGCAGAGTGAAATAATCCTCAGGTGTTCAGAGCTCAAAGACAAACGAGAATTATTTTTCAGGTGGATTTTAAAACTGCTATGTTCAGGACAAATCTAAGATCTTCTGAGAGTTTCTCTTTGAAGGATTCTAAACCCCGCCTCACCAAGTTCAGTGTGGACCTGTGTTCACTGCTTTCAGACACCCAATGAATGACTTATTCTTTAATTGGTTTTAGTGACAAGTTTAGTGATTAGTAGCAGATATTATACATTCATTGTAATTAGATTTTCCAGTTTTCATAATTTTTACTGAATGAATGAGTACTCGATCACAAATCAGCAGAGAAATTATTGTTACGATCCACACTGTCTGAAGAAGGTGAACTTGTTTGTGCCCACGTCTTACTAACCACGGGGCGCCGAGCACTGAATCCAGTCTGAAAAGGCTGTGCTGCCCTCTAGAGCTCCAGTATAGTACTGGCTTTCTTTGGGTTGGTGCACCTAAAAGTTGAGCAGAAGGCCTCGGAGTTTGAGGGTCGCAATGCTAAAATAAAATACCTACCAGAACTACAGCTTTCAAAGTTATTCAGCTGATAATAAAAGACGACGTGGACAGAGAGAGACAGAGAGAGAGAGAACCAGTCCACCTTTTCTTGGGAGAGAGTATCAGTGTATGTGAGGGAGTTGCACCCTGCCAAAACCTCGCAGAATAGAGAAATTCGCGTTAGGGTCAGGATAACACACGAGGGTATATCTATGAGTTATTGTGAGACAATGTATCACATTCGCTGGACAGTGTTTTCACTCTGGAACGTTAAAGAGATAAAATAATAAATAATAATAAAATTAATTAAACGGCAAAAAAGCAGTTACTTGTTTTATGTTCAACCTCCAGTTTCATGTTAAACTTCCAGCTGTCCCTCATATTGTACGAACATATCAATACAAATGAATCAATAGTAAAAATCCTTCAAAAATATCACTACGTTAACCGCTAAGAATGTTTGCTCGTTTCTTGGGACATGCCAGCTGCTCAGTATTAGGTATATTATATCAATCAGCCGGTTTGTGAACTTTTTATTTAGTGTTAATTCATAGTTTATTTATTCCGACAGTATTTTTAATGTCTTTGTTTTAAATGGTTTTCTCGGCAGGTATCAGTACGTAATCCTCTTGCTAAACGTGGAGAAATTATCATGTTGATATCAGACCTAAGAGAGTGGTCTGAGTGAAATGTGCTGCAGCGCCCCCTCTCCCTCTGTGAGGGAAGTTCAGCCCATTTGTCGGACCTACTGTAAGCTCTAGTTTGGATCCTGTGGAGTGGGCGACACTCGGTGAGGAACGTTTGTAGCAGCGGTCAGCCCTCCAATCCGATTTCCGTTTTAAATCTGCTCTTCAAGTGAAGATGAATTATAATGTGAAAAGCTCCACGTCCTCTCAGCCAACACATCGCACTCTGCTGCGCATGCAGACCTCCATTAGACTAACCCGAGCGCTTCTACATCACCATGACAACGATAACAGTTGGTCGCGCAAATTCAGCATCACCTTCATCCGCAGCGTCCCTTTGAAATGCTATTACTGAGAGATGCTTATTGTTGCAACTTCAAAGCCTGAACACACTCCACAGCTTCCAATTCAGGGGATGAAATTTCATTAATATATTTTTTTCTCCCTAAATCTAAAACAATAGCAATTCCACCGGAGCCGCAGCGTTAAGTGCTCTCTGCCGAGCCGTGGTCCATTGTGTTTGGACAAAAGCAAAAACCCAACACGGAGGCCGTTCTGCGCCCGAGCAATTAGACGCCAAGTAATTAACGGCACTTAAACGACACGCATGCATTAGGGGCACTCGCATCTGAATATCAGGGCGCAAATAAATGGGTCTTAAATTGTCAGTGCACACCGGGAGGAAAGCAGACAAGGAGTGGAGCAGTGTTGGTTGAGTAACGCTGCAAACCCTACCGGACTCACTGGACAGCAATGCCTCAAGCTGAACCGTGCTTCACACACCGTCTCACCATGTTCTCGTCAGCAGCACTAAAATTCAGATTTTCTGATGAACACACACGCCTCCAATTTCTTCCATAAAGTTTATGTGGATAACATTGGCCTGATTCACATTGTGGACCCATGCAATGTCCTAAAAAATTGAGTAGTGAACATGCTGCCTTTCAATTTTGATCGAGGTTACTTGTCGTCCTACGGTAAAACAGCTGTGTGTTCACACGCAAATGAACTTAAATAACAAAAATAAACGCGTTTCTTTTATTTTAGGCTTTAGAAACAAACAGAAACAGCACAATATATTTGAACCAGGGAGAACTTTCAGGATAGTCTCTGTTCACAAGTGGGTGGGGAAACCCCGGAGAGGGAGGGGTCCGGGGACCGTTTTTATTTGTTGAAATCAGATTTTACTATTTTGGCAATGAAACGAAATGCCAAAACGAGCGTCTGGCTGGCGCGCTGGGGGAAAAGCATTAAGAGAAGTGTTTTCCTCTGGAACAGTGAAGCACAGCGTTGTCCATTCAGTTCTCTCCAGGTAAGTTTGTTTGTAAATTTCTCATATACTTGCCCTGTGTTTTTAAAAATTAGCTAGAGAATATATATGGATTGAGAGTTAAATGATCTGTTTTTTGTGTGAAAAAGGCTTGTGGAGCGACTGACCAGTGCGCAACTGGACTGTGCACCATGCGCCCCCTGGACACGCACAGAACAGGAGTGAAGCGGCTCAGAATCAGTGTGTTCATGTACTTGTTATGTTTATCGGGGTTTTATTATATTATAATGAATATTATGAATATTCATATTATATTTTTATTGGTAACAAAGTTCTTTATATTTGTGACAACACAGCGCAGAGCAGACAGTCCCAGGAAAAAAAGACCTTCCGGAGACGAATGCACACATTTTCTTGTCTACCTGACTGTAGGTAAATGGTTTGGCTAGTCATACACTTGCAAATAATGTACAGTTAAAATGAAATAAAACGTAAAACCAAACACCTTTTTGTGTTGCAGTCATAAGCAATCAGAAAATAAGGGTGTACTGACAGTACCAGAACCAAGAAGAGGGAGAAGGACAAGGGTTCCGCCTCAACCATACTTCAACCATGCTGCTCTTAGCTAGTGTTTTGGTGAAAATGTTTAATTGTTTCAGGAGAAGTATTTCCATAATTTCAGTCTCTGTGTGTACGTTTGAAAACAGTTTAATTAAAAAAGTAAACCAGGTTTTTAAAGTTATGTTTGCTCAATTATTTACTTAGTTAAATATATATATATATTTCATCATATTGCCTAGGTTGTGTCGAGGAAACAAAAAACGACATGACACTTTATATTTCCCAAGCCATTATAATTTTGTAGTGAAAACTACTGTCAAAGACGCTCTGAGTTCTAAGAGTTCTGTAACAAAGAGATTTTCTCCACAGTGAAAGACTGATCTTTAGTTGTATTAAGCGTTTGCAGGAGTTGTTGCTGAAGTTGCTTTATGTTCATCTTTCGTCTCCTCTGAGCGAATTCCTGATTATTGTTCTTGGGATCCTGTCCTGTGTCAACAAATCAGTAATAAAAACAAGAAATTAACAAAATCTCGTTCATACATGAAGAGAGATCGGGACACGGGTGAAATGCATTTTAACCCATAAACCATGATTTTATCTCAGTTGAGTTCTGGCCCCTTCAGTTGCATGGCCTGTTGTTCCCTTCCAAAAACTGCCACAGCTAGATCTTTAACCATGGCCAAACATGATTTTTCCATTCTGCCGCAGGCCTTCAGAGTCTCATCGTTTATCCCTGGGCTTTAATGTATCTTTAAAGTGTAAAGTGGCCATTCTGTCACAAGTGGACGCACCACAGCACACAGTTTGAACAACACGAAATTCTTACTCTGCATTTAACCCATTCTGCATTAAACCCATAAAACCCTCCAATAAAACCCATTTAATCCATTCACCAAGTGAAGCAGCACGCAGCAAGGAACACAGCACCCGGGGAGTAGTGTGTGGGGAGCGTACCTTGCTCAAAGGTACCTCAGAGGTGCCAGTATCTTGGGATTCGAACCCACGACTTTCTGATCGCAGGGCGAACCACTATGCCACCAACTGCCCAATAAGACGTACTGATGTACGTCGCTCTGGATAAGAGCGTCAGCTAAATGCCGTAAATGTAAAGTTACCAACAAACTAAACACAAAGGTAGACATCAGCAGTGAGAAACCGGGGCCCACAATGAAACCGGAATCATATCCACATTTGCACGTAATAACTTAAAAAGTGGTCGGCGTCAGACCCAATGAAACTGATATTTTTAACTGCACTGGATGACATAGGTATTGCAGTTTGGGATGCTGGGATTAATGTTATCAATGTTATTGAATGTGTAAAGCCACAGAAACTTTATCTCATCCATAAAACAACTACCTCCGCCGCCCCCAAACCCGCAAAGAAAACCTAACCCCAACTGATGAACTTGGTTATTTTATTTCTTGTATGCCTTCTATTCTAAAGCATTATAAAGTATTATTATTAAAACGTGGGTTTTAGACAGATGCCACAAAATGCAACCTTTCACAATAATATTAATACAACATTAGATTCACATTAATATTGATAGGTGCTGCCCGCTGCCCATAAAGATGAGTAAATCAGAAAGACTACAGTGAACTAAATTTTTTGTAATTTTTAAATGCAAAAAAACCCCCCATAATCATAATCAGTTAAACCCAAACACTTCTCAGAGAACTTGCCTTAAATTAGCCTTGTGGCTAAGAATCGCATAACAATCCAGTCACTTACAAAGCGATGTGGTGAGTTAACATGTTTGTTTGTTTTATGGTAACAAATATAAAGTAACAAAAGGTTATTTGCAATATAAAATAGCTGACTCGTTTAACCAAAGTCTAAATCTACACACCATTAAAACCCGTTTCCGGTGAGACAATTTTACACCTAACTGACCCTCCGCGCGTGCATCACACCTGAAACTAAACTAGGAGCCGATAAACCAGTCTGTTTTTATCTTTAAATAAAGGTGGATTTAAACACACCTAAACCAGCAGTTACTAGAAGGAGTTGTCTGTGTCTCCGTTACGGTTTCACCACAGTCTATTTAACATTACCGCGTTTAATGCCTATTGTCAGTTATTACACATTTACCTGTGTATTTTCCTAAGTTACTGTATATTTACCTCAGTCACTGCCTATTTACCTTATTTAACTCAGTTACTCTATATTTTCCGCAGTTAATGCTATATTTATCCCGGACACTGCATGTTGCGGCATATTAACTTTAGTTATTGTTCAATTTACCCCGGTTACTGGTAAATTAACCTTAGTTGCTGGCATATTTACTGTAGCTGCTGATATACTTACCTCAGTTACCTCCATTACTGGCATAATTACCTCTGTTATAGCATATTTACTTGAGTTACTGTTAAATTTACCTCTGTTACTGGCATATTTACATCTACCTCAGTTACTGGAAATGATCCCCGGTTACTGTTAAATTTAACCCAGTTACAGTATATTTCCGCAAGTTACTGCATATTTACATCAGTTACTGTCATATTTTCATTACTTATTGTTAAATTTAACTCAATATATTTACAGTATATTTACCTGGTATATTTCCCTCAGTTACTGTTAAATTTAACCTAGTTATTGCATATGTACCTTAGTTATTGGTATATTTACATTAGTTGCTGGTTTGATAATTCCCTTCCTCAAGAATACTCACTATACCTGGTGAGTTAAACCAGGTGTGTTTGAACAGGGAAATCACCAAACTGCTCAGGGTAACGGTTCTACAGGGAGTTAAACATCCCTGCTTTAGAAGGTCTAAAATGACAACAAAAAAAAAAGTAAAAGCTGTGTTTGTTTTCTCATGGAAATGTGACTGACTATGTATAGTAATGAAGTACAGTTTAGCATTTTCTAGTATCTGCTGTACAGATCATCATGCAGTTCCATCATATGACTGTGAGGTGTCTGAGGCTCTTTGTCCGAGGCTCTGTGGCTCCACCATGTGGTAATGCTGCAGCCCTCAGTGCAGAGGGTCTGGCTGATCATCTGTGCACGTTTTCATTCACAGATGGTAATTTTTCAGTTTTTTTGTGTGCCTGACAATGTTTTCACCATGCAAACGCAGAAACTTGTGGTAGAAGGATGTAATCGCAGCTAAACTGATTGAGACCAAATTCCCACTTGTTTCTGAATTACTGAACTTCTGTTTGTCTCTTTATGTCCTTCCAGCATAGTAAACTCAAAGTGAAGTAATTCCATGTGTGTGTTCTATATCCTTTCCACCTGCTACATTCCACTCCACAAAAATAGGCCTCCTCTAGAAGCCCTGCTTGGTTTGCTGGCTTCTAATTCTGCTAACTCATTACACTCTGACTGGTTGGTTCCTTTATGCTCAACTACTTTATTTCATTATCTGACTTTGAGGTTACTTTAGCCCCTCAAACTTGTCAGGTATTTATGCCTAATTGAATTGCAGTGTCTATTATGAAAGAAAAATATGTTTAAATCTATGGAAATTTTGACAACTTTAGACATTTACTTACAATGTAAACATCTGCAAGAAACTGAAATTATGGAATTATATTCAGAAATTGCATCATTCGTACAATGCATTACAATATTTCTAATAAATAATTATGCATGCCCTTATTATATGACAAAAATGCACCGGATACAGATGTTTTCATATATTATAAATATACATAAAAACTAGAGCGTAAATGGCAATTAACCAAGTTGGAATCTTTCCATGCTTCCATGGAAGGAGAGCCTTAGAGACGACAGAAAAGCAAGCTCAGCCTATCTATCATCTCTTACTGGATCTAACAAAACTAATCCCAGTTTTCTGTTCAGTACAATTTCCAAACTAACTAAGAACCAGGGAGGTAGAACCACAGGTGTCTGTAAACTATAGTAGTAATCATTTTATCTAGACAAGAAATTAAAGTCATTAGACAAGAAATTAAAAGTAGAAGTTTTACTTCACCACAGCTGCTGCCTGGTACAGCCGATGGAGATACTGTTCAAAACTGAGCTGTAATAGTTCAACAAGCTTAATAGTTCACCAAGCAGAACTCACTAGAATTATTCTCTCATCAAAGACATGTACTTGTACACTCAATTCTGTTCCTACAAGTCTGTTCCTACAAGTCTAAAGAAATATTACAAGTAATAATTGAACCTGTAATAAACTTCTTGCTTTGAATTGGTATCTACTGTGACACCCCGTGGCAGCGGCCTCTAGACGGTGCCCTGTCCTGTCTTGACTTTTATTTTGACATTGTGTCTGTGTACACCGGTTTTTGGTTTCTGTCATAAGTTACAACTGTCCAGTGTTTCTGTTTAAGTTATATCAGTTCGCACTGGTCCTCTGTTCTAGCCATCTGCGTATTAAAGTTCCACTGTGTTGTACTCCTGTGTCGGTCCACCGTCTTCTGTTCCAGCTTACACCCGTCATACTTGTTTGTAAATTGTATCTTTCCTTCAGTGTATAGTGTGCCCTGGCTTCTGTGTTTCGGTTTTTGTTTTGTGTTTTTCGTTTCCCTTATTGTGTTTGTAAATAAAGTTAAGTTGTAAGTAATGGAATTCCGCATCTGTGCCTCACTCGCTCCCTGGCAGTAGGCCTTTGTTAAAAAACAAAATATATATTATATATATATTGATCTATGCAAGCTCTCAAATTACTGACCATTTTCCAATCTACCATTTCTATCTAAGATATTGGATACAGTCGTGGCCCAACAGTTATGTTTATGACAACATAAGAACTGTATGTATGAAAAAATTCCAGTTTGGGTTTCGTCCTCATCACAGCACAGAAACAGCTTTAGTAAAGAAAGTAAATGACCTTTTACTGTCCGCTGACAAAGGATTTTTCTGGTTCTGTTTGACCTTTTGACACCACTGACCACCTAATTCTAGACAGACTAGTAAACCTGGCCAGAGACACTGGAACCGCCTTATCCTGGTTTAGATCTTACCTGACCGACCACTCTTTTGTAAGGGTTAATAGAAAATCCTCACTGCTCACCAAAGTAAAATACAGTGTCCTGCAACATTCATTAGGAATGATTATCTAGAAACATTATCCGTATTGGCTTCCACTGCTACGCAGATGACACTTTATGTCTCTGCCAACCCAGATGATGAACGTAGATTAAATTTGGGACTGCATTAAAGATATAAAAGACTGGATGTCACATAACTTTCTCTTGTTCAACGCAGATGAAACTGAGGTCCTTCTTCTGGGTCTGAAAACAAACTGTCAGGTCCAATGCCTGGTCTCGCTGGTTCCGCAGCTTCTCCAATGTCAACTGTAAAAAATCTTGGTGCCACTATGGATCCCGATCTTTCTTTCAACACGTATAAGTACTGTTACCAAAATAGCTTTCCTTCATGTATAGAAATGTACTATTCTTCCATGATTATTATATCATGGAAGAATAGTACTATAATTATTATAGCAACCTCCTGTCAGGGTGCTCCGACAAGAACCTAAATAAGCTTCCAGAATGCAGCACCTAGAGTCCTCAGTACAACCAGGAAGTTAGACCACACTAGCCCAAACATACCAAGACTTCACTGGTTTCCGATCAACTTTCGTATTAACTGACTGATTTTAATTAAATCAAACAGTGAGACACATTTCTTTTTTTTTATAACTGACCTTAGCTCATAAAACTTAATTAGAACAAAAACTAAAGAACAATAACATTAATAACAGTAATAAACAACTTACGAGGAACAGGAGTGTGATTGCTAAAACAATCACACAAAACATTAGCCTACATGGAGAGGTTTGTAATAGCAACAATGGAGCAGTATTTGAATTTGTTTTACCCACATATCTTATATAAGTATAATCTTATGTAAGTATAATATGAAAACAACAGATTGCGTGACATGTCTTTGTCAGTAGATTATATGTCTCATAAGTCATTTAATATATTATAATATACTGTTTAATATACTGAGCTATGTTTTTCAGTACGTTACAATACAGTTTTTGTGTTTCGCGTGGGAAGAAAAACAGAAAGTGAACGCAATATAAATTTTCTACAACGACCTGCAAAATATAGCAAAATAAAAAGTAAAACTTGCTTTGCACTGCTATAATGTAATTTGACCACTTTAGCAAAAACAACAAATTCTTCGTCAAAGGTTTATGTCTCACTGAACTGCATGAGAGAGAAAGATTGAGATACATTAGAATTAGCAGCCTACAGAAACACATTAAAATAAAAAGGAAAAGGTTCTTTCCACTGATTTTATGTCTTTGGAGAACAACATGCTGGAATCCATCAATAAAAGCAGCTATTCATTGTTAATTCAATGTAATCCAGTAAAAGTCAGTGTAATTCAATGCAGTTTGATGTAATTCAGTATTATTAGGTGTAGGTTGGTGTAAATCAGCATAATTTAGTGAACATCAGTTCATAATAAATAAACCCAAATACGATTATTGTTATTATTATTATTATTATTACTATCATTATTATTATTACTACTACTACTGCAGAACAGAACTCAAAAAAGGACAATAATTAGGTGCAGGTTTGTAAATATATTTATATGTAAACATATATTTGCAAATATATAAAGTCTTTGTAAATCTGAAGATGACTGAACTGTTTCTAAAGGATCAAACATACAAAAGGTTCATCACACAAGATCTTCTAAGAACTACGGTCTTCCTTCGGGCTTTCATACCAAGAATGTCTTCCAGATGTCCACTTGTGATGACTGCAAACTAAAGTGTGTTCCTCCTGTTCCTTCATGATATGACGCACAATTACTGAAAGTAGTGGAAGAGCTTAAAGGCATCTTTGTTTCTGAGATGTCTGACTGTGCCCTTCAAGTTCCACATGTCACATCAAACCCCATAAACTCACCAACGACCATCACTGTTAACAAATAATCTGAACCTATTTCAGTCATAAAATCTGGGGTCAGCTGCGTGTTTTCCATGTGAGTTTTCCGTCCATGCAGGCCGTTCTCTTTCTCTCCTACAGCACACGGCTGTCACAGAGTCAGGTGATTACCACGAGACCGCTGCCCTAATCCCCCCAAGCACTGCAGGGTAGGAGTCTATAAAGGAGGGGGGGTTCAGGGGGACATTATCTGTGAAAGGAGCTCAGACAGAGCCCTTATTCTCTCCAGCCTGCCATAAAAAACACACTGTAGCCAATCCTTAAACACATCCCATCCTGCGCTTGTTTAGAGCGGTAGACACGGTGCAGCAAGGTGGTGGAGAGGGAGAGGGACTGAAACCCTGCTCCCGAGATAACCCCTAAAAACGACTCTGAAGTGGGACCTGGAGATGGAGGTGAGTGTGTTGTGTGTGCTGCTGTTCCTGGGCTTGACCCGGACGACAGAGGCCCAGTTCCCTCGCGTCTGTGCCACAGTGGAGGCCATCTTGTCCAAGCGCTGCTGTCCCCCAGTGGGCTCTAACTCGACCGACGTGTGCGGGGTTCTGTCTGGCCGTGGAAACTGCAGCGATGTCCGGGTGGACTCCAAGCCCTGGGGTGGACCGTACAGTCTGAGAAACGTGGACGACAGAGAACGCTGGCCCACCAAGTTCTTCAACCAGACCTGCACATGTTTTGGTGAGTTCCACCTGAAGGTGAACAAACTTTACAAACATTTACAAACTTTCACTATTCTTCTTTAACAAACATTAATGCTGATTTTAAACGAGACTGTGAAAGTGCTTTACTGCACCTAGTCTGAAAAATGTGATCTCTTTATGAGCCAAAAGGCTATGAAGCAGTCCATTGTGTCTACTCTGTTAAAGCTCCTTAGTATGTCTGCTCAAGAATGAATACCCAAACCAAAACTGTGTTCCTGATTAGGCTAACCCTTTATGACTATTTCTGTCCTGTGAACAGGTAATTTTGCTGGGTTTAACTGTGGCGAGTGTAAGTTTGGCTGGACAGGGCCGAACTGTGACCAGCGCAAAGCACCGGTTGTGCGGAAGAACATCCACTCGCTGAGTCCAGCCGAGCTGCAGGAGTTCTTGGATGCTTTGGACCGAGCTAAAACCACCATCCACCCAGATTACGTCATTGCCACTGAGCACTGGCTCGGCCTGCTGGGACCAAACAAGAACGATCCTCAGTTCAGCAATATCTCCATCTACGACTTTTTTGTCTGGCAGCACTACTACTCAGTACGAGACACACTGCTGGGTGAGGAACGCAGAGGGGTCTAGAGGGTCATTATAGTGTAAAGAGTAATATAGATCATATTTGAGACCTCCAAAACACCAGAAGGGTGATGATGTTGTTAGGGCTTTTACAGAATCTCAAACAGAGACAAAAAACTTTGGTTTATGATCACCTATCAGGCTTACCGTGGGTAGTGTAGTGTAGTGGCCAAAGTTAGGGTGTAGTCGTGATATGATAAATAAACTATCTGTTCAAAAACAGATAAACTCCTCATCACAATATTATTAATGATCTTTACTTCTCCATTGACAAGAAACATCTACTCTTTAGGGAAGTCTAAATGCTGGAATATCGTTGTGAAGATTTTACTGCAGCCCCGAGAGGATTAGTGAAGTCAGGTACTGATCTTGGAACATCGCTGTGAAGGTTTGATTGCATTAAGTTCGAGGGCATTAGTGCGGTCAGGTACTGAGTTTGGATTAGTTCTGGAGCACTATCACTCCAGAGATCAATGCTGGGGGGCTTTATACCCCACTAGCCCACGAGCATGGTGACCTTAGGCATGTGTGCAGCCCGTTCTGTTGGTCAGCATTTTTTAAAGGACATACAAGCTGTGTGTGAACACCTGTGTCAGCAGTGGAGGCTCTTTAAAGTGTATTATTTCATGATTCAGTATAATTCTCTGTACAGTGCGTTATAAGTTTATCCCCTCAGTAAAACCAACTGTTACTTCATTCTAGGACCTGGGAGACCGTTCAAAGCCATCGACTTTTCCCATAAAGGCCCTGCCTTCATCACCTGGCACAGGTACCACATCCTGGGTCTGGAGAGGGACCTCCAGGTGAGTGGGACCACGAAACAACATCACATCGGCCGACAGACAGGAGTCAGAAGTCAGTATCGGGTTTTAAAGGGGAAATTAGTTTATGTTGTTATTGGTGTTGCTTTGGTCACATGATGGTCCTTATCAGAACTGACCAACATGTCTGAATTTGTGGTTCTGAATGTCCTTGAAAAGGGCTGAAACCCACTCATACTGTTGCTAGCGGATTATTTTATGAATTCTTTAGCTGATTTAAAGCGGAGTGGAAGTGTGTAACCGCAGTGGCTGTTGTCCTTATTGTCAGTACTCTGATTGAGACACTGTTTCTGGTTAGGCTGTATATTATATTTTATTACCTTTACATCGTTGCATGCTAATGCGTGTGAAACACTTCATAAATAAAATGATTGTGATTTATTATTAAATAATCCTTCGCTCTCCACCTCTCTGGTTAGAAACTGACTGGTAACGAGAACTTCGCTGTGCCATACTGGAACTTTGCCACAGGCCAAACTGAATGTGATGTTTGCACAGACTTGCTCCTTGGGGATCGTGATCCCTCTGACCCGACCCGCATCAGCCCTCGCTCACGCTTCAGCAGCTGGGGCGTGGTGTGTGACAGGTCAGTACACTCGTGAGAGAAAAAGACAGAGAAGGAAGACAAGGGAGACAGAGAGAGAGAGAGAGAGACAAAGAGAGGGAGGGGAGAGATGTTGGGATTTTTATGTAATACTGTGCAAAAGTCCTTGGTATCTGCAAAAATATGTAAAAACTGTTTAGATGAGTATTTCTTCTTCACATGAATAATACTGAAAATATGCTAAGGAAAACCAAAAAGAATGAATACGAATAACATTCTACAGTAGACAGTGACGTTATGTTCAGTATATCAGTGAGTTCTTGGTGAAGTCCAGTATTACTGTAGGTTCATCAGAAACCTGGTTTGACTCGATCAGTCCTTCATTAAATTAAATCAGAAGCTTAACTTTGCTAGCAGAAAGACACTTTATCACACGCTGAGAAAAACGGCTTCAAACTATTTGCATAGATGGCCAAGATTTTTGCACAGTACTGCATGTCCAGCACTCACTCAGACTCATCTTTTTCTCTCCTGTTTAACTTGAACTGTATCTGTTTAACTGAGTGTTGTGCTTCTGCCGCAGCCTGGATGATTATAATCGACTGGTGACGCTGTGTAACGGCACCAGAGAAGGTCCTCTTCGCAGAGGTGGGATGGACAGAGGTATCACCAGCCTGCCCACCATAAACGATGTCAGGAGCTGCCTCAACCTGCGGGACTTTGACAATCCTCCATACTTCACCAACTCCACCTTCAGCTTCAGGTAAAGGAACAGGACCTCAGGGAAGCTGCAGTAAACAGCAGCCTGCAGGGTTTGAATGGATAAACTCACAGCTGGATCATCTCTGTTTGGTTCAAGTGCAATAGTTCACACAAGGTCTTTGTGAGGTATTATTGGAAGCCCTGAATGTAGCAGAAAAGCTTCTCCATCAGAAGAACGTGGCAGAGCCCAGTAATTTAGAAAAAAAAGAAAATCTGCTCAGAATTGTTTTTCTTGAAGTGCTCTTTGTCCCCTCAGTGTTGCCCATGTAGGTCAGTGAACTGTTCGGAGGATTAAACTGCCCACTGACCCACTCCTGCTCTGTTTCAGGAATGCGTTAGAGGGCTACGATAAACCAGATGGCGAGATGGATGTCTCGATGACCAACCTCCACAACCTTGTCCACATCTTCCTCAATGGGACGAGTGCGCAGTCCCACTCTGCCGCTAACGACCCCATCTTTCTGGTAACGATGTAAACTTTCGTGATTGATTATATCTGGTGTCAGGTGGGGAAGGAGAACTGCAGTCCTTAGTTCTGCTTGTTTTCTTGATAGCTTCTGCATGCTTTCACTGACGCCATATTTGAAGAGTGGCTGCGTCGATTCCCTGGAAATAGCAGCTACCCTGATGAGATGGCCCCTATTGGACATAACCGGCACTACAACATGGTTCCTTTCTTTCCACCCGTGACCAACGAGGACATCTATGTGTCTTCCAGCCAGCTTGGTTATTCCTACGCCATTGACTTAGAAGGTTTGTGTTTATTTATTTTCACATACATAAAAAGTGTTAATAATAACTTAACAATAATGCACAGCACTGATTTTAACCAACTGCTGTAGGTGCTACCTTCAGCACCACCACTGGGTTCCTGAGCAAGACCCTTAACACCAAGTTGCCCCCTGTAGTTAGGGAATGGAAGTCGCTTTGGATTAAAGCGTCTGCTAAATGCCGTAAATGTAGGTGAATTTGGATCCTGCTAAATGTGAATGAGTGAGCTATGAGCCAGTGTATCTTTTTTCATTCTTTTCAGCACTGCAGATTTCCCCAGTGTGAGACTAATACATTACCTCATCTAAAAGTCTGGGAGTTATTTGGATATTCTCTAGCAATGCTTCTTCATGGTTCAGTTGTTATTTGGTTTTGTTAAAGTGTTTCTTCTACCCAGTGCAGTTTTATTTGCTGAACAGCCAGGAGGACAGTGTTTGGACATTTACATTTATATTTACATTAATGGCATTTAGCAGATGCTTTTATCCAAAGCGACTTTCGTTCCCTAAACACAGGGGGCAGTCTGGCTTCTTATTACCATGTGGTGCTTTGCCTGCGTTTTGACTGTTTCATGAAACTTGTTTCACAAAGCTGATTCAGTTTCAGAAGTTTCAACTATTAACATTTAGTTTGATTTCAAGCGGCTACAGCCGGTCTCCTCTATGTCCTGGTCTATGTTAATAATGCTCCTCGGTGTTCCTCTCTCAGACGTAGATCCAGGCTCCACCATGTTCATCCTGGGTGGGACACTGGGTGGAATTTTCCTGGGCCTGTTGCTGCTGCTGCTGCTCCTGGTGCTGTACCTGCAGCAGAGACGCCGGAGGGAGTTCGAGCCCCTGATTAAAGCCGAATTCCTCAGCACTAAGTACACGGAGGAGGCGTGACGCGCTGCGGTGATTTCTCGACCTGCGGCAGTCAGGGTTCTGCAGAACAAGAGCAGAATACAGTGAGTGACGTAGAGGAGTAGATTTAGGAAGGCCTGATTTCAGTGAATCATTATTAACTGCTGATTAACTGAAAACAAAAATTAATTATAATACAACGAAACAACGCCTACAATAATAAAAGAAAACAATGAAACATGATTTTATTTTTTTAAAAAGCATTTCAAATGCAGACAGTTTTCTGTGATTTATTTTAGATTTATATGGCATTATAAAAAGATTATTAGCTGAACAGAATTTGTTGGATTAGATTAAAATTCAAAGTGAAATGCAGTGTCCGTAACTATTGTTTGACGTGGATTTGATGATTTCGTGTAATTTGTTAAACAGATGATGTTAAACAGTGTTACAGTGTTTCCTTTGAAAAGAAAGAGTTACTGCAACCATTTAGCATCCTCCAACCCTTACTCAGGGAACCTGTTTGGGACAGTTTACCAGTAACACACACACACACACACACACACACACACACACTAATGTAATCCTACTTTATCTGTGAAACAGTGAGAGCGAACATCAGCCAGAGCTGAAGCTGTGTAGTTTAGTTGAATCTCCCAGATTTATATTTTGACCAAAGATAAACCCTCCAAACTGAACACTGGGTCATACTGACTTACTGTTACAACTGTACAACATTTCTGATTAATTCATGTAATCAATTACTGTCATTTAGGACATTATCTTGTTTATATCATTAAACAAATAAAAAATACCTACTTTATTTCTGTTATTTTTGCTATAAAATGCCTTGTATTTCCATTTCTTTCTCTTATAAGAAGATGCTTTGCTTCGAAATATTCAGCTACATTTAAACATCACATTGTTTTATTTACAATCAGCTCATATTTCTATCAGTGTCAACCTCTCTGAGTTCAGTTTTAAGAACTGTGTAGAGTAACAGAAAGACAAAGTGCTTCAGTTTCCCCCAACAATGCTGGAATGAATGTGTTACGAACCTGTAACTCTGTAAATGTGCTAGAACTCTGGAAGGTTCACCACCTCTTGTTTCCGTAACGAACGGACGGGCTTGTTAAATTGGGCACACTGAATCAGTCCTGTTGAATCAGCTCAGTCAGTCGGCCAAAACCAGACATACTGATGAATCACTCATATGGAATCATATCGAAGAGGTAACTATAAAATGATCCCCACAAATTTAAATGTAAAACTTTTAATATTTTGATTTGCAGACAAAAATTTTGATTTCAGCCCAGTCTCCAGGCCGAGTGTGATTTACTCGAGACAGCAATCATGTTCCAGAGCAGGAGTAAAAGATTCATTCAACATTTCATAATAAACAACAAAAACAAAACACCAAAACAGTGTGTGGTAATGGATGTGTGGTAATCTATCAAAGTTATTCATAATTTGGACAATACAGTGAGTCTTCAAAGAAAAACAATAACCATATGTTTCATCAAAATCAACATTCCCTCACAAAAGATTAATGTGCAAATTTCACACAGTTGGTCTTTCCCAGCTCCTGTAAATGTAAATGCTACATTGAGATGATTATGGGGGAAGACGCTAAATGTACACTTTCTAGATCAGAGCACTGCTAATGCTAGCGGACACAATGCTAAATCTATACAGTAGCAGTCAGTCATATGCTACTACCAGACATTTCTGTCCGTTACTTCAACTTCAGATATTACTTATTATTACAGTTTTTACAAATAAGCACAGTTACACCTACACTGCATGGTCAAAAGTATGCAGACCTTCTAATCAGTGTTTGACTATTACAGCCTCACCCACTGATCAAAAGGTGTAAGAATAACAGCCACACAATCCTGACATCCTCAAAGACAAACACTAGCAGTAGAATGGGTCGTTTTTTACATTTGTATTTCTGCGCGGCTAGAGCTGCCCCGGTCAACCATAAGTGTTGTTATTGTGAGGTGGACCCAGTAACAGCTCAGCAGGGAAACAGAGGGCCACACAAGCTTATACAGTACTGCTCTAAAAATCTGTCTTCAGTTACAGCACTCATGGAAGCCATATCAGCACAAAAACTGTACCTCAGGAGCTTGGCATGGGTTTCACAGCAGCTGAGAAGGCACTGACGTGTGTGTGTGTGTGTGTGTGTGTGTGTGTGTTTGTGTCTGTCTGTTTTGTTTGCTGTTGATTTGTTATTGTACACCACCCTTGAGTTTGAGAAAGGCACTACATATCTGAGGATATTACTATTTCTTTTATAATAAGGCTGGGACTCATTGAGTGTAAGTCACACCACCATCTCTGATCAGTTTGGATAAGTGGAAACATGTTCCCTGGAGTGATGGATCATATTTCTAATGCACTAATTTGAGCTTGGCAAATGCAAGAAAATGCCGCTTGCACAACTACATGGTGCCAGCAATAAAGTTTGCCGGCGGATTAATGGGCTGCGGTTGTTTTTCTTGGCTTTGACTCCTTAGTTCCAGTAAAGGGGAAATCTGAATGCTACAGCTTAAAGGAGGACTTTTTCATGTTCCTGAGACATTTCAGCAGGACAGTGCTCCTCATTTACGAAACAAACTCCCGGCTTGAGTTTTACGACGAAAAATAATGTACTAAAATGTGCTTAACCCTACCTTAGTTTACTCCTGAAAATACACCAATTTGAATTAAGTGGCCGTTAATTTGTGAAACCGACCCCTTCATTTTACCTTAAAATTTGATTTAAAGCATGAGTGTGAAACCCCTTAATCTTAAATGTGAGGCATTAATTCAGGAGATTGTATTATTTAAGGGGCAAATTTGAAAAAGTAAGAGGAAAATTCATTAGTTTTAAAGGGGCACTTTTCCCCTTAATTTTCCTCAATTTCCCGTATGGGAAGTTCAGGTCAAAATTAAAGTAATTTAAGGGGTAAAATTAAGGGGTTTGGTTTCATCGTGTATATTTGTATTCATAGTGTAGAAGAACTTGACTTGCACTCAGACTGGACTTCAGTCCCATCCAACTCTGCCAGTCAGGGTTTCTCACCCAACATCAGTACCTGGCCACAAGTGCTCTGGGACTTGAGGCTAATACTGCAGCAAAGAGGGGATTCAGCTCTTCTGTGGTTACCCTCTGGTTTGAAATGAGATGTTCCTCAAGCCCATATGGATGTGAAAATTTTGGTGTCCACATACTTTTAGCCATGTAGTGGGTATATACACTGCTTTTAGTGCAATTGGTAAAAACAAAGGCTTCACAAAATACAGCAAATTAAACTTGCTGCAGTTTGGAACCATGTTTCAACAAAACAGACTTCATGATGACATCGATGCACTGACATTCCTCCGCTCACAAGCTTGAAACAGCACCGGCATGAGTGATGATGGAAACGCACTTCTCCCAGACCCAGTGCAGAGCTGGAGAAATTTACAAAAAAAAAGCTAAGCTTAAAAAGCAGAAATGGTGTTTTGGTATACATGTTGACGTTAACGTGGTAAATCATAGCTGGTGGAGGGAATGGGAGGTGGATGTATTGAGGAGATAGGACGGTTGTACAAATTCACTCTGAATGCATCACCACAGATATAGTTCACCACTCCTTTAAGTGGTAGGTGTGGAAAGTTCTGTGTTCGTCTGAACCAGAATGATCTTTGGGACAAATCCTCAGCATCACTAATGTCCTTCCAGCAGAGAGGACAGATCCTGGATGTGAGCAGAAGAAGCCTCAGCCCCCTCAGCATGTCCTATCTGCAGTGGTGGATGAGTGTGAGAGAGGGCAAGATCAGAGTAAACACTGAGGCCTGGTGGAACAGAGGGACAGACGAATGCTCAACACTTGTATCTGACTTTAATTTGGGACCTTCTGTGATTAAACCATCAGGTTCTGTTACACAGGACTCCATACAGCCACTACCACTCCCAGAACCACTGTTCTCATCACCTGAAAGACAGAGAGAGAGAGAGAGAGAGAGAGAGAGAGAGAGAGAGAGAGCATTCTGATACATCACTACAAATTACTGTAAAATTTTGAACCCACTTGAAAAGAGAGTTGCCTTACTTGAGTCTTGGAAGAAGATGTCGTTGCCATTGTAGGCGTTCTTCAGCTTGTTGGTCATTACTTTAAGAGCCATCACCTGTTGTCTAATGAGGGAGTCTGGCCTGGTAATGTCCACTGAAACCTCTGGATTATTGGCCTGCTGAATGAGCCCGTCCTTAAGAACCTCAGGAACATACCTGAGGAAAAACACCGCTCCTGATTAGAAGAAGCTGATTTACATTTACAGCATTTATCAGACGCTTTTTATCCAAAGCGACTTCCATTCAGTCTCCCTGGAGCAACTTGGGGTTAAGGGTCTTGCTCAGGGACCCAGTGGTGGTAAGCTGAGGGTAGGATTCGAACCCATGACCTCTTGGTCCAGA
>JBBIGA010000002.1:2485582-2505125 GCA_037576975.1 Alestes dentex | reverse complement strand
AAGCAGAATGAGGTGCTTGTGTAGGAATTTAACAGACACTGGAGTGGAATGGGTTCACACTCAGAGAGACGCTGATTTAAAAACTGATTTATTTTTTCGGGAGCTGTATTATATCAGGTTTTATTCCTGATCTTCATGGCAGTCATGGCCTCTGGTTTAATTTAATGAAGGACTGAGTGAATGAAGTGTGTATTGAAAGGGCTTTGGCTCACAGCGTTTATTAGTATTGAGTGTTACTGGTAAACTGGTACTGGTTTCTCTGGTGGGTTTAAACGCTGAGGCTCTGTTTGCAGCTGACGGCCCTGCAGGCGAAGGTGCACTACCTGAAGTACCTGAGTGACCTCCGGCTGTACGGGGGGAGAGTGTTCAAGTCCACGCTGCTGGTGAGTGTGTGTGTGTGTGTGTGTGTTTATTGCACTGATTTGGTTCTGCCCATGCATGAATAACATGGAACCAGAACATGACTGTGCTTTAAACAGAGACAAGAGTTTTGTTGTGTTTTTACAAGCATTTGACCCAATTTTACTGTAAAAATGTCCACTTTAATGTGCTGGGGTCGCCAGCAGGTGGGTTTAGTGGTTGCGAAAATACCTGCTGAAATGAAAACTCTTTTCTATAAAATCGTGCTGGTTTATGGCCCAGCTCTGTGTCACGTGTGTCTAAGGCTTCTGGACAGTTTGAGTTCTCATTCAGACTGAAACGGTTACGGATTCAGGCCAGTCGAGTTTATGATTGATCCAGGGGGCGGAGTTTAACGCCGGACACAATTTAAACACAGTAAAGGAGACGGTCACATCGTGTGAAGGTGTTCGTCCAGGCAAAACATTCAAGTGTTATTTAAGAGACTCCCGAGTTCAGTCTTACAGGGGGTCCCTTTTCCGTATGGGAGGTTTTCCTCAACTCTGGATACAACAAAATGTCGTCACAGTGCTAGAGTGTAACATTGACATAGGAGTGTGTGTGTGTGTGTGTGTGTGTGTGTGTGTGTGTGTGCACGTTGCATCTCCAGCAAGGTGAGAAACACACCGAGGTGACCCTGCTGGTGGGGCCGAGACACGGCATTAGCCACGTCATCAACACCAAAACTAACCTGGTGGCCCTGCTGGCGGATTTCAGCCACGTGAACCGCATTGAGATGTACACGGAGGACGAGAGGAACGTCAGGGTGGAGCTGCACGTGCTGGACGTGAAGGTAGGACCGCTGGAGAGAGGTAGAAGATGGGTGGAGGTTCAGACAGTCTTGAGAAACTTACTTAAAACTGTTCCCAGGATGAAGCCTAACCTCAGTCCTCAGTGCTGAGCAGGTCTAGGCTTGATCTGAACGGACGATCCTCTCCACACATTCGGGTGAAGAGGGATTTTAACCCAATACTAAAATAAGTGATTTTTTGGACTTTAATTACATCTTAGGCGACTCTCAGAAGATAAAAGACAGTTTAGACACTCCCAGGCAAAAGATTTTCTTAAACACGCACAAACAGTTTCCATAGTTCATGCATATTCAATTCTGATGTAACATTTGCAAAAGCTATGTTTATTTTTTACTATGTTAAATTCAGCAAATAAACACTAGCTGTGTTAAGATATGGTGCTCTGTGGCTTTACACAGAAAATGACCAGACACATGCCGACTTCTGCATTTCAGGTCATTTAAAAGAAATTTGGAAATGCAGAACAAAGGGCTCTTCAGTGGATTTAAAATTAGTTCAGGGAGAGGGAGAAGAGGGCGTAGGGACTCCAGAGATTTCACAACACACCGCAGAGCATAACGTTTTCCTTCTGCTTTTAAATGGGAACCACAACTCGCTCCTAGAAAGAAACTGTTGTGGTTAAATTTGGACGAGTGTCCTGGGCCTGTCGTTGGAGAGGGGCGGAGCTTGGCTGCTTAGCATGGTCAAGAGACAGGAATGGGTCGTGTGTTCTAATATGAATAATAATCAAAATAACCAGCTGTCTGTTTAGGCCTGTTTTTCTATCTGCAGTTTATACTCTCACCTCTTTTCTCAGCCCATCACTCTTATCATGGAGTCCAGCGATGCCATGAACCTGGCCTGCCTGACTGCAGGGTACTACCGGCTGCTGGTGGACTCGCGCCGCTCCATCTTCAACGTGGCCAAAAACAGCACGGCAGGTAAAGTACCCTTCTTTAATCATCTCAGTCAGGACTGGAACACTGACCAGAACACATTTGGGGTCATCAAGCCCAGTATTTGCCCCCCCCCCCCAACTACACATGAGTGCATTTAAACCACATCCAGCTTCACTAAAGTGGATCAGCCTTGTGGACGTGGTTTAGGACACAGTATGACTCACTGTGAGCTGTAAAAATGAACTGAACTTCTTCGTTAAGGTGGATCAGGCTAGTGGACGTGATTTAGGACACAGTGTTACTTACTGTGAGCTGTAAAAATGAACTGAACTTCTTCGTTAAGGTGGATCAGGCTAGTGGACGTGGTTTAGGACACTGTTTGACTTACTGTGAGCTGTAAAAATGAACTGAACTTCTTCGTTAAGGTGATCAGACTAGTGGACGTGGTTTAGGACACAGTATGACTTACTGTGAGCTGTAAAAGTGAACTGAAACATTAAAAAAGAAGGCAAGATGTCTTGAGACGTTTGCAAGAACTTTGTCTCTATTCTTCTCAGTTTGTTGTCTCTGTTCTGTTGTAGGCCACGACTCCCGGGAGAAGCACGGCTACCAGGCGATTAACTGGAGCTATGGCTCATGTAGCGGCTGCGAGGACCACGGCAGGGACCTGTCAGATCCGGATTCCGAATATGATGTCTGCGGGAGGCGGGACAGTGACATCGCCCCTGTCTTCATCACTGACCTCCACCAAGCACAGAGGGCGATCAGAGGAAGCCACACCCACATTCACACCCAGGGACACCCCCAGCCCTTCTTCAGCGCCCCCAGACCCAAGCCCCAGGAGTCGCCCCGCAGCGCAAAGGTGTCGTTTATATTCGGGGACCCTCTGCTGGATAGCGTGAACCCGCAAAACTTGGGCTACCAGAGGCTGATGGAAGACATTCCTGAGGTTCTGGATGAGCACAGGTCCGTGTACGGACACCAGGAGGACTACAAGCCCCTGGAACCGTCGCTAGACATGGTGGATAGCTTCCAATACAGCGGGCACATGGTCTACAGTGACGCGAAAATCTTCGGTCCCACTGAATGCATCGAGGAACCGCTGCTGCATGACATATGCTATGCCGAAACCACGGATGACGCTGAGGACGAAGATGACATCAGCTGTGAGGAGGACATGACAATGATGGGGGAACTCAGAGACAAAGCAACCTCTCTGCTTTCCCTCTCTGAATCCAGTGATGATATCATCGATTTGACCTCCCTCCCACCACCACCAGAGGGCAACGATGAGGAGGACAATGACGTCCTTCTGCAGTCGCTAAACCTGGCCATAGCTGCCCCACCACCGGGGTTCAGGGACAGCTCGGACGAAGACGAGCACCAGGGGGCACAAGCGAGGGAGCGGAAGAACCAAAGCGACATCCCGGTGTCTCTGATTGATGCTGTGCCGATGCAGATGAGCAGAGGGACGGAGGAGGTTCTGGATGACGCCGTCGTCTCCACCCTGCAGGCACTGGAGGCACTGGCAGCTTCTGAAGACCAGTCTCACCCACAATCGGACAATAGTTCAGGTTCTTACACTATTGTAACATTCATTCATTGACAGTACACAGTCTTCCAGCCACTGATTTCCGTTGACCCCTCTGCCTCCTTTTTTTCCATTACTCACCCAGCATTTTCCTACATTGCTGTATTGTGCGTTTTTCATTAGCATAACTGTGAATTCACTGTTTTGTTTGAGATTTTGTTTGTTTTGTGAATCGCTCATTTATTTCATTATCTATGTTGTAAAACACATTTGTTGGTTTCATAGTCTTCAAAAGGTTTTGTACAAATAAAAAGTTTTAAAATTTGCGCGAGGTGAGTCATGCCGTGTGACTACTAAAAATGTTTGTCTTTCTGTGGCACACAGGTGTAGAAATATCTCGGTCCTTTAGCCCCGAGTCTGCTTCAGATTCTGGAAATGAGACTAACTCTTCCGAAATGACGGAGAGCTCAGAGCTGGCGGCAGCTCAAAAGCTCTCTGAAAACACCCTGAAAAAGTTTGTAGCTACAGCCGAAGGGTATCAGTCGCTGTCTGAGGAGAAGACTCAGTTTCGGTTAACTGCAGGCGAGGCAAGGGCTGCACCCAGAAACCAGGAAGACGAGCGTCTGTCCACCCCAGTTCCGCCCTCCCAGACCCTCCGCTCAGACCACCTGGAGATGGAACCTGAAACTATGGAGACCAAATCGCTGACCGACTACTTCAGCAGGATGCACATGAACACTGTGATGGGCAAGCGGCCGGGGAAGGCAGAAGGCGGAGACTGCAGGCTTGCAGCCGGTTGCGAAAACGAGCCTCGGCATACCAAGGAAGACATCGTAGGAAGGTACAACAACATGAATGTATTTCCATTTCAAGAGAAGGGTTTGCGATCACAGATTCTAGACCCCAAACCTAACGACCATGTTTACTCAGAGCTGATCGGTGACGGCAGCATGCCGCGCCTGAACCTGACACCCCAAAAAAGCAACAAAGCAGAGTCTGGTGATTCAAGCATGATAAACCCTGGCAAAGCCAGAGGAACCGCGATGGAGCCAAACGCTCGTTCCCCTGCAGAAGAAGCGTTCCTAACCGAGCACGCCGCCAGTGAGCAGCAGCAAATGAAGGCTTCCTCCGCAGAGAAGGAAGTGACACGGTTATACGAGTACCATTTGACGAAGAGGATGTCTTCACTCCAGAGTGAAGGTATTCACTCCCTGCAGAGCTCCCAGTGCTCCTCCATCGATGCCGGCTGCAGCACCGGTGGCAGCAGCTGTGTGACGCCCATGGACTCACCTCTTTGCACCTCGGACAACATCCACTTGCTCTCAGAGTCTTCTCTGAAAGGTCTTGGCTACCCGACCACAGACAGCCAAAGTCCACATGGCAAACCCGTCCATCAGAACGTAGATCCTACATTTTTACGGAAGCACCATGCACCAATTGGCACCGAGTCACTGAGCAGTGCAGGACGGGACGGGTGCCAAAGGTTGCCCAAAATTAGAGAAACTACAGGTATGTTATGAAGAATCCAGCCTTCACTTCTGTGTTTGCAGGAAACAAGAGAACCGACAGTTTAAGCTAGCTAAATGTGTCTTGCCTTGGTTCTCAGACAGGGCCCTTCAGATGGTTTTTGCTTCAGCCTGAAAGGGATCACTTAAGGATATAGCTTCCAAAATCACTGCACCATATATAACAGGTTCTCCTTTGCGGATGGGAACCATTTAATCTTGCAAAGAATCATTTTAAGCAGTTCTTTGGGTTGTAATGGTTCTTTTTGCCTTCACTAAATAACCCTTGAAGAACACATTTTTTCAAGATTGGACACAAAAATGAATACCTTTGTTATGAAAAGTTATTTCATTGCAGGTAATGCACTATTACCATTTTTTATAGTCACACAACTCATTATTATAGTCACACATTATTACTGTAATTTAAATGTCTCTTTTTAATGGCATCTGTCCTTTAATGGCACATTTCCAAAGAATATATATATATATATATATATATGTATGTATATATATAGAACCTATTTCACCATATTGTAAATTAAATTAAATCAAAATTGTACAGCAAAACAGTATTAAATTGCACAGCAATTGTGTAATTAACTGATGGGCATATGCAGATGTAAATTATATATATTTTATATGCTATGTAGAGTCCAGTGATTCTTCTGAAATCAGAGGCCAGAGCATTAGTGAAGTCAGGTACTGGCAAAGTGAGACTAAGGTGCTGGATGGACCTCCATCACTCCAGAGAACTGTAACCCAGAACCCTCTAGCCCATGGGCATGGTGGCCTTGGGCCTGTTCTGTTGGTCCGATGGAGAGTACATTTGTGTCAGCAGTGGAGGGCCGCTGGTCTACACTTTAAGTTTGGAGAAAATGATAAAAGAAGTATGCTGATGAAGTCTGGCTGTGTTTTGTGATAGGAACAGAGTTGCCGTCTGTTTGAGATGAATGACGTTCTGATCATGTTCTCTCTCTGCTTTCCTCACCACAGTGTAGTGCACTGAAGATGGAGCGGAGCTTGCGTCTTGCACTTGGTTTGAACCATTCATGCAAAATGTCTGAGGTGCCAAACTAGATTTCTCTAGAGGTCCTGACGTTCTTCTCGTGAGCTTCCCCCTAACTTCCCCTAACGTAGGACCCCCCACTCAAGGGAGGCAGAGGTGGGGTTTCCACTGGAATCTACCTTGCCTGCTCAGGGAGCTTTACAGCTTTGTTTGAAAAAAACCCAACCCAAGCCCAAACAAGCAGGTCTTCTGGACCGTAACGAGAAAACCTGCCAGTCAGTGGAGCGCTCGAGACTGAAAGAACATGCGCTTACCGACAGACTTTCAAACTCTGGAGACTAAGGAGGGTGAGGTGAGCCTGTTTCCACTCCGCTGGCTTGAAGAAGCTGCACTAGCAGATTTTCACTCAACATCTGACGTTAGCAGAAGGTGAAACACATCTTGCATGTCACCACAGCACGAGAGACGGAGATGAAGTCACGCTTGATGTACCGACTGGTCCAAACCTTGTGTTCAACCAGAGGTGGCGAGCAGAGACCGGATCACCTCCGCGTTCAGCACAGCGTCTTGCCATGTGGTTGTCCAGTGGCTCTCAAGACCTTGTCCTCTTTCAGAAGAAAGAAAACAGCTGAGCTTCAGCTACTCCAAAGCCATACGTAGAACCGCGGCTACTCCTGACCTCCCGGCACAAAGCGGCGGTCAGCATAGCCAAGGTAATCTGGCCAATGTGAACTGCTTTGATAATCCGCACCATGTAGATTTTTTGTATAATATGTAACATAAAGAGAGAAGCTGATTCTACAACACTGGATTTTTAAGAGGAAGCGCTATTGATAAAACCCGATTCAACACGTTCTCATGATTCTGTTATAGATGTGTGTTAGGAGGAGTGCACTGTACAGACACCTCACTCCATCAGAGCGGCGGAGGAAAATTAATCCCCCATCAGTCAATAAGAGCCGATTAAAGAACACTTTCACTGAGTCACTGAACCATGTAAAAATATCTTTTGCATTAGGAGCGAGTTTTATGAGCCTTACACATTAAAATCAAATGTGGTTTATTTGCATTATCAAGCATATTAAATTCTTCCAGAGTTGTCACCATAATCTTGTGCTGTCGTTACTGAAACTCCCAAATATACATCACTACTGGGACAAAACCTCACATCTTTCTCTCTTTTTTTTTTTCAAAATAAGGACGGTTTTTTCACTTCTCTTTTTGTTCTGACAGTGACACTATGAGTAGGGTTGAGACCAGCAGTGACAATCCTTTACTGAATTCTTAATTTAACACAAGTTTTTGGTCCCAGATGATGAGATTACACCCTTTATCAGACAGTGTGTGTGAGAAGTATCTACCTTTATCTGAACTTTATCCATGAATGTGATCAGACCCTTTAGACAGTGTTTGATCAGTTTAGTTAAAGAATGTTGGTTAAAAACACAGTGGTCTTCTACAAAGCATTTAAAGTGGATAATAAAATGTATTGTAATTATTATTATAATTACTGTTATTGTTATTATCAGTGTTGAGAGGATGTTTGTGGCTGTGAAATGTGTTTGGCAGTGATGTGAAATGTGGAAGAGGTTTCTCTCGGGTGGTTTTGCTTTCGTTTATGTGAAAACCAAACCGAGCAGAGCTCCAGCAGAGCATTCCCAGCACTGTTCCACTGTTCCAAGTCCCTCACACCAAACCGCGAGCTGAACCTGATCTCCTCTTTGTGGGCTGTAGTGGAGTTTTAACGGTTTAATAGGGTTCAGACTGGTTACTATGGTAACCATCAACATAATTAGAGATTTTATGCTGATAAATAAGGGTCACTAATGAGGCACGGTGTTCGGTCAGTGCTGTGTTTGGTCATTTCACTGAGTGTCACATTAAAACACTGGATTTTAGAATGTGAGGTCACGCATGGGGGCTGAATATCTTGGAGGGTAAATAAAGAGGAAGTTGTTCAGGTTAAATATAATCACTCTCACTTGCGTTTATGGTTTGGTGTATTCATTGTCAAGAACGCAATGTGTAGCACCGAGAGACTGTTCAGCATCTGCCTCCTCAGGAATCTCTCGACTTTTCAGAAGAACTGAGGCAGGCTTTGGTACCAGAGCTAAATAAAAAGGTGGTGAGTAGCTCAATCTTCTTCATCTCTCTCTGTAGGATTGTTTATGATGGTGGAGGAACCTTCTCCAGCTAAGAAACATCAGCAGCTTGATGAGTTGTGATGTAATGAAAAGCTCCCAGGCAACGTTCCCTCTAAGGTTTTGCTTTTTGCAGAAACCTCAAAAACACTCTTTTGGATTTTCTCATGATGTGAAGAAGGTGTTGGCCAAAGTGTTGCTCTCTCTAATTTGCTAGTGTAAACATCAGGATTCTCTTCCTGTCAGTAAGTTCTAGATGTTTTCCTAAAATATTGGCAAATATGTACTTAATCAGTTTTCTTTGGGGACTATTTTGCCTCACAACGCCATGCACGTATCCCGCCGCCATGAACGGGTTTGAGACCAAAGGCTTCTTAAAACTCTGGGAAATCTCAGACATCAGGGAACGTATTCATAACCACTTTGTGGAGTAACTTTGTGAGGGAGCATTTAGAGATTTTAATCACTTTGAACCACTCTAAATGTCTTTTCATAATCAAATTTCACTCATGCAGATATTATGAAACTTTTGTTATGAACAATGACTAATACAGAAATTGTCTACATATCTCAGATGGCAGGGAGGACATTCCTTACAGTCACTGGCCTGGTCCTTTTCTGTCCATCTGTGTGGCTGGAGACAGAATGGTACCCCAAAAGTCTGCCGTGTGATGTCTCCAGGGCCAGCAACGGAACCGAAGTGACCGTGGACTGCACAAGCAGAAGCCTGACCAATGTCCCAATCGGGATCCCGTTAAATGCCACCAACTTGACCCTTACTATTAACCACATTCCTCACATTCAGAACACCTCTTTCCAAGGCCTCGGAAATATCACTGAGATCGACATGCGCTGCAACTGTGTACCAATCAAGGTTGGCCCGAAGGACCACATGTGCATGCAAAGTGTGACAATTGATAACGGCAGCTTCTGGCATCTCAAGAACCTCAAGTCCCTTTACCTGGATGGAAATCAGCTTTCTAGCATACCTAAAGGTCTTCCTACAAACATTGTGCTCCTCAGTCTTGAGGTGAACAGCATCTCTTCCATTCTGAAGGAAAATCTCACAGAAGTGCCCAACATAGAGTTCCTGTACCTTGGCCAAAACTGTTACTTCCGAAATCCATGCAACAGATCATATTATATTGAGAAGGATGCTTTTTTGCACCTTAACAAGATGACTCTGCTCTCACTCAAGTCTAATAACTTGTCTTATGTGCCACAAAAACTACCATCCAGCCTCAAGGAACTGTACCTGTACAACAACAACATACATGCAGTGACGGAAAAGGATTTCCATAATTTGACAGAGTTAGAAATCCTTGATTTGAGTGGGAACTGCCCTCGCTGTTACAATGCACCTTTCCCGTGTGTTCCTTGCGCTAACAATGCACCCTTCCGGATTGACAAAAATTCATTCAGGAATTTGACAAACTTGAAAATTCTGCGACTTCACAGCAACTCTCTTACTGCTGTACAACGAGAATGGTTCCAGGGCTGCGGGGATCTCCGGGTGCTGGACCTTTCAAGCAATTTCCTGGCAAAAGCCATAACAAGGACTTCCTTTCCTCTTTCACTGCCTCATCTAGAAGAATTAGATCTCTCTTTTAATTATGAGCTCCAGAGGTATCCATCCTCACTAAACCTCTCAAGAACTTTCTCCTCACTTAAGTCTCTCAGGATCCTGAGAATCAGAGGCTTTGTGTTCCAAGAACTGAAACGTGAAGATATTTACCCTTTGACTTCACTGGAGAAACTCGAGATGATTGACCTTGGCACAAACTTTATAAAGATAACAAACTTGAGCATCCTTACAGAACTGAAAAATTTCCACATCATCAACCTGTCGGACAACAAAATATCATCTCCTTCTGAGGCTGGGTCTGCAGCTGGTTTGACAATGGCGCAAGGTGCTCCCAACCAGGACATCGCTTCCCCAATGACGCGAGGCGCTCAGTACCAAAGTGGAGAAGTGAGAGAGATTCACTATTTCAGATATGATGAATATGCCCGCAGCTGCAAGTACAAGGATAAGGAACTTGGGACGCTGAGCCCTTTCAACACACAGTGCAGTTCTTTTGGAAAAACTCTGGACATCAGCAGAAACAATATTTTCTTCTTGCACTCAAGATTCCTTAATCTTCAAGAACTGAGGTGTCTGAATCTGTCAGGAAATGCCATGAGCCAAGCTTTGAATGGTTCTGAATTTGTATATCTCAAAAATCTCCAGTACCTCGACTTCTCCCGTAACCGCCTCGATCTGATGTATTCCACAGCATTTCAGGAGTTGAGCAATTTAGTGATTCTTGACATCAGTTACAACAACCATTATTTTGAGGCAGAAGGTTTGACTCACATGCTAAATTTTACAAAGAATCTCAACCACTTGAACAAGCTGATAATGAACCACAATAAAATATCAACGTCCACCAACATGGAAATGGAGAGTTTCTCTTTGGAACATCTGGAGTTCAAAGGCAACCGCCTTGACATGCTGTGGAGAGATGGGGATTTAAGATATGTCAACTACTTCAAAAAACTAGTAGCCTTAAAAACGCTTGACATCTCTCACAACAACCTCAACTTCATTCCCAAGCAGGTCTTTCAAGGCCTGCCACAAACACTCATGGAACTTAACATTACAAACAACAGATTAAAATCATTTGCATGGGAGGCGCTTAAATATCTTAAGAACCTTAGGGTCTTAGATCTTGGAGGTAACCAGTTAACAACAGTACCCGCAAAGCTCTCCAACTGTTCCAAATCTATTGTGACGCTGGTCCTCCGTAAGAATCAAATTGCAAGCCTTACTCCCAGTTTCCTCCAGGAGGCGTTTAGCTTGAAAAACCTGGATCTGAGTTACAATCAGATCAAGTACATTGAAGAGTCAAGCTTCCCAGAGGAAGTCATAGACAAGCTGCAGGTTCTCTATTTGAATAACAACAGGTTTGTGTGCTCTTGCAATGCCACATGGTTTGTCAGATGGATCAACCGCACATCTGTACACATTCCCAGGCTGGCCACAGACGTTAACTGTGCCGCTCCAGGAACTCAGCGAGGTCAGAGTGTGATTTTTCTCAATCTTCAAGCCTGCCAGTACAACTCCCTGTCCATCATCCTGAGTATCTTTACAACTTCTGTCATCCTGACCATCCTCATATTGTCCATCTCCAGCCACCTCTTTCTCTGGGATGTGTGGTATATCTACCATTTCTGTCTGGCCAAAGTCAAGGGCTACCGCCGCCTCCTTTCTGAGAGCACAGCCTATGATGCCTTTGTCGTTTACGACAAAACAGACAAAGCCGTGAGCGACTGGGTGCTCCAGGAGCTTCGTGTCCAGCTGGAAGACCGAGGTGAACGACGGCTCCAGCTCTGCTTGGAAGACCGTGACTGGGTGCCCGGGTGCCCTCTCATTGAAAACCTCTCTCAGAGCATCCAGCTCAGCAAGCGCACCGTGTTCATCCTGACTGGCCGCTTCATCCAGAGTGGCAACTTCAAGACAGCTTTCTACCTGGCCCACCAGCGGCTTGTGGACGAGAAAAACGACGTTATCATCCTGATCTTCCTGGAGAAGTTCTCCTCGTCACACTCCAAGTATTTGAGGCTCAGGAAGAGACTGTACAAGCGGTCAGTGCTGGAGTGGCCGAGGAACCCTCAGGCTCAGCAGTACTTCTGGTTTTGCCTCAGGAGTGTCATGGCAGCAGAAAGCCAGCAGCACTATAATACACTCTTCCAGGAAACCCTGTGACATGCTTCTTGGAACCAAACACTTTTTATTTCTTCTGTAGTGAATATCCTATTGTTTCATAGCTAACTAATGTACTACATAATAGTAAAGTCTTGCAATCTAATGATTGTGTGTTTGTCATCAGTGTTCTGATTCTGAATTTTACTGTAGTGTACTGTACCAGGAGTTTTAAACAATATGTTCTATATCCAATGAAAAGTACCAAAATTCCCCAGTTGTTACTCAAAGTAGATAAAGGTCACTGTATATCTGCTTATACTACATGCAAAACAATGATCTTGTAATTATTTAACTATTTTGATTTTGAATTATAGCTTACTACCTATCCAGATTAATAAAATCTTTTTATACTGCCTGACTTTTGCGTTTCTCTGTTTTCAAAACAGTTCTAGCAGTAAGCCTGGGTGAACTCCACAGCTGTTGTTATATATGGTTAGGATCTCAGCAAAATCATTCAAAGTGATTTCTGCATGTTATGAATTTGGTTTTGAGGGATCTGTTTCACATCAAACCACTGAATAATGGATTTTAACAGCATTTTACTTTTTTGTTTTAAACTTGTGCATAAATCTGTTTCTCTGGCATCTGCGCATTAAAACATTTTGCAGATTGTGTTAGTTTGTTAGATTGTGTCTGCAGATCTGCACTGCAGTGTAACGAAAGAGAAGGAAAGAGTACATATTGCTCACAGTGCAAAATAAAGAATGTGGCATAATCTAGGGTAGCCTCTGCTTTTCGGTTTTACCCAGTGCAAAGCAAACAAAAAAACACATCTCAGCTTTGAACCTTTGACTGTGAAATCGGTTTACAGCTTCATGTGACTGAGACACATAAGTGAGAGAAAAGGGAAGTGAGTCAGCAGCACTTCCCCTTATGTACTGACACTTAGAAGTGCAAAAATAAAACAATAGCTTCTGTGGTATCTCCCACATCAGTCTAACCAATGAACTCTCCCTAAAAATCCCTAAATGGGTAGTTACATTTGAGGTAAAGGGGCAGGGAAGAGGAACATCTAACATTAGCATGTGAATTGCCAGGTGGCACAAACCTCAGGGCCCAAATGCAATGTACACACATTACCAGACAAAATCTAAGCAGCTACAGCACAACTTCCTCATTCATCAGGGGGGCAGCTCTCAGTAACACTCTCACCACAAGTAATTCAGTCACAAAAGGCTGTTGCTCTTAACTGGAAGTATATATATGGAGCATCGCTAACATGGTAAGGAAGTTTAATAATTGTGTATCTTACAAACAGACTAATATTCAGGAATAAAAAGCTGTTTTATGTTATGGTGTGCTTTTCATGTATGTCCTCATTTGGACACTAGCTAAGATAGGCAGCTTTGTGTTCTCCAGTGATCTGAACGAATCTTAAATCACCAATTAACAGAAAAAAACTGCATTCCCACACAGGATGCTACTGCATACTGGGTGATGGTGGCACTTCTGATCAGCCTGGCTTTGTGCAAATTGGATGAAAGGTACCTGAGGTCACAGCCATGTGATGTGCATGAGAATACCACAGAAGGAACCGTGGTCTTCTTCTGCCGTGGTCGTGGACTGAGAGAGATTCCGATAGTTTTCAAGAACACGACCAGCCTCGACCTGTCTGAGAACAGAATCAAGAACTTGACAGCGGAGAAAATGAGCAATCTGAAGAAGCTAACCGTGCTCAACCTAAATAGGATGAACATAAAACATAGCGTGAATGTCACAGCAGGGGTTTTCTCAAACCTGACAAGTCTGCAGAAGCTACTACTCAATGGACTCAGACTGTCAGATGTACCCAAGCAACTTCCGAAGACCCTGGAAGTACTGAGTTTAGTAGAAAACAACATTGTCTCCATAGATACAAGCAGCTTCTTGGACATGACTGCCTTGGTGTTCCTTGACTTGTCCAGAAACTGCTTTTACTGGAATTCTTGCGGTAGAGTCTTCACAATTGAAAATGGAAGCTTTTTAGGACTTAAAAAGTTAAAGCATCTGACTTTGTCATTCAATAACCTCACACATGTTCCCAGAGGTTTGCCCACCTCTTTAAGAACGCTTGAACTTGCTTCCAATAGCATAGCACATATCGGAGAAGATGACTTCAAGCATCTGGAGAATCTGTCAGTTCTTAAAATTCAGGGAAACTGCCCACGCTGCCACAATGCTTGGTTTCCCTGTGTTCCGTGTAAAAATGTTTCTATTGAGATTCATGCACAAGCTTTTCAGCACCTTAGAGACCTGACGTTACTGCACCTTGCTGGGAATTCAATTTCTTACATGAAGAAAGCTTGGTTTGATAGCATGCCAAAGCTACAGGAACTCTACCTTTCCTTCAATTTCTTGATGGGTCCTATCGAGGATGGACAATTTCTTACTAATCTACCATGGCTGAAAAAGCTTGATCTGTCATTTAATTATGCCCTTAAGGCCTATCCTGATACTGTGAAACTAGCACCTACTTTTGCGAACTTGACCTCTCTTAAGACCCTCCACATTCGAGGTTTGGTTTTCAAAGAAATCAACTATGAAACTCTGAAACCTCTTTACAACCTGCAGAACCTGTCCGTGTTAGATTTAGGGGTAAATTTTATAGTACGAGCGAACTCAGACTTCTTTAGTCAGTTTCAGAATTTGAAGCTGCTGTATCTTTCAGAAAACCGCCTCTATCCCATCAGTCCTTCTGAAGATAAACCACTGGGCAGCATTTTTGATTCATTCCAGTTCAGCCTGCCCACACTGTTGGGGTCCAGCTCTAAAAAGGAACAGTCTTTCGAGGTCTCTAACAGGCTCGTCAAACCTGAGTGCTTCAATGCTGGCCGTGTGTTGGATCTAAGCAGAAACAATCTTTTCTTCATTTCCCCTGAGCAGTTTAGGGGATATGAGAATATATCCTGTCTCAATCTGTCCAGGAATGGCTTTGCAGCGGCTCCCAATGGGTCCGAATTCAGATCGTTGCCACAGCTGAAGTACCTGGACTTGTCTTACAACAAAATTGATTTGGCCTACGACAATGCTTTTAAAGAACTGGAGCAGTTGGAGGTGCTGGACCTCAGCGACAACCCACATTACTTCACTGTGTCTGGAGTTACCCACAACTTGAATTTCTTAAAGAACCTTCCTAAGCTGAGAGTCCTAAATATGAGCTACAATGGCATATTCACCTTAACAACCAAAGAGATGTACAGTGAGTCTCTTAATGAGCTTCAGTTTCAGCGCAACAAGCTTGGAAAGTTATGGAAAGGGAGCACCTATGACAAACTTTTCTACTCATTGAACAACCTGACATATCTTGACATCTCATACAATGATCTCGTCAAGATCCCCTCCAGAGTTTACAAATACCTGCCTGACAAGATCAGAAAATTCTGTCTGTCCCACAATTCTCTGGCAAGTTTCGATTGGGGTGCGATGAAACGGTTCACACAACTCGAGGAGCTTATTCTTAGTAATAACAGCTTAGTGGACATATCTAAAAACATAAGTGAGAACACTCCCTACCTGCGTTACCTTGACCTGAGCCACAACAGGATCAGTCAGCTGACCAGTGGGTTTCTAGTAGGTGCCAGGAACCTTCAGTTACTGGACCTCAGCTACAACAAACTGACCATCATCAATCAGTCCACCTTCCCGTCCAAGGAAGAGAATCAACTGAGCACTTTGTGGCTTCACCACAACCCTTTACGCTGCACATGTGATATAATGGAATTTATCCTTTGGATCGACGCCAGCACCATGAAGATCCCCAAACTTGCCACCTCAGTGACATGCAGCACACCTCAACAAATCAGAGGGAAAGCAGTAATACTTTTTGACATCAAGGAGTGCATAGATGACCAAGTTGCCTTCCTGATCTACTTTTTCACCACTTTCTTCATTTTATGTGTCACCTTCGTCGCAACCATGATGCACTTGTTCTACTGGGACGTTTCATATCTCTTCTACTACTTGAAAGCCAAGTTCAAAGGGTACCAGTATTTAAGTTCCGTGGACAGCATCTACGATGCTTTCGTGACATACGACACCAAGGACCCACTAGTGTCGGACTGGGTCCTGAACCATCTCCGGGTGCAGCTGGAGGAGGAGGGAGAGCGGTACCTGCCCGTGTGCCTGGAGGAGAGGGACTGGGTGCCGGGCTCCCCCTTGCTGGACAGCATGACCCAGAGCATCCAGCAGAGCCGCAAGACTGTCTTCGTCCTCACGCGCAGCTACGTCAACAGCGGCTCCTTCAAGATGGCGGCGTACCTGGCCCACCAGCGGCTGCTGGAGGAAAGCGAGGATGTGATTGTGCTCCTCTTGTTGGAACCCGTCCTCCAAAACTCCCACTTCTTGCGGCTGCGGCGGCGCCTGTGCAGCCAAACTGTCCTCGAGTGGCCCCGAGCTCCAGCCGCAGAACCGTGGTTCTGGCAGTGCCTGCGGAACGCCATCCGGGTGGACAACAGTTTCATGTACAGCAGGATCTACTCCAGGTACTTCAGCAGCCGAAGAGGACCAGAGAAAAAGTCTGAGCTCTTGGACTGAACTTCAGGCCAAATCAAGGCTATGTCTCTTTATAGCAGGGGTGTCAAATCTTATCCACAGGTCGGTGTGGCTGCAGGTTTTCATTCTAAACAAGCAGGAGCACCTGATTAACTGACTGAAGACTGAAACCAAGTGGCTCCTGAGTGGTTGGAATAAAAACGCTCAGCCACATTGGCCCGTTGGGTTTAAGATTTATAGATTTAAATTAAATAGACTGAAAATGTGATTAATTCATGACCGAAATCTTGGATGCCTGGTGCCCTTTTGTCTCACTGATTTAGCTGCAGAACTGAAAAATCACCTTGATTCACACTAACCCCGTAATTTGGTCCGAAACAAGATTTTATGTGTATTTTGTAACTGCTGGTGAAGGAACGGTGGAAATTGTGTGATTTTTGTTTTATTGGCGCCACCTACTGGGTGTTTACATCAATTTCATTCTTAAATGTTTACTGACGCCATCGAAATAATAGATTTTTGTTAAAAAATTTTGGCCATCGAAATAATAGATTTTTGTTAAAAAATTTTGGCCATCGAAATAATAGAGTTTTGTTAAAAAAATTTTGGTCATTATCACGCTTGTTGACAATTCACACTCTTAAGTCTAGGAAAAAAGTAAGTTGTAAATTGTATTAATTTATTCATTCATTCCTCCTGTTTTTTCATAGTTGCATGTTTTGTCTAGTTACAGTTAATGTGAGATTCCTGTTGTGTTTTGATCGATTGAGCCATTCAAATGTTTGCATTTCTAAACCTGAAAGAAATTCCATTTTTTATTCTGCATAAGAAATGTAAGAGTTATTCTAAGCCAGGGAACAGACTGACATGCTTCGAAATATTACATTAACCCATAATTACGTTTACATGAAGCAATTATTCACATTATATTAAGCCACAATTCATTCTCTTTGCATTTTAATATCTGCAAATAAAATATATACATACTCATGATGGACAGTGTTTTATTTTATTTTAGGGACAAATTGGCCAGAATATAGTCGAACCAAGTGTGTTTAAACAAACCAAACTGTGCTGGACACACACACACACACACATATACACACACACACACACACACACACACACATACACACACACACACACACACACACACACCCCATGTCCCTCACACGAGGACTGGAGCTGGCCACTCCTGTCATGTTATAACAATAATAATATGTTTTGTAATGTGTAACTATAAGTTTAACAACTTCTGAGTGAAAGAACAGCGTGAATGTTCTCCAGCTGTTGCCCAGGTGGGGTCCTGTCCTTCAGTCTGCGTCTTTATGTTTTTCCTGCACATCATTTGCTATCAAAAACACAAACCTGTTCAGAGCAGGAGGACCTCAGGACTGAGGCTGTGGTGCAGGAGGACCTCAGGACTGAGGCTGTGGTGCAGGAGGACCTCAGGACTGAGGTTGGGGTGCAGGAGGACCTCAGGACTGAGGCTGTAGTGCAGGAGGACCTCAGGACTGAGGTTGGGGTGCAGAAGGACCTCAGGACTGAGGCTGTAGTGCAGGAGGACCTCAGGACTGAGGCTGTAGTGCAGGAGGACCTCAGGACTGAGGTTGGGGTGCAGGAGGACCTCAGGGCTGAGGCTGTGGTGCAGGAGGACCTCAGGACTGAGGGTAGGGTGCAAGAGGACCTCAGTACTGAGGCTGTGGTGCAGGAGGACCTCAGGGCTGAGGCTGTGGTGCAGGAGGACCTCAGGATTGAGGCCGGGAGGTGCTGAGAACAGCTGGACCTGCAGTTCCATTAAAGGCCGCCAGGTGCCAGTGTTTCACAGCCTCAGAGCCAGAGGGCGTTGGCCACTCGGTTCCGTGCAGTGACGTCGTGTCCCTTTGTGCTGTAAAAATGATTCCCTTATTAAAACATTCTGTATGACTTGTCCCTCTTTTAACACGTTTAAAATGTATTTAAATATCTCGCGCAACATTTTATCTTCCGTGTAATCCCGCGAAGAAAACATTTCCACATCGTGGTTGTGACGTAGCGCCTCTCATTTGCATACGGGCCGTATATAAGCTGGTGCGAGCTCGGTCCCCCCCAGTGCCCTGTCCCACCTGGAGGAGCTGCTGCATCTCTCGAACCTGCCAAACTCTGGTGAGTGCATTTCACATCCTGGCCAGCCGTCCCTCCTCGTGATGTGCTGTGTGTCTCTGTGCTGGATTTGAAAAGAGAATTGTGTCCCCAGTTTGGTCTTCAGTCTCTCATTCTGCTTTCTCCTGGGTCCTCAAAGAGAAGCCCCAGCTCTGAAGCACGAGTGCTGAGTGGGTAGAGACCACAGGGCTTCGTTAGTTTTGTAAAATCCTCTGCGGCAGGAGACTCGGTCACCCTGCGGCAGACAAAGGCTGCATGGGTTCGGCCGCTCTTTGTTCGGAGGAGCTGCACCCAGTCCAGAAGGTGCATGGAGATGTGCAGCGGATGCATGTTTCTGTGGGGGGGTGGAGGGTGGGGGGTGGGGGGAGAGATCTGTGATCATGTATTGATCCACCTCTAAAATCTGGATGGCGTTTGTGGGCCCTGCAGCCCCGCTGATGGACTGGCAGACGTGTCCAGATGTTTTCAGCCTCTTTTTATTGTCCATAAGAATAAAGCAGGAGAACCTTCGGGCTGGACCTGAGTGTGGTGTTGGGTCGAGTGTCGCGATGTGAATGTTGATTTTATGGTCAGGGTCAGGTTTGTGGGCCGCGGAGGTCGAGCAGGACCGCGTGGAGCTGAACGTTCTTTCTTGTTGTAGACCAACCGCAGACATGTCTGACAAACCAAACCTGGAGGAAGTCACCAGCTTCGACAAGACCAAGCTGAAGAAGACAGAGACGCAGGAGAAAAACCCACTGCCGTCGAAAGAGAGTAAGGAAGTGAAATTTCAGACCGAGTTCTATACTTTAGTCTGATTTGTGCATATTTTTTATTTATTTATTTTTTGTGCATAAGTTTGCACATATAGAATGTGTGTATACATACATTGATATATATATATATATATATATGTGTGTGTGTGTGTG
>JBBIGA010000002.1:2422940-2437970 GCA_037576975.1 Alestes dentex | reverse complement strand
TTGTCGCTAGCATGTGCACACATATGTGTATGGTATATATATACATATATACACATACACACACACACACACACACACACACACACACACACACACGCATACACACACACACACACACACACACATATTTACAAACATACACACACACATACACACACACTCACACACACATATACACACACACACACACACACAAACACACCCACACGCACACAGACACACACACACACACACACACACACACATATACAAATTCATACACACACAAATACATACAAATACCCACCCACACACACATGCACACAAATGCACAAACACATGCACACACACACATACCCACACACATACATACAAATACACCCACACACACACATACACATAAATACATACACACACACAAACAAATAAATACACACGTGCACACACAAACACTTATTCCTAAATATAGACGATCAAACACAATTTTTTTTTATTTGCACACATCCTGTTTCTAATGCTATAAGATACACTGTTACCTAAATGTTTAGACAAATTTTAGGCAAAATCCAGACTTAAAGATGGCTGCTACTACAGCTTTTGGCCATAGTACAATACTGAATTCAGAGCTTTGCTTCGTTTCCCGTTAGCACAGTTCTCTTTTCTCAGTAACGGCTTATTTAGCAGCAACGTAAACCCACAGTGTTGAGTCATCTCCTCACAGTGGAAGGAGCTTGATTTTCTCCAAAATGAAAGCTTTATGTGATTTATCTGAAGCTTTTGGTGGTCTACCAGAACCTGCAGTAGCAGTTCCATTCTCTCACTGTTTTAATCATTTTTTAACTTAAGCGTTGGAAACTTTTATTTGTTCGCCTTTTCATTTGCCTCTTCCCTTTCTTAGGCCAGTGGATTATCTTCTATGTGATCTCCTCAAAAATATTCCATTTACTGAGGGAAAAAATATATCTACCAACTACTTCACCTTTACAACAATGTGAAGTAGGCTAAAATGTGGTTTAAAGACATTTTTTGAAATATATCAGTCTGGGAAGGATTACAAAGCCATTTCTAAGGCTTTGAGACTCCAGTAAACCTCACTGAGAGCCATCATCTCTGAACAGAGAACTTGGAATCCAGAAGAACATAAAAGGAACTTCGGATTTTTGCTTGAAGGTTCATGACTGCACCCTTTAAAAGAGACAGGTCAAGAGTGGTATCTATGGGAGTGTTGCAAAACCACTGCTTACCAAGACCACGACACATCTCACATTTGTCAGAATGTGTACCGGGGTCCCCTTGGTGTGGGGATGCCTTTTCTGCTTCAGGGCCTCAGTGACTTTCCATAATTGATGGGACCATGAATAAAAACAGTGTGGAAAACAGACCCTGTTGTCTAAAGTGGTTTCCCACTGTGCTGAAGAGAGGCCTGAAGAGAGGCTCTTGTTATTATTATTATTTTTTTTAGCTGAATGACTAACTTGTTCTTAATAGCCATTTTGACTGGAAACTAAATAAACAAAGGAAAGGTTACTGACATCTGCCCAGTGCTGTTTGTCATGTACTTTGGTCCAAACAGTAGGTGTGTCAAAAACTTACTGTGTCAAAAAACCACATGAGCAAGTTTATTTGTGAATGCTTAACAACTCGACAGTTTGAGGCAAATGTGTGTGTTAAAGTCTTTACTTTGCATTTTTTTTTACTTTACATACTATATCTATCCTGAAGGAAATTACTTGAGTTCTCTGCATTTAACCCATTTACCCGATGGAAGCAGCGGGGTGCCCAGGGAGCAGTGTGGAAACGATTTCTTGTTCAAGGGTACCTCAGTGGTGCCACCAGCAGTCCTGGGATTCGAGCCCACAGCTTTCTGATTGCAGGGGTAACTCCCTAACCACCAGGCCACCAGCTGCCCTAACCGAGAAGCAAAAGTGTCCGTTACTTGCTGTCTATATTAACTGCCTATATTATTGTTTATAATTGTATGTTATATTGTTCAATCTATTGTTTCATTGTATCTTTACATATTGTTGTTTTATACTGTTGTGCTTGAGAGACACATTAAACAGGAATCAAATTCATATACTTGGCCAATAAACGCGATTCTGATTCTGATTCAGATTCAAGACACCAAACATGATATACAGCATTTGTGTTAATGCTGTATTTCATTGTTTTGGTGAAAGTATTCAATTAGTGTGTGTTAGAGGGACAAACTGGGATGCACTGATACATATGAAAAGTGTGTGTGTGTGTGTGTGTGTGTGTGTGTGTGTGTGTGTATGAACAGTAAGACCTGTAAGCTGAGGCCGAAGTTGAGAGCTGTGGCAGAGTGACTAGCACTAGCTGCTGTCCTTCCAGCCAAACACTTCCCAGCATGCTTCAGTGGCAGCACTGCTGGCTCTGTGCCCCCGCCAGTTCACACTCAGCAGGATCAGGACCCATGCTGGAATGTGTTTACATCTCACTGTACACCTGTGAGCTCCAGACCCAAGTGATCAGATCACTGGCTCTCAGTAGCAGGCCTGTAGGCCCCCTGCCCCGCACAGCAAAGTGCTCCCACACTGCGGCCCACTGCCCCACAGAACCCCTCACTGCAGCTTTATAATGAACCTGCCCCACACCTGGAGCACACCTGGGCGAATTTCTCAGCTAATTACCCAAAGCCTAGTGAGCTGAACTAGTCACGAAACTCCAGCAACATGAATGCTGTTTTTCTAACACTGTTTTTTTTTCTTACGCTGTTTTTCACACAAACACTTTTACCTGAGAATTGTGTGGCACTGAAACAAGAAGTGGTTAAGTGTCAACACCAGCCAGAGTCAAAATCACCATAAAGCTGCAGAAGACCCAGTGCAATAAGGGGAAATTACTGGTAGGCCTCCGACATGAACAGAAGCATTGTTGGGAAATGCAGCGATGTCCGTTCTGCAGCCTGCAATTTCAGTTGAATTTTTCAGTTTTTTCCTTCGTAGGTTTTGCGAGTAAGTCAAGTCTAGAAGATGTTTGCTGTCATTTCAACCACATGTACAGAACATGAAACAACACTTCTCCAGGACCATGGAGCAGCACAAGAACCAAAACAGAAACAACACAAGAACACATAAGTGCAGGCAGGACAGAACTAAAGGGAGAGTGCAATCAAAATAACATGCAAGAGCAACAGTACAACAATTTACAGAACCAGACAACATACAGTGAAGCCCACAGGAGCAGTAACAGCGCTAGTGTGAGTGAATACGATATTCTGACATACTTTCTTCTAGCAGCAGAGTCAAAAACACCTCGTTACCGGTATGTGACTGTAGAGGGAAGCTTTACAAATCTATACCTTAATGGCTCCTCTGTGCAAAAGTGACGTGGTGTGGCCATCAGAGCATTTATGGTTGACTTTCCAGTGTTTTGTGAGAAAAGCTCAGGGGAGTGTATTCATGAACATGATTCAGAAGTGAAGAATCTGTAGGCTGAACGTCACCTCCTGTTTACTGTAACTGTGATGGTGTTTTTGAATGTGTGCATCCAAGTAAAATATCTTTTATGGTTTGTATGTATGAATGACGCAAAGCCATAACATTACATAACATTATAAAAGTATCCCTGGGTTTTGAGCCTGAAAGGAGATCACTGGAATGCACAGCTAGAAAACTGTAACGTCACTGAAGCTGGCGCAGCCTAAATGAGTTCTTCTCTTGGTGTTTGTCTAATATGTAGGAAAAATGAATTCCCTCCACCACTGTAACATTCAGCCAGCGACCATGACTGAAAGATAGGATTGAGGTAAGAGTTGGGGGGGGGGTGCTTCGGATGTAGTCCTCCTGAATACTTCATTTAGTAGATTAAAATATAAGTTATCTATATTGTCAATGAACTAAACCTTGTATCTCTGATTTTGTGATTTTATTTTTGAGTGTTTCCTTAAATTGTAAGTCACTTTGGATAAAAGTATCTGCCAAATCAATGTAATGTAATCTTACAATAAAATGGATCCAATGCTGTTTGGTATAAAATTAACTTAGAGTTAAGCTTGGTCATTGGGAGTCTGGTTGGAAAGCATAATTGCCTTTACTCTCTCTGGGTGGCCAGGATGGAGCTCCCACACCCCCATAACTCTCTGGACATCTGTTCGCTGAAATCACAGAATCGGTGATGTGTGTCCTCCTCCAGTTGATTTCAGAATGATGCAGGGACACTTCATTGACTCAGAGGAATGCAAGCCTTCACCCTTCCAGTGTTGGTGGTATCGTGTGACTGGGGAGTCCTAGCTGGTGGGTGGAATTGGATATGGGTAAATTAGGGAGAAAACTGTAAAAAAAAAAAAAAAGTAAAGCTAAAAACATTTTTCTTCTTCTTTTATAAAGAGATATGTGTAGATATTGTTTTGACCCAACACGCCCAGCTCAGCTACTCAGGAACAGACCACCGTCCTTGTATCTGAAGTGCTCTGTAAACAGTACTTTACTGTCTTTACTGTGTTTACACTTCCACACCTCTCCTCTGTTGTTCTTTTGATTGCATGTGGTGTTTGTAATGTCTTCCTGTCCTGCAGCTGTTGTCTTGTCTTGCACTTTATTGTTTACCGTTTTGTTTACCGTTGACTTAAGCACTGAATCCCAAAAACCCCAGTGTGTTTGTGTGGCTGTGAAACGATCTTGGACGTTGACAGCATGAAAGCAGGTATTGTAGGCATCTGTTTTTAATCTCTCAGGCTTTCATTATATGAGAAACATTTATCTTTTTAGAGATGAAAATCATCAAAGCGCTGTTCGTCATCCAGTAATGGTCACCAGTATTGCCCCCCAAAGCTCTAGGCTGGGAAACTGAAAGTTAAGATCAGTCTTTATGTGCATGTGTTTCATTTTACAGAGCACACGGAACAGCCAGCCATAAAAAGAAGCAAAATATTTTCATTTATATATATATGTGTGTGTAGATATGGAGATATTTATAAATATACATATATATGGGGCAGCTGGTGACCATTTTTTATATAAGTATGTAAATTCATGCCTTGCATGTATTATTTTAATAATTATTTTCATTTGCAAGAAACACAAAACAATACGGTTAATTTGTTTTTAGGAATTTCATTTTTATTCAAATAAATAGCCACATAAATAAAACAACCTTTCTCTCCCTTCCTGGCAAATACACACATGTTCACACATCCAAGACACATGTACAGTCAGCAAGCAAATCAGGTATGTATATCCAAAATTTTAACAAAAAACATGTTTTTACTTATTTTTATTACTTTTTATAGTTCCAAAAAAACAAAACAATAGTGTTTCAATCGTAACTGAAGTTACACTAAAGACGCTTCTAACCCAGCAGTGGAAACCAACACTATTCTGAAAATGAGAAATATTCATCATAAAGTGCATTATTTTTGAAACAGCAAAAGTAAATGAAGGTATAAAAAAGGGGGCTTCTGATCTACTGAAAGCGTAAGGACCACATTTCTCAATGTGCTTTTTTTTTTTCACGTCCTAAAATCAGACCAGAAAGCGTCTTTGCGTTTCTCACCGTTTTGTTCAGAGAAAAGGCACAATTGTCAGCGGTGAGTGCAAAAAAACAACAACAAAAAAGTTTACAATAATGATAATAATAACATAATATAAATAAAAAGGGAATTAACACTGTTTCTCGTGATCGGTTCACCCTCAGCTTATCTTTTTCAGTCACTGGATTCAAACCCTGCTTCTTATTGACCCCCCCCCCACCCCCCCACCCCCCCCAGGTTTTAGTACAGTTCAACTAAAGTACTAACCTTTGTATTCACAACATAGACAGACATGCAGTAGAATTATTTGGGGGTTAGAGATGATGTGCATTTTACACACAGTGGCATTGTTACCACTGATAAATGCACTATTACAAATAAATACACGCCCACATTCACACACACACATACCTACATACCTACATAAACACTGTTTGAATTCTACTTCTAGCACCTAATTTGTCTCCCAAGCACAAATTTCTGCCTATGCACTTCAACTATATTGCTAAAAGATGTTTAAGGAGAAACAAAACGAGTATTCATGAGTACAGCCGTGGTCCCTCAGAGATGGGAGGAGACTGATTAAATTTTAAAAAAAGCTTTTCCGTCTCCATATGGATCTACAACTAGCAGCTGTAAAAGGACTGTAAAAGCTACACTTTGTGCAACAGAGAGCTTTCGATCACTACCCATCAATAGTGGATCAAATCCCGCGTTCCTCCCACACTCTCTTTATGGCTTGATCTACTTCTGCATTTTACAAAGCCAGCCTGAACGCAAAGGCAACCTGTGTCAAAAGGAAACGAGCACTACAGAACGTCCAGGTTCTCGAGCATGCAAAATTCAGGTCCAGGTAATCTCATTCAAAGCAGAAAGAACGCAAATAAGCAAAAAAAAAAAAAAAACAGAAGTTAAAACAAAAAACATTGGGTGTTAAATCACCCGCTGGGTTCCTACATCAGCTTCTTCATCTGGTACTATGTTTCCTTGTGAAATATTGCACTAATCCCGTATGCTTTGTCCTCTCACTCTCTCTCTTACTCTCTCGCTCTCTCTCTCTCTCTCTCTCTCATGCAAATCCACACTAGGGGAGGAAAAATCCATTACACTCTAAAAAATAAAGGTAAAGTAGATAAGGGTTACAGATGAAATGTGTGAGAGTCCAGGAACTTTTATAAAGTTTAGAATCTCAGTGTAAAGGCTCTATACTTCTATACCGGTTAAAAGTACGTCTTAGAACCACTGAGGAACCTTTATTTTTCAGAGGGCCCGTAGCGCAGCGCGAAGGGGGTCACTGGCGAAGGAGGAGGTAGTGATATGATTACAGGAGTGCCCACGCCTTCGGCTTTTTGTCTTGTTTTTTTCCTGTCATGAGAGACCAAATATGACAAAAGCTGGACAGCAGTTCCTACGCCGAGCAAGCTTGAATCAGCAAAAAAATAAAAAATAAAACAATAGCTATTCTGGTGTGTGCGTCGCTGTCTGAGTGTCTCAGTCTAGGCATGATGCGGCGCAGAGCAGCATAGGAGGTCAAGGTCATACACACACACACACACACACACACACACACACACAATTATTCACACACTCTCACATCTTGTGGACAGCTGATCTAACGGAATTTGAGGGCCGTACCTTTTGTGCTTTTTTGTAAAGCTAGCCTTGCCTTCCACATTCCCCCAAGCAGTAAAAAGATAAAAGTACCATGAAAGGCTTCTCTTGCCTCAACTAAAGCAGCTCTAGTTCTCTCGTATTGTGCTCAGCCTGTTTCACATTGTAGTCCGTGAAATCGCAGGATTGATTTTTCCCGTCTGTTTTTGGAAGTTTAGGATAACGCTGATACTGCAGGATCGGTATAAAACAACGTAAAAAGGCAAAAAAAAAAAAAAAACCCAAACAAAACAAACACAAAAACAAAAAAAAAACTTTGGTCTTTTCCAGTGAAGTGAAGAAAACAGCAATGAAGGTAACCTCTTAGCTCTAAAAGTAAAAGTGAAAACCTAAAAAATATACAAAAACCAAAAACAAAAGGAAGACATAACCGTCCTATTTTCATACATGAAAATTAATGAAGAAAGTCAACCGTCTGCGACGCAGCTGTTTATGGAGGTCGGTCCTTTCGTGTTTACCCCAGACGCTCAGTCTTTTATTGCTTTCTGTGAACTGGAGACTACTCGTAAGCAAGTACTGGGTAGGACCTTTGCAAAAGGGTTTGGTTATTGCTTCTTCTTTTGCTCGTTTCCTCTCAGTCTCTCCGTCACACACAAGACACTGATATGGAATTGCATGTTGTGGTGGAGAGTTGCTAGGTTTTCTCTCCTTTGAGTCAGTTTTCTCAGTTTTTGTCCTCTCTGGGCTTCTCCCATATGCTTCTGTGCATCTGAAGTTTCCTCTGCTTCGTTCTGGAGAGTTTCTCTTGCATTACTTGACCATCACGCAGCTGCTGAGCTGTTGTCCAGTGCAGGCCAGCTGCTCCTGGAGCTCAGAGGCCTGGGGGCTGCTGCTAGCATCCAGGCTCCAGCTCATCTGCTGGGGCAAGAGCTGGAAGTGGCCCTGGGTCTGCAGGTGCTGGAGGTGCGGCTGGGCCTGAGGGAGCGGTGGGAAGTGGGGCTGCTGGCTGATATGCAGGCGGGCCTCCAGGAGGTGGGCTGTGGACACCACTGGAGAAAGGGATGAGGATGAGGAAGATGTAGAAGAAGACGAAGAAGAAGAGGAGTCCAGAGGCTGCAACTTCTGCTGCTGCTGCCACAGACTGTGCTGGAGTGGCAGGGCTGTCTGCTGGCACACTGGAATTAGGGGCTGGTTGGGGGTCTGGCTGGGAGGGTTGGAAAACAGGGCAGCTGGGGCAAAGAGGCTGTTGGAGGGAGGGGAAGGGGGCAGTTGGTGGGACTGGGACAGGAAAAGAGTCGCCTGCTGCTGGGGCTGGACCTGGGGCTGGTGCTGGATCTGTAGCATCCTGTAGAGAGAACACAAGCACATTAACATTAAAATTAATTAAAAACACACACAAATGGAAGTGAATTAGGGTAATGTTCATCCATTAGGGCTCAACTGATGCAATAATCCGATGTAGTATTGTTGCTGATTAAATTTTCACGTTATAGCAACTCCAGTCCTGGATGGTCATTAAGTTTGGCTTTTCCCTCGGCTGACACACACAGTTCAGCTCAGGAGCTAACCAATAAGACCTTAATAACTACAGCATGGTTTGTTTGTGCTGGAAAAACTGTTCACCTTTGCTGATGCAGCACCTCCTCCAGCATGCTGCGGCGTTCACGGGGGCCGCTGGAGCCTTGCAGTGCTGATGGGGGGCACAGCGTAGGCCCCAGTGACCCTCTGCTGCCCCGGGGGCATGAGGCCGGAGGGCACACCTGTCTGGCCAGACCCTTGATCTTATTCAGGCCCAAGAGGCCTTTGGCTCGGGTGTTTTTCCTCAGCTGCTGACGGAAAGCCTTCAGTCCTGCAAAAATCAGCGCATTGACCGGTCAGTTGGGAGCAGCAAAGGAGACCATGCATCAAATGTAGGCACATACTCTATTTTAGCCTTTCAGATACTTTTTAATGCTAAGAAGCCTGGTCTGTTCATTCTAAAGCTTGTTCAGTTGAAGATGCCTTTTTCCTTCCACTAGTTATAATTTTCTGAGATGAGCTCATACACTCACCTTGTGTGAGAGATGTGTCGGAGGCCCGTCGGCCCTCCTGGAAGCTGGCAGCATGCAGACTGCCCTGGTTCTGCAGGAGCCGGTTGGAGGAGAAGGCAAGGGGGGCTCCGACGGGTCCTGAGGCTCCTGGGCCGATTCCAGCGGACAACAAGGCTGAGAGGTCTCCTACCGCAGTGGCAGACAAGGCTGGGGCCGGGTTAGAAGAAGACTTCAGACAGCTGTCGGAGGAGGCACCATCTGAGGGACTGATGACAATACCTGGGAAGAGAAAAGAGATGGTTAGAGGTGTTTTTTACCAAGCTTAATTTGACTACAGATGGTATTTATGGTGTTCATAATAATATTACCATCCTATTATTTCCATAATATATCCAACAATAACTATACTGGTTTAATGGTACTTTCTTTTTTCTTCTTAATTATCTGTATCAAGGTATTATGATAAAATATTCAACATTTGCTCACCTACTCTTCGAGGTTTAGCAATGTGTATGTCTCAGTATGTGTGATTACTTGGGTGTGAGTTGTGAGTCAGCAGTGTCATAAGCAGTTCGGGATGTTCTGTCTCTTAAATCTGGATTGCTGTAGCTGTAGTGAATGTGCATTGCTCTGACATCACACATTACTCACATGGTGGGGTGCACTGATGAAAGCGGGCAGAGACCTCAGCGAGGGTGTGTCTGCGGGAGGCTGTGCTCGGAAGCGGCGGGGGCGGGGCCTGCAAGGCCCCCTCCTCCTCCTCCAGGTCTCCTGGACGCACCTCCTCACTGATGGTGGTCTCCAGCAGGCTGTTGGGGGAAATGGAGCGGTTCCAGAGCAGCCCGTTCAGACTGGCCTCCACTGGACACACCACCCTCTGTGCGAAGAGATGAGACACAATTAAGACACAGTTTCATATGTTTTGTGTGGCTTTATCATTCCACAATAGATCAAAAAAATTTTCTTTTGTCTCTTTACTACCTAATCATCTTTAATAACTGAGAGATTGCAGGCTGTGGATCTGTACACTGCATCACTGCTATAAAAAGGATAGGGAAGGTGGCAGAAATCTCTACCTGAAATAGGCCTCCTTGGTCACACTCCATCTGTGAATGTACTGGCGGGTTCATCTTAGCGGTGACAGGGAAGGCTGTGCGGAAACTGTCGGACGACTCCATGATCACCTTGAGGAGGAGGAGAGGACAGAGGAAGAGCTGAGTCAGCCAGAGGAGCCAGGAAGCACAGGGGAGGATGTAATGTCACACCGGAGGCAGCGGGGAGGATGGCGGGAGCGGTGGCCTGGTCTGCACACTCACCTCTGGGCCAGAGGAGTCGGACGTGCTCCTGCTTCTCTGGTTCCACGCCCCACACTGCCGGTTCAGCTGCTGGTTGCGGTGCTCCTTCACTCGCTCCAGCAGCAGGTAGTAGATGGCAGAGAAGTGATTGTAGCTACTGCTCTGGAGAGACTGCATTCAGGACAGAGGAAAAAAAAAACAAAAGTTTATGAACCACTGACCACACTAGACAAGGGTTATGTTACTGCTATCTTAAAGAAAACAAAAACAATGCATTGTAAGTGTTCATAAAGCTACGTGATACTTATGCAAGCCTGATATCAGTTGTCATAAAGGGCTTATTGAGGGGTTGCCTTGTGAATGACTAGGTAATGTTACTAGGCATAGTATAGTAAAAGTAAAGAACTGAAAACATTCTCAATATCTGTTTAAGAAACCTGAAAGGTTTGTTTCTGGAAATTTATCACGACCTGTTCAAAAGGCATAAAAAAGAACCCCCTGCCACAAAAATATTTACGTTATTTTCTTATGACAGTGACGCTATTTACATGCCTGTTTACAAGCAAACAAGACTGTTTAAAAGCTTAACATCTTAAAGGATTGTAGCATGAGCTCAAGGCCAGAAATTCAATGTGGCAGCTTTTAGGAACAGATGCCTGTGTTTATCCTGTGAGTGCCAGCATGGGTATGTATTTAAAGGCATGGCGTGAGGCTGGGATAAACAGCAGTTTTTCATCAAGGCGCGTCGAGACGACAAACTGACAACTCAAATCCCTTGAGCAACAGCTATTAACCTTTACTGCTGACCCTCCAGCCACAGAGCTACAGTGATCTAACCAAATTACTCACATAGCTCCCCTCCAATCCCACTCTCGCCAGTGTCCCCACTCTTGATGTTTTATGGCAACCGAATCCCTTTATTTACATTTGTAAGTCTACACCTCTCCGCCTGCCCTGTCCTTGGCCTCACCTCCACAGTCCTCTGCCTGTCGATGCCCAGCGTCTGCATGATGCCCAGCACGGGCTCGCTGTAGTCGCCCAGGTTGGAGTTGTAGTCGCTGAGTGAGTGCGAGAGCGTCTGGTGAGGTGCGCTGGGGTCAGCCAGCATCCAGCGGTGCTGCTTGATCTGGGCTATGGTGATGCGCTTGGCCGGGTCAACTACCAACATCTTCCGGATCAAATTCTCACAGTCTGTCGAAAGGGAAACAAAGACAGGCAGTTAAAAAAAAAAAGGCGGACAGAGACAAGCTGACCAAACAATCCTAGAGTGGTTTACAAGTAATGTGTCAACATTTAAACATTTGGCCCATTTCTATTAGTCCATTCACGACACAGTATAAAGGGATGCTAACGTTTTCAAATGGAGCTTGAAATAATAAATAATCTTTTTATGACAGTGACAAACGGCTTTACTGACAGACTGTACCTTCCGACATGAAGAATGGTATCCTGAAGCGTCCCTCTGTCACCCTCTGTCTTAGCGCTGGCAGACTGTCTCCATCGAATGGCAGGGAGCCACATACCAGCACATACAATACTACACCCAGACTCTGAGAAAAAACACACACAACACATTACAATGCATTACATGTTACATAACAGCGCGCAGTACAGTACCAACACAATCATGTTGATTATGTTAGTGCATAAAATAAAGGACTCGTGTTAAAGGACTCGTACCCAAATGTCCAGCTGTGGGCCCTCGTACTCTTTTCCCTCAAAGACTTCAGGGGCGGCGTATGGAGGGCTGCCACACCACGTGGAGAGAGGCTCGCCGGCCTTATAGAAGTTTCCAAACCCAAAGTCTAAAGACAGCGAGAGAGAGAGAGAGAGAGATATTGAGTTTTAAATGAGCTCTTTGTTATCCCAGCAGCAGGTTGCTCAACAGCTCTACCTCACTTCAGGCTCCAGGGGAGCCGTAATTACCACATAACACTGTGTGATGTTACACAAACAGCTACTGAAAGATTTGCGCAGTTACAGAGTTACTGCCTCTTACAGCTCCTCCAGGAAAGCCTGAAGAGTAACTCTGCTGGCATAGGAAAAGCTTCATTGTTTTTTACTCCATCTGAAAACACCATCTTACATTGTGTGAGAATGTCGTGGCCCAGCAGCAGTTTTGAAAAGCAAACCTTACATTTTTCAACCATTCTAAGGTACATTACAGTAAGAACACCTTTTTCTTCTTCAGTAATGAGGTTTTCCTACAACATCGATGTTGAAAAAACATTTGTGTCCTTAGTACAGGTACAGTTATTACTCTCTAGGAGAGGTTACCCTGGCACCGGGGCACACGGAATGAATGTGTTTTCATGGGTTGTGGTGAAATTAACGACTCACCTGCCAGTTTGATGTTCATGTTGGCGTCCAGCAGCAGGTTCTCAGTCTTGAGGTCCCGGTGGACGATGTGGTGCCGGTGGCAGTAGTCCACAGCTGTCAGGATCTGCCAGAACTTTTTCCGCGCCTCCGCCTCGCTCATCCGTCCACTGGACGTCAGGTAGTCTGCAGAGAAAGCGTAGGGATGAGGATGAGGGTGGGGCAATACACACACACAATCCAAGTTCACTAAGGTGTATAAGTGTAAACTGGCTCTGTGTGGCTGTGTTGTTTTTGTACATTTTTTGAGAGAAAAAGTTCAGAAAAAAAAATATTTATTTTTGATTAGCTTAAGGTTAAGGTTTATTACATGTATATATACTTACACAAATACTAACACATATGTATTACATTATAATATATCTATATCAGTTTGACCCTACATCCCGATCGTACAAAAGAGTGTGTGAATAAGTGAGAGAGAGAGAGAGAACATGACTGAGAGGCTCTCTGACGTTTTGCCAGACATGCTGTCGAGTTTGAAATCCCAGGTGTGTGTATTTGCGGATGGGGTCTAGTGAGGCAGATGCACAGAAGCTTACACTCTTACATGCTTACATAAAAGCTGCAAATCCCACACCTGTTCTCCCGGGCTGTGGGCTCAAAAGCTCTGCTCTCCTCTTTTCTCCTCCCATCTCATCCCCTCCACCTGCCCCGCTAAGCTAAATAACTCTCTAACCGTCCCTCCATCAGACCCCACGGCAACCTCGCCGAGCAGGGGCCGCGCACATCAGTGCCAGTGGACGCCTGCCAGTCAACGTTCTCTCTGACCGCTACACCTGACTCATCAGTGTGAAAGGAAAAAAAAACGTCAGCGGATAGGAACAGCCGCTTCACACTTACCAAACATCTCTCCGTTTTTTGCATACTCTGTTACGATGTACAGCATGTCTTTGGTCTCCATGACCTGCGAAGACACAAAGGGAGAGAGAGAGAGAAGGAAGATCAGACAGAGAACTGTTGCTTTTAAACAGGCTAATAAATCTCCTTTTACTGCCTCATTAAACTTTAATGTTGGCATTAGCAGCACTTGCGAAGAGGGCTCGCGCTCGAGTGTGTGCTGAGGGCCAGACACACACACGTGTACACACTTGAGTTCCATAAAATACATTAAAATAAAAAGTTTACAGAATACATTGAAACCAGTTACAGTTACAATTTCCAAATTTGTAGGAAATTGAGGTCACAGGATGATTGATATATATAAATATATATATATATAAAACATATTTATGGGAATCTATACACACACACACACACACACACACACACACTGTGCTCTGATCAAATCTCTCCTGCTCGCTCAGCTCTGTCACTCATGTTTTCACTTTTCCACGACACGCGCCATTGCATAAGAGAACATACAGGCACTTCCTGAAAGTTTCCATATTCACCAACTGACCACTGACACGCTTCAACAAATTAGGAGAAACTAAAGGCTAAAAGGACTAAGAAATGTACCCCAGTCAACAGGTCAACAAGTCCCAGCCTGGTGTCATAGGAAGCTGAATACCACACTCAGTAACCGCAACAAGAAACCATCCTGCCCTCGCCCCTTCCTGGAACGTCCCGAATATTCCCAGGAGAGCCTGAGGGTGATTGAGGCTAAAGCTACAGTAGCACTCATGACCGACTGAGCTGTTGCACAACGCATCCCGAGACACACTCCTTTTCCCTCTCCTCAAATGAATGTGGACTGCAACGTGGGGACACACGCATACACACACAGCCGGGCATGCGGGGGGGTCAGCAGAGGCTGTGAGGTAAACAGGCCTTCTTGTGTGCAGATAAGCTCCAGTTCTACTGAATACAGCTTTTTGCGTCAGCCCTGAGGTGCCAGTGATGTAAGACAACACAGACCATCCCTGCTTTGCTTTTTACTGACAAGCCTGTATGTGTGAGTGTGTGTGTGTGTGTGTGTGTGTGTGTGTGTGTGTGTCAGAGTGTGTTTGAGAGGGACTTGAGGACAACTTTCAAGCATTAATGGTATGGAAGTCTTTACATAGACTTCCATACCAGTCACTAGTTAACTCTCAGTAGTTTAAAATAAGATTAATAACCAAATAACAAGTTTAAGGCCTTAACTGACACTGAGAGTGTGTTTCTGTGTAAAAGAGCTTACTGTTGTCATGTCTGAAGGTGAGAGAGAGAGAGAGAGAGACAGACAGACAGAAACAGAGAGAGAGAGAGAGAGAGAGAGACAGAAAAAAAGAGAGAGAGAGAGAGAGAAAAACAGAAAAAGAGA
>JBBIGA010000002.1:2382532-2395224 GCA_037576975.1 Alestes dentex | reverse complement strand
TAAGATACTTTCACACACTTTAACATTCTATAGCCCTATTGTTTAGGCCTAAATAAGAAAACAAACAGTGCTCACCATTGTAAAGCTTCCATATAAGCTAAGTGAATGTTTCAAAACATCTCTAAAAAGAACAAACGTTTTTGTCTCCATACTTCTTTAAGAATGCAGGGCTGGTATTACCATGTTATTACACTATCATTATGTTTTCAGCAACAAGAACGGGCAGTCAGTGCATCACTGAACATCTGCATCTCCAAAAAGTCTAAGTCTCTCTGAACATTTTCATTTTTCAAATGAACCTCAGTATATGCTCAGTTTATCAATCCTAGGCAACATGAAAGTTGGCAAAGCAAAATGTATTAATTAATCTACTGAATAATGTAAGGTATCCTTCAGATTTGTGACAAAATAGCAAAGTTCTAGCAAATATTACTTAAAATTGTACTTAGTAAACTTTACGTACTTGATGAACTTATTAACTTTTGATTGCAAAAGAACATATTACTTAAGAAACAGTTTGCCTGATTTAAAATCATTCTAACTCAAAATGTATTAATTAATCTAGTGATTAGTTTTCTAACTTTTTACAGTAAAGTTGAAAGTGCTAAATTTTACCTGCTATGCTTAACAGCGTAATAAAACATTTTAAATGATATTTAGCAAACCGAAGCATTTCATTCAGGGTACAAATTCAAAATATTGTGTATTACAATTTTTCACATACAATCCCATCTTATTCTTTTTATGCATGACTTCACTTATTTGTTTGTTTTTTTGATTGATTATTTACTTATGTTAGTCCAATGCTATGTATTCATTCCTTTTAAAGGTTAGTTTAGTCAATAATCAGAGAAAGCCATGAGAAAAAAAACGGAATCACAAGAGGCCTTCCTTTATGTGTGGTACGCATCGTAAATCACGCTTGTCCTCCTCACTCCTATAGCCACGTCGGGTCAAATTCAGCTGATGTGTTGGTGTTGAGTTTCTCTAAGTGCTACAGCTGGAGCTCTGGAGCCACAGCAGACCTGGGTATCAAAGGTGCAGCAACTCCGGAGGTGATCTTCACACAGTCACACACACTGACCACTCCAATCAATTGCATGACTCTTCAAGAGGCGGATGACGCAGTGGGGAAAAAGACAGGGCTGGAGAAAGAGAGGGAAATCTGGCACACATCACAGGGAGGGCACGCCAGGCCATTTTAGCCCAGGTGACACCTTTCCTGAAGCCATTTATTACCCCGCCGTCCGCTGACCTGCCTCAGCCACCACTCTTTAGCAGACATTTCAGTCTGTAAATTACACACTTTGTCGTCACCGACCATCCGGTCATGGGAAGAAGTGGCTTTCTGGCCTTTAAGAGGCTTTTTGTCTCCTCCATGTAAACAAAACAGGCGGCTAAGGGTGTGTGTGAATGAGAGCATTGTGCTCCATCTGCTCAATCAAATCAGTGGTGTCTTCCCTTGCCATCCAAAGCGGGGCTGTGTATGTGTGTGTGCGTATGAGCGCGCGTGTGCGAGAGTGCGCGTGCACAAATGCGTAAGATGTGCGAGAGAAAAGCAGCTGGTCTTAATCATCAGCTCTCCTCGCCACGTGAGGTGCGGGTGGGCTGGCGTCAGTGAGCACTGAGCAGATAAAGCCTGATGTCACCAGCAGGGCTCCAGCTAACACCCCCCCACCCTGTTCACCCACAGGCCCCACCTTCTGCTGCCTGCAGCCCAGGCAGAGCACATCTGAAGCAGCCCTGCTGATCTGCACCATCCCTGCTGGCGTTTCAGCTGGCATCACACTGCACCTTATTCACTTTAACGCCACTGGGGCAGGGGGCAAGTTAGTGGTGGATGATCATTATGCAGTGATCTTAAGGTATATATATATATATATATATATATATAGTGTATACACATTAATGTAATCAAATCTAAAACCAAAGCTCCTGCCACTCCAGGGTATTCACTGTTTGATCCTCAGAGTCCAGAGCATGGGGGGGGACCATTATAGCAGCTGTCCATTAGCTGCCCACTACTATCAGATCTGCTGTAGCCAGCTTTAAAAAGCTGCTAAAAACAGCACTATTCTCCTCTGCCCTCTTTTAAATATTTGCATTTTTACTGCACTTTTAATTTTCTTTTATGTATTATTTGACTTCTTTTATCCCTCTCATTATCTTGTTTTATTTTATCTTATTTTTATTCATTCTTATTTTATTTTCCATTTCTGTAAAGCACACTGAATTACCTTCTGTGTATGCTAATGTGCTACATAGTAAATAAACCTGAACTTGAACTTGAACTGTAAAGACGGACCAACTCCGTATGAAAGTCTATGTATCTGAATGCAGTCTCATTAAAGTCCCTGTTGGTGTAACAGTCAGGCGTCCCATTTTATTTGTCCATATAATTTGGACAAAAGTAATTGGACGCCTGAGCCCTGCGAAAACCAGCTGAGATGTAGAGCTGCGTGCACCCATACATATTTTTTTTAATTAATTAATTAATTTAAATTTTATTATTTCTTTTTTTGTATGCAGCTGGTGGCATAGTGGTTAGGGAGTTGCCCCTGTGATCAGATGGTCATATGTTAGAATTCCAGGACTGTTAGTGGCACCACTGAGGTACCCCTGAGCAAGGTACTGTCCCCACACACTACTCACCAAGAATTTCACACTGTTCACACTGTGTGCTGTGATGTTCACGCATGACTATAAGGGCCACTTAATATGTATATTTCCCCTTTAAGGGAAGAGAGTGTCTGTTAGAGAGTCTTATCTGTTATTATTACATTAGTGAAAGTGACCATTCTGTCATCTGTGAACACACCACAGGACACAGTGTGAACAGCACGAAATTCTTCCTCTGCATTTAATCCATTCAGTGAAGCAGCGGGCAGCCAGGAACACAGCGCCCGGGGAGCAGTGTGTGGGGACGGTACTTTACTCAGGGTACCTCAGAGGTGCCTAGCGGTCTTGGGAATCAAACCCACGACTTCCTGATCGCAGGGCGAGCGCCCTAATCACTAGGCCACCAGCTGCCCTTCCAGCTGCGTGTAATCAACAGGGGAGGACCCTTCTGTTGATTACACGCACATGGAAAAGCACAAACACACACACACACACACACACACATTCTGGGAAACAGATGTCCAGGCAGAGCAACAAACATGACAACAGTTGCGGAAGTACACACAGGTAAACACCTGAGAGTCAGGGAGGGGGTGAATGAACAGGTGCAACGTTTGTCACACTGAACAAACTGACTGAGACACTTAGAGCTGCCAGTCTGGGTGCAGGCAGTGAACTAGTTGGAAGAGGAGTCACAATCTGACCTGCAGCATATGCACACACACACACACACACACACACACACACACACACACACACACACACACACATACACACACATTCACACACTAGTGCTTGTATGTAATATTGTGTCATATATATTATTTATATACACAAATACATACACACTCACATATGTGTGTGTGTGTGTGTCTGTGTATGCATGCTGTATAATGTATATGTAATTTTATATATGTATAGATACGTATCTTATTATTATATCTAAGAACCTATATGTAGCAATATGTCTCATATGCGTTAAAAGTATGACCCTATATGTATTAATAGGTGCTCTGTACATTTTAGTGTTTTCCATGTTTACAACACATGTGACCAAACTAATCACCAAGTCTTTTCTGGGTTAAGGTTTGTGTGTAGGGACAGAGAAAATGCTAAAATGTGCATAGCTAGAGGGCCCTAGACACTGATGCAGATAGTCACTAGAGAGGGTGGGGTCCACTTGATTTTTCTTTACAGTGAGTAGCTTGTTCTAGACATGAAAATATAAATTCTCAGGTTGGAGCAGTGGAATTCTTTAGTTGAGTGTCTCAGAAGTGAAGACAGATAATAATTAAAACTGGTTTGCGTTGATTTCTCAAAAACGTTTAGAGATATCAGCAAGCATACTCTGTAACTGAGGGAAAAAAAAAAGCTTTAACTAGTTCTTGCAGTTCTGTGTCCAGTTCAGAAATGTGAGGTTGTGGTCCTGAATGCTGGTTCCTTCACATTTACAATCCTGTTGTGCAGCATGAGGCCAACAAATACAAAACAACAGTAAATATGCTGAGCCAAATGTTTAACGTGTCGGGATATCTGAGATCTGAGTGATGTTAAAACAACATTGTTTTGTTGTATCGTGTTTTAAAAAGAGAGAAAAGAGTGTTTATTGTGGGGTGGAATGGGATGACGTTGTTAGAGGAGATGTTTAGGTTTAGATTATTTTGAAGACAAACAGACATAGGTATCATAACTGTTGTGAACTTGTGGTTGTGCCTTGTAGACAAGTAACATCATATGCAGTACAGCACAAACATGTCAGTACACCACACAGAGCGGTTAGTCACGTGGGCCTGTGTTTTAGTTTCACAGGCCTTAGTTTCAGACGCTTTGCCCACGGAGGTTAACAGAGCATCTGGTGCATATGATGCTTAAACAACCACAACTATCATCAGTTCCTTTTTCATTCTGTGTTGCTGTTTATCAGTCTAATAGGAAACAAACTTCTGCAAGCAGTTGCCTGCTCTGCTCTCTGTGACAACAATGAGCGTTATATATGTAGTTACTATGTCAAAAAGACCTCACAGATCCATGCCTTTAACGGCTATTAAAGAGTTTCTGTCAAACTGTTTTTGTTGTAGCACTCTTTTCACGATGCCCTGCTCCTGGACATCATGCACAGACAATCATCTGTGGTTGCTCTCCAAACACTGACAAGTGAAATCACCTTATATCTAGTCTAAATATCCAATATTTCTAAACTACTAACCTTTTCTAGCAAAACTGTCTTGCTCCATATGGGAAGATTTTAGCTTATTTCAAGTAATAATAAAAAGCATTTTGTTTTCTCTCTTGAAAGAAAGATTCTGCCATAATGATACAAATAGAAACATTTGCGAATCTTAGTTAGGGTCTAAATTAGTTTTTACCATTCTTTGCACATTTTCAGTGTTTTTCTGCTCTTGGGTGGAGTTCGGTGTATTTTGTTTATTGGAGTATTCATGTCTATTTTGATCAAGTAATCAGGTTACATTAATTTATATTAAAATATCAGTGTCAAATATTAATATAATCATAGCTCACCATAGGAAAACAGAAATACAACACACGAAATACATTACAAAGGTATAGAATTATATATATGTTGTCAGCACTGTCCTTCAAGTGCGTTAAGCTCTCCAATGATGTTAAGTGCGTGGCAGCTCAGAAATATGTGGTGGCTGGTTTTTTATGACTCAGAGGAAGCATGTGCTAGCCTTCACTCTCAGTGCTGTGGTATGATGTGACAACAGGAGTCCCAACAAGTGTGTGGAATTGGAGACTAAATTAAATTGGGCACAAAATCTGGAACCTCCCCCCTACCCCAAAAAATTTGTATTGGAGTGAACGTGAGTGTAAGAAAAAACATTTAGCCACACCGCATTCACTCTGAGCCAAGACACACACTCAGGTACGTGGGTTTGGCCCCCACCCCCCATCAGGACCAGCACCATCACAGGGTTCAGCTAACACCCACACTCATACTTTAGGAGCTTATAATTAACTCTGAAATACACCCCCTGACACGCACACACACACACACACACACACACACACACACAGTAAAGCCAGATTAGCCGCATTTATGGTTTATGGAAAATAATTGGCCTGACTCATCGGAGTCACAGTCACCTAATTTACCCAGAAGCTTGTGTTAATTAGCTCAGGATACCCAGGACAAATGAAACTCATATCATTCAAATGTGTCAAGAAAGTACCTACATATAATGTATACAGAGTATATATATATTTTAATGAGATTCATTGGAATAAACTCTTATTCATAACTTTAGCAGTTCAGAGCCTATTACAGACTCTTACCCACCCCCCCCCCACCCCCCACACACACACACTCTCACAAACACACACACACATAAATACACATATTTGTGGCGACAGGCTCAGGGCTCAGTGAAGGTGAAGTCTGAATAGACTGTGAGTCATGGCCGCATGTGAATATAGATCTAATACCCACCCTCTCCCTGAACAAATACGCAGGAGTCATCTGCCAGAAATGTGTCTTTCATATCCATACGATTATGATTCATACACACACTTCCATATGATTCACACATCACCTTGAGTTCTGTTGCCTCATCGCCTGTCCACAAGCCCCAAAAATAGCAATCAGTGAGACTACGCCGGTCTTCCAGAGCGTTCGAATGCATGGTCCAGGGCTTTTGCAGTTTTGTTGGGTTACGTCATAGCTCACTGCTCTCTTTGCTTACTTATACAGCCTATTGTCTTTCGTTCCAGACCTCTGAACTGACCCAAACCAATGAACTGTTGAGTGCTAGAGATTGACGTTCATGGCGTTCCTGTGATAGAGAAGTGGAGGAAAAAGGAGTATATTCCACATCCATGCACATTAACCCTTACACTGTGATGGAAAGGCCACCACAGGATGCTCCAGAGCTTTTAAGCAGTAGCCTATCATTACATCACTCTTGAACTTCTGGTATCAACTAAAATTGCTGCCATCACCTACAAGAACTTCTAACATGTACTAAATTTATACTCATACTGAGCTCATACTGCCCAACACAAACCATCTTTTTCAGACACACTTTCTGGTGAATCACTGGTTCGCCTCACAGATCTTTATTTAGTACGATCCCAGTTCCTTTATTTAATCTAGTTGTGGTCCTACTTGTATCCTAACAGTGCTGCTCAAAGGAGGATGGGTTCTTCTTAGAGTCTTGGCTCTTCTCAGGATCACATGCACATACTAACACAAGCACAATGCAACATGTGCCGAGATGTAACCTCAGTAGGCCTACAATATTGTGGCTAAATTTTTACAATCGTTTTACTTAGACTGCAGCTTGTCACGCACAACCAGGCCCGTGAATTGCACTTGTGAGGTCCAGGGTTTAAAAGGAACAGTGAAATAATGGGACCATCAACAGGTTCAATATAAAACAGATCGTAAAAGACAGTGGCGTTAAGAAATGTTTGTTTATTAGCTAGAAGCTAGATTCCTGCCGGTTTTCACATAGTGTAGTGCATTCCACCCCTATTGACTGTTATTCTAATAAATACCCACAGCCCACTGTTTATCATAATTTTTCAGTTCAGTGATTCAGTACAGTTCAGGCTCAGAGTGCACAGAGCGGTCAGCCTCTTGCAAATGTGTTACCATGCAAATGTGTTAGTTTCTATATTTTGTGAATATATTAAGCTACTGTTTCCTCACACCACTCTTATAGAGGGCTTTGACGCTGAGCCTGATGTTGTTGCTTGGTTGCACAGGCTCGAATCTCCGGTTGTGGACAACCAGCAACATTTATCCCATTTTTAGTATTTTATAATGAGTTTGTCCCAACACTTATGATCACCAGTGCAGAGTATTAAACGCTGAATATAGAGATTTGCAATCAAGGGAACAGGAACAAGCTTTGTATTTACTTAATCACTGGGAAAATTTTAAAGCTGTAGACCTAGGAATATTTGATGGTACCCCCTCACAAGTGGAAATGGACATTAAACATTATAGGACTGTAGACTTAAAAATTAAACGTGGAATAATGGTCTGTACATTTTAATGCTTTAAATAAGTAAACACATTTTAAACAAAAAGGAAAGATGGGCAGTTCAAAACTTAAGTTTATAATAAATTAGTAATACACAGATCTTGCAGACATTCTGCGGGAGTTTGCAGCGAAAGTCATCCTCTGGACTTCTCGACTGCAGTGTGTGAGTAAGTCTGGGGAGTGAGTGATGGAGCTGCTGCTGGTTTCCTGTCTCTCCCACTCCTTCCCTCCTGCTCGCGCTCTGAACATTGACGTCTTTCCTCCCTGCTGATGCCATCTCAGAGAGCTCCTGAGTGTGCGCGCGCGTGTGTGTGTGTGTGTGTGTGTGTGAGTGCTTCTTTTTAAGCACTGAAATTTCTATGGAAGGGGGATGTCAAATGTATGTGTGTGTTTGTAAGTGTGTGTGTGTGTGTGTGTGTGTGTGTGTGTGTTTCTCTGGAGGAAAGTAATAGAAAAACACAAGGAAAAACAACATTCATATCACTGCAGTTGGTGTGTGGAAAACCATATTCTGTAGCAGGTGCACTGCAGAGATAAGAGAGAGAGAGAGAGAGAGAGAGAGAGAGAGAGTAAATGAACGAGTGAGTGATTTAAGGAAACAATAGCAAGAGGAGAGGGTGTGCGAGAAAATAAGTGAGTGAGTGATTGACGGAATGAAAGAAGTGAAAAACAAAGTGAGAGAGAGAAAGCAAGATAGAGTGAGTAGGTGAAAAGAGAAGAGAGAGTAAGAAGGAGAGAGAGAGAAAGAAGGAGAGAAAGAGAGAGAGAGAGTAGGTGAAAAAAGCAGAGAAAGCGAGAAGGAGAGAGAGAAAGAGAGAGAAGGAGAGCGAGAGAGAGAGAGAATGAGAGAGAGAGAGGAGAGAGAGCGAGAAGGAAGGAGAGAGATGGAGAGAGGGAGAGAGGGAGAGAGAGAGGAAGAAGGAGAGAGAGAGGGAGAGAAGGAGAGCGAATGAGAGAAGGAGAGCAAGAGAGTGAGAGAGAGAAGGCGAGAGAGAGAAAAAGAGAGAGAGAGAGAGAGAGAGAAAGAAAAGGAGAGTTAGAGAGGGAAAGAGAAAGAGGGAGAGGAGGAGAGGGAGAGAGAGAAAGAGAGAGAGAGAGAGAGAGAGAGTAGGTGAAGAGAGAAGCGAGAGCAAGAAGGGGAGAGAGAGAAAAGAGAAGGAGAGAGAGAAAAGGAGAGTTAGAGAAGGAGCAAGAGAGAGAGAAAGAGAGAGAGAAAGAGAGAGAGTAGGTGAAAAGAGAAGAGAGAGCAAGAAGAGATGGAGAGAGAGAGAAGGAGAGAGAAGGAGAGAGAGAGAAAGAGAGAAAGCGAAAGAGAGAGAGAGAGAGAGAGCAAGAAGAGACGGAGAGAGAGAGAGAGAGAGAGAGGGAGAGAGAAAGAAAGACAAGGACAGTTAGAGAAGGAGAGAGAGAGGGAAAGAGAGAGAGCGAGAGAGTCAGTGGGTGAGGGAATGAGGGTATGTGCACAGCGTCGAGAGAAAAGATGCTGTAAGAAGAGTGTGAAATATAATGAATCCAGACATCTCTCTCTCTGGGCCACACATTAAAGAGCAGGAACGCCTTTAAAATGACACATAAGGTCATACAGCAGTCCCTTCACCTCATTTAAGGCAAGAAAACAGAGGAAAGGGAGCCGAATTAGGCCGACTGGTGCTCTGTCTGTAAAGACTCCACACTTTCTCCACTTTAACACAAAACTGATGGTGCTCTGGTGCCCGGTAACATCTGTACCAACTATTCTGGTCCTCAGGTTAATTCATCAGTCAACTGACATTACTTCATTGTAAATATGTGCAAAATTAATTGCACTGTAATTACTTGCTTCTCCATTTCATTTACATTCAGTATCAACAGCTTTGAGCCTGCACAAAATGAGAAGCACATTTAGAATGTAAAAGATGTAAAAGTCTTTTTCTAGCTGCAAAAACAAGACAGAAAATACAAAATTATTTATATTTACAAAGAAAAACAGCTCTTACAGAGTCTGCACTTCTGACAGAATTTCTCCATTTGTTTCAAGGAGCTGCTAAGAAATACTTTATAAGAGAATCACGTTATGCTTATCGGGCAGTGGCTTTTATCACTCGGGATAACATGAGGATTAAATATACAGAGATAATTAAATACTACAAATGGCATTAAAACCAGACACCCCTTCTAATTAGTGAACTCAGCTGCCTTAAGGTGCAGCCATTACTCACATACACACACACACACACACACACACACACACACACACACACACACACACACACACACCCAATCTCTGATAAAAAAATACATACATAAATTATGCACTGATAAAAAAAAATGGGATGCCCAGGAGCAGCTGTGCATGAGCCTAAATTCACTATTTCAAATGTTTCATTTTATCTAGAGGCCCCCAGCTCCATCCAGGACCTTTGGAGTGGTATTTGTGATCCAGAACTAATCCATCATCAGTACCTGACCTCACTAATGCTCTCGAGGCTGAATGCAATCAAATCCTCACAGCAATGTTACAACATCTAGTGTAAAGCCTCCCTAGAAGAGGAAAGGCAGTTACTGAAAAGTGAAGTGAAAGCATGGTTCAAATTAGAGGGGGTACTGTACCTCCCGATCAAGACCCAGACCCCCCCCCAACCAGACAAAAATAACAGTTTTGGGGGGTTCTTAACAGTGTTATGAAGGCAGTACCCCCAATGATGGAGGGGTAATTCACACTCAGAGTGACCGTTCTGTCATACATGAACAGTGTGAAATTCTTCCTCCGTATTTAACCCACTTCACCCATTCACCAAGTGAAGCAGCAGGCAGCCGGGAACACAGCGCCCGGGGAGCAGTGTGTGGGGAAGATACCTCATTCAGATTTATCCTGATTTTATCCCCTGGATGGTGCGGGTGTCTACAAACTTTTGGCCATATAGTGAAGATTCTATTGTTGAATTACACAGGCAGATGAAGTGTAAGCTGTATTGATCCAATCAGTGTTTGGATGGAGGGGAGCAGCTGAATTGCTAAGCCCAGCTTCAGTCTGTTCTGGAGCCTGTTCAGTCGTCCTTACACAGAAAGTTACTGAACAAGCAAAGAACATCCTTTGCAATGCTTCTGCAGTACAAACGGCCCAATCCGAATGCACTGGCTTTCTGGTTCGCCTTTCTGGCTCTTCCAAAGGACGGTCCCCTTCCTACACAGGAAAGCGTTCCTGGCCTGCGTGCACGATTCTGCTAAAAAAGTTAATCCCCAGTATAAAAGAACCCAAAGAGCCTGCTGGCATTTAATACCAGCACTGGATGTGCTGAGTGTCAGGCCTCACACAGCGTGTGTGTCAGTAGAAGTGTGCGTTGAATATTTTTAGAGTTGGCTCATGTGGTGAAGAGATGTGCCTCTGCTCATGGCTGGTTCACAGGGTTTGCTCACGCAAGAGAAACCACGCACGCACAACTCCAAAGCCCCGATGCACCATTACACACCCAGATATGCATCTCAAAACCAGCAAACGAAATACACATCCGTAAACACGTCAATAAAAGGAGCGCCATATCCCGGGTGTGCATTACAGGGTTACTGGTTAACTTATTAAGTGCTTGATGGGTGAAGGAGTAAACAGTAGAAAGAGGAGTTCATCATTATTGGATTATTCATTATTTGTTTCTCATTTCCCACAGTCTCGGAAAAAAATAACACACACGCATATGTTGCACACTGTATATGCACTTACTGTACCAACCGCAGTTTGCCAGTAACACGTTTCTTGTCCTTTTTTTCTCTATTAAAAAAATCGGTCTGGTTCTATGTTCCAAAAACAGTTGTTTTTCGTCTTTACATGACTACATTCCAACCTCTCTTCATCATTTAGAACTAAACATGCTGTTTTTTTGCTACTGTGCTAGTATGACTGATAGCCCCTGTTCTAACTGGCAGCCCTGTATTGTGCCTCATTTATAAAGTAGTCCAGAATGAAATGTACGGAACAAACTGTTAAAGAATGTAGTCCTGAGAGATCCAGGAGAAAAAGAAAACACTTCAGCTACTCCTTTACGATCTACAATGTTCCAGTTGTTTCCCAGCCGTCAGGAACAGAACAACATTTAATCATTTCCCCCACGTCTCCCACTCTGTTAATTCGGCCACTGACGCTGCAGTATGTAGCATAAAGGCTCTGCATCACTATTCACATGAAAACATCTTTATATCTTTTATTGATAAATAAATGTCACTTTAAAAATAAATGTTTGTGTAAAAATGTCAATTTCTACCATTCTCTGTTAGTTTAAAAGGCATTAGATAGGGTTTGCTTACATACTTGACACAGTTACTAGACAGATTGCATCAATAACGCAGAAGTGTAAAGTGTAAAGTGTAAGTGTAAAGTGTAAAGCATCCATTTGTCATGCCTAAACACACAACAGCATGAATTTGTTCTCTGCATTTAACCCATTCACTGAGTGAAGCAGCGGACAGCGTCCGGGGAGCAGCGTGTGGGGGCATTACCTTGCTCAGGGGTACCTCAGTGCTGCCACTGGCAGTCCTGGGATTCAAACCCACAATTGCAGGGGCAACTCCCTAACCACCAGCTGCCCATCTAAATTCCTTTCATCAAATCCTCTCTCACTACAGAATATAATGTGTATCTGATGTAATGGCTACATATTATTTTTGTCATGTTCAGTATCTCCATAGCATTTGGTGAGTATTGAAAAGAGCTTATATGTGAACAGCCTCCTTAGTTTGAAGTGTAGGGAACATTTCAGAATGTTCACATTAGCTTCCTTAACTCCACACTCCTCATACATGATGCAACGTGTGCAGTCCTACTCTACATTACAACACTGTTGCTAGTATATGCTCAGATTACATGCAAATATGGTAATTATCATTAGATGGACCAGCTGTTGCCCCTGATGGTACGTATCCAGCACGAATGTGACGAGCTTCTTCTGTTTCCAGTTGTTTTTAGTTGCTCTCCTCCCTGCTGTGTAAGTTTATCATTCTAAAAGCTAATTGGTCAATGTTGTCTAGAGTAGAGAGCCATCTATCAGAATACTGTCAGGAGAACAATGCTGTGAAAGTACAATTGAAAACAAC
>JBBIGA010000002.1:2377532-2380032 GCA_037576975.1 Alestes dentex | reverse complement strand
CATATAGATTCAATTTACATGTCCTTGTGGACCACAGGCAAATACGAACACGCGCACACCAGTGCATTAAACTAAACTGCAGGATCATGAGTGTGTGTGTGTGTGTGTGTGTGTGTGTGTGTGTGTGTGTGTGTGTGTGTGCGCGCAAGTGTGTGTTTGTCACTGCTCAGTTGTGCTCTTGTCATTTATCTCCAGTGTGGAGTCAGTAATTGTCAGGTCAGTAGGAGGCACAGACACCCAGCCGTTTTTCAGGGAATATTTCATAATGTTAAATGAGCATACATACGCACACACATGCACACACACACACACGCGCGCACACACACTTACACACAAACACACACACGTGTTGTTCTGTTAGCTGTATTGCTAACAGGCATGTACAATCAAGAACTTCGTCCTATAATCTCTACAGTCAAAAACAGGCAGTAGATTGGGCTCTGAAGAGCTCAGTTACTTTAAATAGGATGCACCAAGTTAGTTTGTGAAATATCTGTCCAGCTAGATCTGCCCCAGTCAACTGTAAGTGCTATTGTTAAAATGAAGCATCTAGGATTAACAACAGCTCAGTAATGAAGCTGCTGTTAACTGAACTCTTAACCCCGCTGTATCTCTTTAAGTCTAAACATCTAAGCAAACCTGTACACTGCACTTTTTTCTTCTATGGTCTTACTTTTCACACTATACAGATCTTGTAATGTTAGTAACCATTTGTTTGGTTGGAAAATTATTGTTGTATATTTTATTACCTTTCCAAATTTCTCTGTAATTTAATTTAAATTATTTGATAACTTCTTTGCACAGTCTTACAGGTTGACTCAAGGGCCCATTTCACAACATGTTGTACTTGAATAACTATGCATGTGACAAATGGGGCTTGAAACTTGACGCATTAGATTACAAAAACTCAGAGTCACAGGACAACACAGCATTGTCATGGGATCATGGGATGCCACCTTTGCCCAAATCAGTTTGTGAAATATTCTGAATCTGAGTTGGTATATTTAATTGGGCCATCTGCTTAGACCACTTTGATTCTTTTGAATATGCTCCCATTACATCAATTCATCTGTGAGAATCAGGCCTGTTTACACAGAGTAGTTATTGACAATAATGTTAAGAAATGAGGAAGGATAACAAATTCACACGAAGTACAATTTTGGAACACAATAGAAAAACCTTAAATCAAAGCAGATTCATTTTTAAAACACTCTGAAATGTGGGAGGAAGATGAAAGAGGAAGAAGTGGATTCTTCAAGTCATAGTGACATTGTGTTCTTTATAGCTCTGCAAATAAAAGGTACCCACCCTGGGTACACCTGATTCTACAAATACAACACGGTGAGTTCACTTTCATGCTCTGGCCCAAAGAAGATGAGCAGTTCTGACTGCATATTAGCGCCCATTTGCTTGGACGCCAGCCATGGAAATGAAGCTCTGACCGGTCAGCTCGATTTTTAATGCATCAGTGCGGAAAATCAAGCTGGCTGAGATTCAACGTTTTACGCAGCATCACAGTTTGTCAGTTTCAGATTCAGTGTGAAAGACTGCATTAATATGGAAGTGTTTGTTTTCAAAATTGGATGCTTTTCTTCTATAAAAAAAGACTGTGAAAAGGCCTTTGGTCTGTCCCTCACAAATGGAAAACAACATTTATGGTTTTACACATCTGTCATGAACATAAAGCTATTTACCGATATTTAGACACTGAGCTGCCAGTGTTGCCCCCCGGTGCGTGCAGGGGAGTTGTTGTGGGGTTAAGGGGAAGTCAGGGATGAGCAGGGGGCAGACAGTAATGAGGTAACAGCAGGAGAAAGATGAATTACCTCACTCTGCACCCTAAGCTACTGGCAATGCTGAACATGCAATCTGAGAACAAAACTAAGACTCTCTCTCTATCTCGCTCTTGCTCTCTCTCTTTTTCTGTCACCCACGCAGGTACATCATCAAAGACGAGTGAGAAATTGATGGCATTTCATTAAATTGTTACCACCTACCCAAATAGTGATAAAGATCTAAATACCACAGGCCTTTGTGACATGGCTTGATCTTTTGGTGTGAATTATAATCTTACAGCTCATGGCTTATGTGATCACTTGTACTAAGTAGCTTCACTAGCATATTCACTCCAAAGACGTGTCTGTTAGTGTTTGGCATTTTCCTTGACAACAACAAATGGTCAGACAAAAAGTCTAGAATGACCATCAGCAATACAACAGAACAACACCTGGGTGGGTATTCAGTACATCAGATTAAACCAAAACATCTTAAAACAATACAAGGAATTGCAATGCAACACAGAAAACCTACATCATGTTATCTGACCACCACCCCCATGACGTTTGACACTTTGACAAAGAATGAAAAATGTATCTAAATAAATATTTATCTAAATTCTAAATAAAATATCCACGTGCATCCACTCTTCTTCTTTCTCTTTCGGCTTTACCCTTCAGGGGTCGCCACAGCGAATCATCTGTCTCCACTTAGTCCTATCTGC
>JBBIGA010000002.1:2331052-2357498 GCA_037576975.1 Alestes dentex | reverse complement strand
GAGACTCTGAGTGTGTTGGGAGAAGGATTCTGAGGATGGAGCTGCAGGGAAGAGGAGAAGATGAAGGTCTAGTAGGAAGTTTATGGATGTGGTGAGGGAGGACATGCAGGCAGTTGGTGTGAAAGAGGAAGATCCAGAGGACAGAAGGAAATGGAGACGGCTGCTCCCGATTGGGGGGGGGTCATACACTTTGCAATTAAATTATTTTTTGCCATCTTTAACATCGCCCAATTCTTTCTGAAAGTGAAACTAGCATATTGACCATTTTTTCCCCATGTGTGTGCCTGAGCTAAGGTGCCATGCGTTACAACATATAGAGGGGAAAAATATATATTGTCTTATACTTGACATACTTTGTTGTAATAATGGTATTATGGCTATGTGAGCACTTTAACAAACCTCTTGGAATGACTTTGTGCCAGCTTTATTTGTTTGAATGACCATCAAAGTTAGAAGAGCAAAAAAAAAAAAACAAACCAAAAACATTTCAGTGTTAGCCAAATACTTTACTACATAAAATACAAGCTATGCAAAACACCACATTCAAAAAAAAAAAAAAAAAAAAGCTGAACTTTTCCCTCATACAGTTGCAAAAACACAGCGAGCCTCAAACAAGTACAAAGAAACTTTCCAAGCTTTCACAGAAAAGTAGTCAAACAGATTGCTTGTCAAAAAGCCTGTAATCATCGTGCTTCTAAGAGTAACGGCGATGATCAAAGAACAGAGATTTCTTTCCACTGATTTTAATGACAGGGACGCATGTGAGATCAGCACTCCTACTCTGAAAAGCTTTATGAAAACGGGCCCCAGATTAAATAGCACCTGGCAGTTACTATGAACGCACATATAAAAACTACAAAGAAGGTCCAGACATACACCTCATACATTTACATAGCATACAGATATGCTTTGGCATAAGATTCATGGCGAAACAAAGTAAGAGACAACAAAAGAAACAACTGTAATGAAACAAATGACAGTTCATGAAGGATTTATGCAGTTAGACTGCCAATTTATGAGCCTGGAATTAACTGCCGTCTTTGTCTCTCAAGGCGAGGAAAAACACTCTCTGTTCTCAGGTCAGCGGAGAACAACGGCAGCCAGAGTTCAAACAAATCAGGCAAAGTGCCCAGAGAGAGCTGGAGTGCTCCAGAGTCGGGAGAAATAAGAACTTCTGGACTTTAGTGATGCTATTAAAACACAATGCATCAGGAAACGGCTTTAATTATTAAATGCTTATTTAAGTGCTTATAATCCCAGGTGTTACAATCAAAATTACACACCAGTTTAGGGAAATTACAGTATCATATGATAAGGAAATGGTTCTAACTGTGCAAAAACAACTCGGACTCCATGTTCTTTCTTTTCTGTTCTCAGACAAGGGAACAATAAGGCAAAAAGCTCAAAAAAGGTACACACTTCTGTACATAACTGACCGTTTATCTAAAGCTGCGTACATACGTTACATACAAAAAAAAAAGAAAAGAAAAAAGGGGACGGTATACTAGGGGGAAAAAAAACAACAAACTTTTTTCATTTTTGAATCAGTTTCGCTGTTAACAACATGACCCCTCTCAAAACTCTTGGGCACAAATGCAGCCAAGGCCACTACAGGTAGGCATAAGAGTTAGTGCAACGGCATGGAATCTGCATGGAAGCCACCGTGAAGATCTCCAGCTCTTTCGGGGCCGGAGAGGAGGACGCCTCCATTCTGGAGCCCTGCTCCACCTCTGCTAGGCTATTAGTGACACTGGAGGCCAAAGGAAACGACCCATTTAAGGATCCGTTCCCACCTGTGGTGCTCAGCGCCGGCCCGAACTCCATGTGCATGGTCTCCATCAGGTCCTCTCGACCCGAGCCGTTCATCCCATTCAGCATTTTCATTTGGACTTCCAGATCTGCAATTGCACATAAGAGTGTAACATTTACTGAAGGTCATCCAGTCAGAAAACGTGTTCTAGTAGAGATGTCTCAAATGACTGTATTTTTAAAATCAGTTTATGGCAGGGATGATTCACATTATTCAGCATCATTGTTTCATGATGTTCCTGTGCCATAATTAGCCAAACATTTAATTTTATGCTGTTTCTGGGGAAGTACGATGTTTAAAAATGTAAACAAGACCGCCTCTATGGTTATCAAGAGATAACAGCTATAAAATCACCATCTGTTCAGAATTTTACTGACATCTAGAGCTGTATTTAAGAGTTTATTATTAATGCAATGTGGCAAATGATTCAATACTCTAATGTTCGATACTCATTTCTTTACCTAAATAAGCATTCCATTTTGCTTATTATTTATCATTTGCCTATTTCTTAGGAGTAATGCTACAGAGGAACAATTTGTACTGCCCTGAATATACCTTAAATCTTTCCTTTAGATAAAAAAAAATACAATTGTTAAAAATGTGCATATTGTGCAAATGTGCAATCCAGAAAACACACAGTGTTCAGATAATGCGGAGTTATATTTAGTGCTAATATCAGGTATAGTTTAATCCCAGCTCTGGACGAGCAGATGTCTTTGTGGATTTGCAGAGAATGCATCTTTATTTGTCCTTGAGGCCAACTGTAGGGCAGATATGCTATTTTTACTGTGAAGCTGCTGAATCCAGATATATCAAATTAGTCATGCTAAGTGTAATAAACCCACAGCTGTGAGATTTGCTATTGGATTTAAAAAATATTCCTTACATAATATTACAATATATATATGTATTAATGTGAGTCCCTGGAATTTTTAAGTACATGTTTGGTTCTGATGTCTCACATCCTTCAACAATAATAACTGAATTATTATTCCTAAGTTCAAATCATTTATTAATTCATAATTAAACTGTCTCAACCTACCACTCGTCCTGGCCTTTTTAAAGTGACTGGGCTCAATGCAGTCAAGCGACCTCTTTCTACTGGCTGCCCCATTAAGGAAGCCACGCCCCTGGTTTAATTGGTGCCCCCCGTCGAGCACCCCCGTTGAGTTATGGGTGGAAAAGCCGTTAAGTTGGCTGAGCTGCTGGTTCTGCGCGTTGGATAACAGTTGGGCGCACTCCTGGAAGCCCTGGGCATGGGCTAGGTCAGCAGGGGTCAGTCCACTAGCGTTCCTCAAGCTGCGCAATGATAAAATCAGAGTGTTAGCACTCAGTCTACGGTAAAGGTGACCCACCCACACACATACACACAAAATTCCTTTCTGCCTTTCATAACCTAACACAAGAAATTTGAAAAGATACAAATCCAAAAACGCATTCTTTCTCCTGTTTTGAAACAATGATGCTTTGACTGCAATAGAAAATGAGAAACTTTAAAACATGCACTCATGCAGCCTGAAACCACGTATGACTCAGGATTAAAAAAAAAAAAAGGCAAGAACACAGAAAGAGCAGACAAATGCTGCCTGAATGATGATCATGTTCTCAGGAGTACATGTTCTCAGGAGTTTGGCAGTTTTATAACTGCACAGGACCGAATGGCAATCTATTAAAAGTCCAACGTCCTTGTCCATGTCAACCCGGCCTGATATCAAAGCTGAAGTGAAATAAGACAAAGCCTCAGAAAAGAATCCCATTCGCATAGTAAGCTGTCATTTCCAATGACAATGAATCTCTTCCATCGCTGAAGAAGAAACTCTAAGCGAAGGCTCACTGTGGTCAATATTTTGGGTGAAGATCCATCCAGTGAAGCAATATGGTCCAAACAAGGCACGAAAAAGTTAAAACGAGAATGTTGCATTGGGCATTTCCTGAAGAACACATAAGCAGAACCTCAAAGTGTGAACCACAGAAAGAACTGCTTGTGAAGAACTGTTTCTTCTGTAAGGTGATATCACAGTAGATTGGAATCAGCTCCGGTTGTGCATGCAAGAAAAAAAAAAAAAAAGGGAAACATCTTGACGGTTTTCAGCTAAGAAATGATTGGAACGCTGCAACTAACGCTTGCCAAGGAGAAGAAAAATAGCAGATTATAGGACATTAACCTCCAGACTTCAACAGGAACGGTAAGATGATCAATAAGAGGATCAGTTGAAAGTATTCAGCAGCACTCATTTGAAGTTGATGTGAAGAAGTAATGGTTCAGAGATATGGAGGGTCAAAGCTGGGAAAGTGTCTTTACAAACCTCCAACAATCAAGAAACACTGTGTATACACACAAGGAAAGCACATGAGAACACACAAGGTTCAGGCTTGTGCATGAAAACACGGTCAAATTCTATTGCAGTCTTCAAAAAAAAAATTAAGAACACATGGATGAACAAACTGGAAGGAGGGGTACTGCTACAGTTTAGGCACTTACCCCAAGATCCTGCTACTGCCCCATCCCAAACTACAGACAGGCAAAGGCCACCAAAACGTCACCACAGGTAGAGCGCCACAGTTTAACTCACAGCACGAGAACAAGTTTAGAAACAGCCGATACAAGTTGGCTTTTTGAATACTTACTACATTTTTCATTTTACATAAAATTCAATTAGGATAATTAACGCACATCCAAGTTAACTTTAACGAGGTCCCTTTTAACTAAGAGTCATTTCATTAAGAGTGTTTGGAATAAAACATACTCATATTCATCAAGCTCCTCAGATGGAAAGTGCTGATTTAGCTTTAGCTCCCTCATCCAGATGGATCAGCACTTACTCTGGAAAGTGGGTGAAATGTGGGCTCAGGATCTTTCCCTCAAAAGGCATTCAGAACGGCGTGACCTGAAATGTAACCGCTTGGGCAAGAAATGCTGAATGTTTATATTCTGAATGCCAGAGGAGAACAGCTTGGCGCTTGTTTTTCCGTGACTTGGCATCACTGGGCTCTGTGGCCAGTCGCTGTCGGAGAGAAACAACTGATCTATTGTGAAAGACTGGTTATGACGCCTGTGTGTCAAGACTTCGGTATTTTGACTGGAGGTGGGGTTGGTGCAACATGGCAGATATTAACAGTTTCTATGTCAAATAAAATAAATAAATAAATAAATAAATAAATAAAAAATAATAATAATAATGACATAACAATAATAACAACAAAACAATACCAATAATAAGAATGCTGTCATTATTATTATTACTACTATTGTTGCGGATGTTGTTGTTACCGTCATTGTTATTACTGTTTTCATTGTTATCATTCATTCTAATTTTAAAAGTATTAATCTATCCACTACTAACATCAAAAGGTTCCCCAGATTATTCTACTTAGTGAAACTAGTTTCATACGTCTCTTTTTTGTGCAGTAGTATTCTACTGTGACGCACAACCAGTGGGTGACATTTTTCAGACTGCTTTCCCTCGAGCTCAAATTGGAATAAAAGTTTGCTCATTCATGAATTCGTCATCAAAACACACTTCACTTTAAACCATCATAAAATATCTGACTTGCTAGATCAGTGTAACACACATTCATTCATTCATTCATTCATTCATACATATACATACATAAATGCATTTCCAAATTAAATATATAAAACAAAATGTTATGTTGAATAAAAGGAAAATTCAAACTTTGTTCACTTGAACAGACCTTTCCCCCTCAATTCCTACCCAAAATCTGAAGGGGAAAAAAAACGAAGGCTTCCAAGCAGTTCTGCAACCAAGAGGAGAGTTGATGGACCAGGACTGTTTTACGTGATTGGAAATCTGCGAGGAGGGGGGGGTCTCGAACTGAAATCAAGCTCTTAGATGCCAGGAATCTGAATTTACATGAGGAGAAACAGGGACGTGTGCAAAAAAAAAGAGACAAAGACACTTTTACAAGTTAAAATTTTTTAAAATCAACATCTGTTTAATGCAAGCAAGTGCCATGCAAGATGTGTCCAAGTCTCGTTTTCTGCAACTACATTATGTCCCATATTATGTATTATTCCATAACTATTTTATGTTCCATTTTATGTACTATTTTTCTCATATAATGTAACTTTTTCTGTATAATTGACTAATGTGATTCATCACAATCTTAAATAATTGTTTTTACTGTGTAAGAATGGAAAATCTGGATGATCTGGATTCACATATAAAATTGCTGTAGCTGACTATAGCTGGGACAGTCCAAATATTCAAATGTAACTCATTTATTATCTATGACAGGTACAAATATTGTCTCTCTATATAAAACATATGATCACATGAGAGCTGTCTATAGTCATCTATAGTCTTTTGCTCTCGTGGATACAACTGCTCACTTCTTTCCACAACTAAATCAAGCAACATTCTTACATGTGACGTTTTTAACTTAAAGGAATGCTTCAGTTCATAACACCGAAACTGACCACCAACATTGCTAACAATGTATGAAAACCAATAGTCACCAATTTGCATCATTAAAATGGTATGCTAACTGGTGATTACTGGCTTCCATTCATTTTTAGCAACATTAGCATGCATGGGTGAACTATTAAGTTAATGAATTAGTAAAGTGTGCGGCCTGGCCTAGAGATGTCAAATATTATTCGCCCATGTGGCCACAGGTTTTCGATCCAATCAATCACTTGTTTCATTAGTTGGTTTCAGTCTTCAATCAATAAGTCATGTGAAATCCCACTTTGTTGCAAGAAAAACTGAATTCCTCCACTGAATGACTATATAGAGGAGTCAGAATAGTATCTTACACAGCCAGGTACATTTAGAGGTACAATTTTATATGTAGACCAAAGGCCAAAAGTACCAATTTTAGATCAAGTCTTTTAAAATATGTTTATCATTAAAGATGACTTAGGATCAACATCTTGCACATGCATTATACCAAAGTGGCACAAAAAGTTGCCTTGTTCTTGTGACTGGCACACATCCTCTCCTCAAAAGTTAAATTAACATGCATCACATTCTGGCACCTTTCAAAAGAGATGATTTCAGTTTCTTGAATTTAAATAAGTGTTTAAGCATATGCTATGATTTTTAATATTTCTATACATTAAGCGCTGTCTGAGTTCTAGAATATATCTACAGATCTGTCAAACAGTTTTTGGTTTGTTACTCTACAGATGGAATTAATTTGTTCTGTTATTTATTTAATGTTAAAATATAGGCAAAGCTGAATCGTTTAGTACATAGATCACAAACAATAGTACGTAATATTTTTGAACAATTCTATTTTTACCCTATATTTAACATTTTCCCTGGATCTGTTTCATCCTTTATATCACCTTAAGACCTTCCTCTTTATTATAAAATACCTCTAACGTAGTTTTACTGTACTCTATAAATACTTTTTATTTTCATTTCATTAAAGTCTATGTTAAAAACTACAACTTAAAAGCAATGAAGACTATAGCCTGGACTTGCCTTACAAAAATGAGTAATTGTTTTTTTCTTTTTTTACAGGTATATACAGAAGTCTTCCTTGCATTGGTTAATTCCTGGACTCATTACAACTCATTACAAAATAATACTACAGTATAGTGGTCTCACTTATGTTGTAGAATACATCTATTTGGTTTTTCAGTTTTAAAGTCTGCTTCTACAAATATTATGCAACTTAATCTTTAAATATAAGACCCTGTTTTTGTTCCATTGTGATTTTAGGATTAATATAGACACAGGACATCAAGTACATTAACAAAGCACAAAATATGCATTTAACCACAACTTCAAACTAATACACTAAAAACACAATAAAAACACATTGATGGGATTCTTGAAGTGAGGATGACATTGATGTCCAGCGTCTATTGGAGATGTTACTGGATAAATACATTCAAACCTCATTTATTTAAAAAAATTCCTATTCTATTGTTTTCCATTGCATTTGCACTTTCAACCTTTTATAGTGATTTACTACATTTTTTTTCTTCTATTTTATCTTTTATTCTATTCCTGTAAAGCACGTTAAATGACAATCTGTTATATAAATAAACTTGACTATCACAAGAGACCCACCAAGCTCCAAGCATTTCACTGAATCCAAATGTCTTCAGCATTCATTTATACTTCCATGTCTTTTCATTTAAGCCAATGTATTCATTGCAAATTGGTTTTATGGATGCATTCATTTTTTTCCCCTTCTCTCCTGGTATGCTTTGCTTGACTATTCTGGGTACACAAACTCCCTGACACTGTTTTTTTTTGTCTCTGCCTAATACATAACCTCCTGAACGTCATGTTTTTATTAACCCATGCTTATTCTGCACGTGACAAGAGGAACTGATTAGACCTGTCCTACACATTAAAGTCCTATGGTTAGTTTACAAAGAAACTAAAAGTTAAGAAATAAAAAACAAACAAACAAACAAACAAAAAAAAAAAAACAGGCTTGATTTAAGGGCATAATTTAGCAAAGCATGCAGGTCTAAAACAAACATACAAATAAAACAAATGAATAAGTAAGACAACTACATCTATATTCAAAAGCCTTCTCTTTTGAAAACTTCTCTACGTACAAAACTTCCTATCAGTAAAACCAATCACCGCAAGAAATACCTCAACAGTTTGCCAGTGTGTAGATACTGAAGGGAGCGATAGTGAGAACACTCCTAATGCCACAACAGTGCAGTTTCGTTGAGGGAACTTGGAGTGAGTCAGCAGTGTCTATTTGGAATGCTCTCCCCCTTTTCTAGGATTACTTGAAAAAGTCAAGTCATTTCGAATTCAATGGCTGCAAAAACATTGAGACGTGTAGATTTGCTCTAAAAAATTTTTGCGGCAACAGTTAACAAAATCAAAGTAGTTGAATCTGCAGGATCTTTTTTTTTGTGTGTCACTTTCAGAAGGATAAAGGTGACATCATTAATAAAACAACATGTTCTATCATTATATCAGAAATAACTCTGCAGATGACATTTTTTTTTTTAAACAAAAACATTGAACCTCTATGCAAAACGTCTCAGCATAAAGAATGAAGACAGGTTAAATAAGAGTTAAAGCAAAGTACAGATGCAGTAAAGCACAGTCATCTATAACCCTGTCCTCTACCTTACAGACTGTCCTACATCAACCCCTCCCACACCGCTAACCTCTACATGGAGGATTAAGGGCTTCTGAAAAGAAACAAAACAACAAAACACGTGAAAGCATATTTACATTGTTGGTGATGTAATGTTTATTTAGTTCCATTTAAATTAAGTTCGGTTTATATACATTTTGCATTTAAATTAAGTTTGAGTAACCTGGCTAAGACATTTGGTAGAGCTTTAGTAGATGCAACTGGATATTTAATCTGGAACCTCTCCACTGCAAAGGTCAAAACAGCATTAAACAGTCTACAAGCTTTGATTTCTGTAGTTCATGTGGCCAGTAAGAAATCACTGGTGCAAAACTAGTGCAAAGCACATCAACATAATGCACTGAAATGTTCCAAGATAAGATCTCAGATGAGAACTGTGAAAGTGAAAGAGGACGTTTCATGGCTTTGATGGCTCAGGTTGGTGTGCAGTAGAAAGTCTTGGCCTTGTTTATTGTTCAGATGTACAGCGAAGAACTGGAAGGTCTTCTTAGTGTACTGTTAAGATCTTCAACCCATGCTGTGCAGTGCAACAAGATCAAATGCTACATTAAAAGCACATTTCAGGCACAAACCTGTGAAACTCGTTGATGTTGCAGTCCCAGAGGAATACACAAATTCTTCCAAAAGAGAAAGTGAAGAAGAAGGGGAAAGTGTTAAAACTGTCCACGACCAGAACTAATGAAACTACTGGCAGAGTCGGAGTCACTTACATCAAGAGTTTGGGAACCCAGAATCCAAACTGATCTTTTTTTAATTTTTTGTACATGTGGCATACCAAACACAAGTAATTCTATCATTTAAAATACAAAATTCTTGTTTTCCTGACATGTTCTATACAAATGTAGACCTTCATCTGGATTTCATCACCGAGCTCCAGCAAGAGCACATCATGGTACAGAAGGGAAAAAAGCCTTAGGACTTCTGATCGATAAGACTGAAGAGAGTGAGAACTGCAAGGATGTTCCCAGAAAAGGGCAAGAGAAGAACAGAAAATGATCCATCCATCTTTGAGATTGATCTCTGGAGAGGTATTTTGCTGGAAGATTGATTACTTATCTCCAAGTGGAACAAGTGATTCGTTTGTCATCCAGACACTTGGCAAAGAGGATCTGGAGAGTTACCAGCTGCGTGAACTGAAGAATATGTGCAGCATCTTTGTTGTAGAGAACTTCTCTTGATCTTCCATTACTTCACCATCAAGTAAGGAAAAGTATCATGGACCAGGAATGAAGTAGGAACAAGTAAGACAACTTGTCTGGACAAACGTGTGGCCTTCAAGTTTTCTTCAGAAATTAAATTAGGAAGTTGGGTACAAATTCCCAATGGACAATGGGTGAGCTTCTTAAATGATCCAGAATCTGTGCAAAGAAGACAACTTCAACCAATGCATGGCCATTATTTTTCCAAATTGTGACCGTTCATAATCCAAAACAGGACAGGAAAACCTGAGTAAATCTTGAGAAAGTCACAGAACAAATATCCAGTTGTTTTTCATTTGTTTTACAGTTTATTTTGAAATGTATGTAGAAAATATGTTTCCTTCTAGATTTCTGCTTAATTTCTAGTTATTTATCAAAATGTATTACAGATGTGATCAATAAACACATCTTTTATTTAGAATAGCTTTAGAATGCTAATGTTAATGGTGTGGTGCTGCCATATGACACTCAGCAACAAAGCTGCCCACCTTAAAGAGTTTACAAGGCTCTTAGCAGCAGCCGAATATCAGCCTATTAAGAAAATAAGCAAAATTAAATTCCTGAACAAGGACTGTTATTTCTGATGCACTCACAGATGTATAAGATTTATGCATACATACGTTTAATAGGAAAATGACTGTAAAACCACTCTTACGACAGAATATGATAAATATATATTTAACATATAACTATTTTTATAGCAATAATAGGTTGATTTTGTTACTGATCTCTTATATGTGCCTTTATGGGGACAATGAGTATTTAACAAGAGTATACAAATACGGCTCTGTTGTTTCAACAATCAAAAAAATAATATTTAAATCATAGATTTTCATTTTAACCCTTCAGCCAATCAATCAATCGATTACACTGAAGGTAAGATTTTTTTTATTTAAAAAAATTTGACTATTTTACATTTTGGTATCTGATCTACATTTTACTGAATACATTTATTCTATCTATATACAAACAAACAAACAAAAAAAAAAAAAAATCAAAAACCCTTCATTCCTCCAGCTCCAACCCTGTACTCTAAATTTCTTCTAGACCTCTCATACTCCCTTAGTTCTTACTTAAGTGCTTCTGAAACACCTATCAAGGGAAAAACATACTTACAAGATTCTTCAATTCTGCCTTAACCTGCTTCAACACTACTAACACAACTAAGACCTTGAAAAATATACAGTCATACAGCAATAATAACAAAAATCTCAGCAAATCCTAATCGAGTGACTACAATGTGCACATTTCATCATTGCATTTCAAAGCATCTTTAAAATAAAATCTGGTAACATTCAACAAACAACACACACTCGTAATGGCAGTGAGTCTGAATGCCACATGTCCCATGAAGAGAAAGCGTCTGAATGGGCTCGGATTAGTACAGTCTTAATACAATCATTCTTTTTGTCTCTCGTTCTAATCTCTATTCACGTTTTAGCACCTAAAGATACAGTGCAGTCTGTAGAACCTAGACATGCTCTAGACATTTGTAACTGAAACTTTGCGTTTATTTACATGAATAGGTGAACCATTTATGAATCACAGCCTATTGTCCAGTTAGCTACAGACTGCACTGCATCTTGTACATTATGTTAGATCTTTGTTTGGATAAAGTATAAAACATTTTCATCAATTTAAAGCGGTAAGGATTGACTGAATTTTATCATGTTACATCAGAATCTTTACTAATGGGACGTAATGGAAATACCAGGATTTAGAAAAATGCTATTTCTAAGAACATAAATAGCCAACACATGACATTCAGAGTCACTGGAGAAATGCTTTCTTGTTTTAAAATATCAGGCTGTTGAGAATTTTGAATATCGAAGATAATCTGGATCTGCTATTTCACAGAAGACACAGCTCCACAAATTTATAGTTTTAAAATGGTACACAGTGCCATGTTTTCCCTTCATCAAACTGCAACGAAAAGCAAATAAGTTTTGTGCCTCAGTCAATATTGCTTTGAGGACAAATGAGATTATTTTAATGATGCATTCACTATTGGAATAATATTTTTTATTCGGTTATTAATACCATTGTTAATACTATTAAGTATTTATGACAATTACATCTATTAAAACTTGATTATTTAGGAGCACTAACATCGGAATAAATACACTTTTGAGACAATTAAGCATATTTAAAATGTTAATAGAGTCAACAAATGACACTGAAACAGAGTTCAGGATCCAAAGGTACACTAATTTTATTAAGAAAATACTTAAACAATTAAAACAGCAATAAACTGAAAGTGTTGTGTGCACTGGGGTTCCGTTGACTAATGCATCGAATATGTGTAAAAATGTTGATTTTTTTTCCCCCATCATATTACTATATGTTCTTATTGTTTCAGAGTATGTTTAGCTAGACAATGTTTTAAATACTTCTTAATATATTCAAAAGCGTAACTGAACAGAATAATTTCACATACTCAATGGAACTTTATTGATTCATGTTAAAATATTAATATTTAAGCCACACGGATTTAAGTCTATGATCTGTTTCTTAAAAATCACCTAAGAGCATTAAGCTACACCAACCTGATAACTAACAGATAACGTGATAATTAACAGAAGCGGTCAAATCCGACATTGAAATGTTTCTGAATTTGAAATATTTTTAATTAAAAAAAATTACTATTCTAGAAGGAATTGTACTTGTATTGAATATAGCCAATGTAAAATTTAGAACTATCCATAGAGTAAAAAGTAATCCAATGTACATCAACTGGAGCGGCCAAGGAGTATGAAGGTGCTGCTTCTGTGAAACTGCAGACGTTACCCAATGGGCATCCAACAACTGGAGTTAAATTAAAACAACCAGACTGTCGTTTCTCAGTGTGAAGGGATATAAAAGGGTGGGACCACATCTACTGCATAATCTTCAGAATGATCAACAAGGACACCGCTCAGGTAATCCAAGCAAACATTATGGGCCGGGACGCCACACCCAGATTAAGCCTAAGGATGGACTAAAACGAATTTCTATTTTACCACTGGTGCTTCAGTTTAGTCCAACACTAGGCTTAATCCAAGACTAGGGTTAATCTGCGTCCTGAAACCAGCCCTAAATGGTTTAATTGTATACTTAGCTGTGCACAGATAACAGGTTCCACCAGTTAAGGTGTGAAGATCTGAATTATGTAAAACGCCCAAAAACATGAGCAAGAGCAGCGTGTCAGTTTCAAATATCACAGAATGGGTGTCCTGTTTCAACATACTGAAGACATGTAGAGCGGTGGATATTAATAATCCATCAGGTTCCGCACAAAGCTCTTTCTGATCTCTATTCAACTGTAATGCCTCGAGGGGACAGGAGATCTGTTTAACTGGAAATTTAACTCTGCTGAACTCAGTCCTGCTCTACTGGCCTAATGAACAGACCAGGAGCTCAGAACAATAGAAACTATTAAAAAAAGGTCAAACTGGCCTTAGTGCACGAATCTTCATCGATGAGTTACATCTGTAAGTCATTTAGTCAATTCAGCACCAGTGATATTGATTTATGGATGAATTTGATTTAACTTTCAATGCTGATGTAATTTACTGATCATTTATTGAAGCAGGAATGCTTCTGATGAGTACACTGAATATATTTAATCAGTTAATCGCAGTAGAAAATATTACTGAGCTGCAACGCTATAAATTCAGTTACTCCTGAATGACTAACGACTGATTAATTAGGACACTCTGCATAAGTTAAATCTTTCTAGTTGCAACAGTTTTTCAGAGAGAGCTTAATTGCTATACACCCTTCATTGGTGACAGACCACTCATGTCCCACCCATTTTCCATCCCTCAACAAAAGGGAAAGGAACCATCTGGACCCCAGACTGGAGCACCAGTGACTGACCTTTGCTTTGAAACATGAGGAAATGTGCACTGAGCTTTGCAGCCAGGTCATAAAAACACACTTACCAAAAACTCAAAGTGAAAGAAAAAACAAAAAGGACATTACCTCAGCAGCCGGTGACATCGTAACACACAGTGTAAAGATGATAGAGACCCAATTCAGAGATTACATGACACATTTAGCACAAGTCATATTAGGACAATAATTCTTTCACATGTGGCCAAATTTTCAAGAAGGACTCCCATCAAAAATAAGTGTAAAAGACGTTTAAACATTTTAAACTCAAGTGTATTTCAAATGTGAAGATCACTGTTTGTTTTTGCACAGTATACGAATACTGTCTACACCCAGAAACTGACTATGTGCAATACTGATTCCAAAACTTTTCGGATAAAATGTACATTTTAAAGGGCCATTATGCTACATTACACTTATGATGTCTGAGTGGTTTTATGTATTTCATTTTTAAACAACCAATTTCCAACCTCTCTCTTTATCCCTTGCAGTTAAACAATCTATTTTGTTACTGTGCCCTTAAGACTGTAAATGACCTCGGCTCTGACTGGATGCCCTGTTTTATGCCTAAGGCTGAAACACTCCTTATAACTTCAGGGTGAATGGGTGGGGCTAAATGGGCGCTGCAGGCTAAATACACATTTAAACATAAATTAAGTATTTGCTAATGGGTTGGCATTAAAAACGGTAAATTCAAAGCAAGCTGTTTTGCAGCTTGCTTTCTTTATATGGCCTGTATGGAATTCACCAGTGTTTACAAACTGCTTTAAACTCGTCTTTTTCAAAAAAGCAAAGAAAATTTGAAAACCATATTGACTTCCAATGTTTTTCCATTTTAAATGAATGAGTAAAAGCACAAATGACATGAACAGTTCTATAAGACAAACGTCCTGTCAATTGTGTTCTACAGTTATTAGATACTATTCTGAAGGTTCCCCAGCCTCCTCGGAGTCATGGCCATTCTGCTGACTGTTTATACTGAAGTGCTCTTAAACTACGCTGGGGACTGTTTTGGAAGTTAATTCACCTTTTTGGTTCTGCCAGCGATGAGCCTTATTCACAGTATCGGTCTTGCCACAGAATTCCACTGGGAGCGGCTGCGTCTCACTACACCTCCAACATGGTTTTGTTCTGTCCTTTACAAAGTGTCAGATCCTACCAGGAGTGTCTCAGCTGCAGAGTGTTTTGTCTTGATTTTGTCAGCTTGCTCATTTCCCCCTGATTTTTGTGCTTTTACCCTGATAGGCTGCATAGCTAAATGCTTTTTTTTTTCTTCTAAAAATGTTTTTTTTTATTATTTGTTATTTCCTTCTTTTTTGTTGTACTGAAGCCCAAAGACAAAGTCAATACAGTTAAGTCCAGTTACATACATTTACATATATACATATATGACTTGACTCTCTCTTTGGGCTTCAGTGCAACAAAAAAGAAGGAAATAATATATAATGATATTTTTATAGTGTACATTTTGTATTATACTATTGTGTTGCATAGCTTTTATTCTATTGGTTATTTTAATTTACAGCTCCTACTCTCTTCACTTTAATGCTGTAACAGTGTGAACGTCCCACCCATAGGACTAATCTTTTCGTGTGAATGACATGGATCGAAGCTTTACGGAAGGGTTTAATTGTTAAAAAGACATTCATGCTCAATAATTTCATATCTATTTTTTTACACAAAGTACTTGTTAACAGGAGGAGACTTGCATCTGTTCTCCTTCAGCAGGTCTGAGCATGTGTTTGAAACAGCTTTCATCTGAAATCAATCTGGCACATACTTTTAATGGAGAGAAGCACAGAGCTGCTTCTGGGAAGCCTCTGAAATGCACTGTGGTGCATCTGGTGGGATCACAAGCAATGTCTTGGAGCGACCATGAACAGCTCCGGCAGCCGCAAGCCGGAGTTCTGTGGTTCAGGACAAGTGGAGTATGAACAAGTTTCCTATTGCTACAATTTTATCTCAATAAAAAAATGCATGTCCGCTTTCTAGCTGTCTGGGACAGCAGGACACTGCTTTAGAGCTTTAAAATAGATGGCTGGATACTGATCTGCCCACAATTTTGACTTATAATTTCAACTCCGCATAACATTCAATTAATTTAAAGGTACAATGTTAACATTTGACAGTTCACTTTCAAGAACTCTCCCTGCTGCTCCCACTGGGACGTTCCTCAGGTTTTCTTTCATGCATGTACTGCGCTGTACAGCTATTTTTGCTCAATAAACTACACTGCAAATGACGGTTCTGTTTGTTTAAAGAACAAACTTGGTTTTGTTCCATGATCAGATGGATACAGATACTGCTATTGAAGGTTCCATGCAAATGGTAAAGGTATCCATTACTGAATCAAATCATTTATTTGAAACATATCCGTTTTTAAAATAGTGCAATGGTCAAATTTAATGAAATATTTGCCGCAGTCCCACTATTGTAACAACGGAATTCATTCCCATTTCTTGTTATTAAAGGACTGCTTTAGCAAAAAGATTCTAAATCACACTATTTTCCACCTACTCAGTCACTTTCTTCTTCAATTTAACACTGGAACCATAAGATTAATGTAACCGAACCACAGAAGTTCATTGTCGCCCAAAAATACACCAGCAAAACTTCCCAACTCATTTTTGTAGGCTGACATCAAGTCATCCTGCATCCTAAACCACATCGACCAGTCTGTGCCACCTTAATGGACAGCTGAATGCAGACTGAGTATGTTAAGAGAAGTTTTGGAGATGTAGTTATGGAAAAAATCTGGGGGATTATTGACTTTTACTGTTAAAGATCATCTGTAGCTCCAATAAACCCCACTTGTGGCTCCAGTGCTAAACTAAAGGATACCAAGCCAGTCTTGACTGATCAGTTACATCTGGAAATTGTGCTTTTTTTGCGAAGCTATTGGATGGAGCTGGACTTGAACTGGATATGCACTGAAACCCTCAAACACAAGAGTCTCCTGCAGAGAATTAGAACCAACAGAGCCTGACCCGAGACAGGACTCGGCCAAAGACTAGTTCGTCTAACTTGAGCAGCTCATAAAGGATTTTTGATGGCAGTCCTTCCTGAACCAAACGTGCCAGTGAAGTGTTTTCAGGGATGCTGAGGGTAGAGATGCAGTTAAAAGGACCAGTGAGCAGCTATGAGCTTGGACTTACTCGGCTTTCGCCCCTTGGATCAGGAGAGTGTTAATGCACTCAATGCTGCCAGCACGGGCTGCCTTGTGGATGGGGGTTTCTCCAACATAATCCTGCAGAAGAGAGAGAATTGAGCAGGAGAGAGTGAGGAGAAAAGGGAAAAGGGCGACAGAAAACAAGAAAGAAAGAAAACGACTCGGTTAACAGCGCAGTCTGATGATTTCTCTGCTTTAATAACTAAGCCTGGTAATTAACAGATGAGCTAAATGATGTGTGTTACAGAATGGAAGTCTTCAAATTGCGCTGTGCCCTGTCCCAACAGGACCAAAAATAATGACTTCTGATCTATTTGTGGAAACCTGACTAACACAGTGATTATATTTAGCCTTATATGATGTAACACCCTTACACTGCAATCAACGTCTGTAGAAAGTAGAAATGTCCAACAGCACAGCACAGTGCGAAATTCTTCTCTGTATTTAACCCATTCACCAAGTGAAGCAGCAGGCAGCCAGAACACAGCGCCCGGGGAGCAGTGTGTGGGGACGGTACCTTACTCAAGGGAACCTCTGAGGTGCCACTAGCAGTCCTGGGATTCAAACCCACGACCTTCTGATCACAGGGACAACTTACTAACCACTAGGCCACCAGCTAGAATTAATATATTTATTAGCAAAAATCGTTTTCAGTTAAAAAAAAATGTGGCTTGCATAACTTAGCATCAACCTCATCACTGAGAGTCCAAGAGAGCACGACTGGATTCGCTCTCTCTGGGTGGGTGGGGTGGTCTTCCCTCTCCCCATCACTCAGCGTGAGCGATGGTCGATTGTTAGCTGACCTGAAAGAATTGACAGTCAATGCTCTCCTCTGAGTGACTTCCGCTTTCTAATGAGATTGCACTAGTGGCAGTTTGAGAAGATAGAGGACTGCTTCTCATGACTAGCCTTCACTCTCCCAGGGCTGCTGGTGTCGTGTGGCTGGGGAAGTCCTAGGTGGAATTAGAGCCAATTAAATTGGGACGAAAATCTGAAAAATAATAAGGCCCAAAGCTTCAGAGAATCCCTCATTTAGATCTCATTATTATCTTCTGAAAACATGCCTCACTACCACCGGCCTGACTAATGCCCATAACCTCTGAAAGTGAGATTCAGACTCAGAAAACTTTATTGATCCCAGAGGAAATGGCTTATGCCACAGCTGCAAAGACACACAGAGCCAAGAACAATATAAAAAAATATAATATAAAGTTAAAACAAATATCTCCATAAATACTCATAAAATGCTCAGTACTAAATACACACTACTCTACACACAATGCTGTGGTCAGTAAGAGAAGTGGATATAAATACCAGAGATAAATAAATAAACTTTCTGCTCAAGTAGTTCACGATTTAGCACAAGAAGTGGTCCGGAGCTGTTCTCTATACCAAGTCTGCTATTACATATAGTGACATAAGTAGTGATATTACACATGAAAATGTGGCCCAAGAACAAAACAAAATGAAGAAATAAAAGGATTGTAAATGGATCAACCTATCACAGCCCAGACATGGCTAAATTTGCTTCAACACAGATCAGCAAATAGGCCAGACAAGTGACACTCTCATCAGAAGCCATGAACTATTTACCCTGAGAGAAAGAGAGAGAGACAGAGAGAGAGAGAGAGACAGAGAGAGAGACAGAGAGAGAGCGAGACAGAGAGAGAGCGAGACAGACAGAGAGAGAGAGACAGAGAGAGAGAGACAGAGGGAGACTGAGACAGAGGGAGACAGAGAGAGAGGGAGACAGAGAGAGAGACAGAGAGAGAGAGAGAGAGCGAGACTGAGACAGACAGACAGACAGAGAGAGACTAAGAGAGACTGACAGAGAGAGAGAGAGAGAGACAGAGAGAGAGACAGAGGGAGACAAAGAGAGACAGAGGGAGACAAAGAGAGACAGAGGGAGACAGAATCACTGAACCCCTCCAGTCTTGACTGTAACTCATGGGAGGACAATGTAGGTCAACCTGGAGTCCCTCATCATTGCATCACTGCTCTCTATGTAAAAAGCACAGGGCAGAAAAGCCTGGGAACAAAAGTCGGTCAGAGGGAGAGAGGAGAAAGCCAGCTTTCTTACAGGATCACTTGATGCAGGCGCACAGAACGAGTATAAAGAAGACGGGATGAGGACGAGACCAGACTTGGAAAAAGAGCAGCATTAGCAGTTACGTAACGCTGACCCACTAATCTGATTTCTCCACGCAGCACTGCTGAGGCATCAGAGGGCAAATCCGGGGCGGAGCGTCAAAGGGAGTGGAGTCAGAAACACATCCACTAAAACAATCCTGAGCATGGAAAAGAACAGGGAGGCACGGGACGATGAACAAATAAGGACATGGCTAGGCATGTGAATACACAAACCCTCAGACTGAACTCTCGTGCTGGCAGATCAACTCTTCAGTTAATCTTTGTGTGTGTGTGTGTGTGTGTGTGTGTGTGTGTGTGTGTGAGAGAGAGAGAGAGACGATGTACTGAACTGAACAACAAAATTAGTTCAGTTCAGTACAACATCTCTGGCATTTCCAGTTGCACAAGGCCCTCTCCAGCAATCTGACATGGACTGCTTTGGCTTCTTACTCACGTATTTTATCTTCTATAGAAGAATATGGCTATAATTGATCAGATTCACATTGATAATGCCAATAATTCCATTAACAATTGTGGTGAATATCACAGCTTTGGAGCTCTTTCTGCTCACACACATGACCTGTGTCAATGAACTGAGAAGTTTTCCACTTGTTTAACTTTCTTGAAACAATACGTTTAAAAAAATATTGATTATTTATGACACATTCAAGTCCGTTGTTCCTAAAATGGGAAAAAAAACAAGATCTTTTATTTCTTTTCAAGATTTTTATGGCTTGTTAAGATTTCATTTTTTGCAGTGCAGTCGTTATGGATCAAAAAAAGGGTAAATGTGCACTGACTGTTAGAAACTACATGCTGTAAACTGCATAGTGTTCTGTAGCATGTGCTCAATTCAGCAGTAAACAGTATAGTATCCCTAATGCAACCCTTATCATCATGAACCGTGTTCCACAAGGTCACATGACGACCAGGCGGTTAAGTCCATGGTTATGCCCTGGAAAGACTATGTTGCATCAGGGTTTGTGGTCTAGCTCCAGCTGCAGAATGCAATACTTGGCCAGAGTAGTACATTGTCTTAGATATTTTTGGCCTATTAAAGAAACTCAGGATAGCCACAGCCTGCTTACTATTTTTGGGCACAAATCAACACACAAGCAGTCCACATGAGGCTACTTCCAACAGAGCTATGATCATCCAGATACACTGCAATACACTACATGTGTGTATAACTATGTATTGGGGTTTTTTTTTTTTTTTTGCACTTTTTATTGCTATTAGGGGTTATGTACGCTGCTGGTCCTGAGGAACAAATTTCATTCTTCCATGTTCCAACACGTTGAATGACAATAAAAATAACTGAACTTGAACTACTTGAAAGGGAGGCGTGAGGGTGATATGGCTTCTTGTTTCAATAGGCTAGAGTGAACTAGTTTATTTCTAAAGAACAAGCGCTGAACAACAAAATTCCACAGAAGTTATAACACGCCGAACATAAAATAAAACTACTATCAATGATGCACTACTAAAAGCCATCCAAAAGTCTGGTTTATGAACGCAAGTCTTAAGTTGGGCCTTAAACTGTTCAACCAATAGCACCAGTCTGAAGACGAAATCACTTCTTGCACAAATGGTTGTTTGATGCCAATTCCTGCGACAGGACTAATGGACTGGAAAACACAAGATTAAATGTTTTAAAAACACATATCAGTTGTAGGCGAGTCAAGTCTAGAAATAAATGCCTGTTGCTGGAACGGACAGCTTCCAAAGAGCACGTCGCTCCCACAGTTGAAACGTCTCAGATGAATCGTGCTGATCTAGAGTCTAGAGTGGAACAGCTGTTTCTATATCAGTGCCTTGACTCAGAGGTTTTATAAACACAGATACGAGTTTGAGGCTAACCCACCTGTCGGTTGATGTCAGCCCCAGCCTGCAGCAGCCAGAGCAGACATTGTGGGTGGCCGCCAAAGGCAGCGATGTGAGCAGGCGTCTGGGCAAAGCGAGAGGTCACACAGTTCACCCCGCAGCCCACCTGGACCAGCTGCATGACACACTCCAGCTGTGTGAAACAGAGAAGAAAGGAATGAGCACTAATCAAGCTGGCATGAAAAAGAACGTGGAAGGGCAAAAACAGGATGAGCACAGGTTTTGTGGCCACTTTTGCAGGAAACCTGCAGTAAAACTACAGATAATCAGACTCTCGGTCCATGTACTGAAGTCTAAACATACACCCAATCGACTAGTTTTGATCATTAACTGTGGAGTGACAGTCGTAGGAGACCAAAGTGCCTATGGGAGGTTTTAACTTCAATATACCTTCACGCTACTGTATGGTATTTGTTACACCCCTTGTAGTCACTACTGCTTGCCATTTTCATTCTTTTCAACTCACTGAAACGCACAGCATAGTGGATAACACCCGCCCTACCAGCACTAAACATCACCACAACAATAACGCTCGGAGAAGACAAGCTGTCTTAGAGACATCAAGTCTGATTTAGCTACGTGATCAACGATCCGCCAAGTCTTAACCTGTTTATCCATCACTGTACTTGATAAATGGATCATAGTGTGAATTTGATTTATAATTAACCCTAGACATACCGGAAATGTTGTAACCTTCTGAGTACCAATGGGTGCTCGACAAAGTCCAGTGAAAAATAATAGAAAATCTTTGTAAGCATATTGTGCATAGCAATGAAAGGTGAAAAGTCACGAAATTAGCAAACAATTGTATGCCTGGTACCTGCAGGGCACGAGGTGAAAGAGGCGGTGGGGTCTTTTTGATCCCAGCGGTATTTCCAGGGTTTTAAAAAAATGTAATAATAGGGTATGGGTGTGATTGTTGTCAGTCATCATTAGGAGCCCAGACAGTCTATGTTTATGTAACTTTAGGCCTTCACCCATGCACCAGGGGACACAAAGCCCTGCAGAGTTTACTCCAGCACATCTGTCCCAGATGTACCAAAACAGAACAAAACATCTTGTGCTGATGATCACCTCAGCTAACAACATGGTTCTTAAAAACTAAAAACTGCATTTCTAGCAACACAGATAAGAATTTGTGTAAACGAAAAACAAATTATAAATGAATTCAAAGCAGTCCTTCCAGGAACTCTGCCCATTTAGCACCACTCCCATACTTTGACTGACAAGATACACAGACACACCGAACTCTCGCCCTGAACATGTTTATCTACAGTACAGTAACAGCTACCATTTCCTTAACATCATTAGAGGTTTTTGCATGTTATCTTGACTGACAGAGTGCATAAACACGCCCACAGACGCGCAGTGTGGTTTTATAATACTGTGAGATAAACAGAGTCATTTTAGACGACATATAACCTCTGTGGGTTACGGACTGTAATCAAAACCTCTTTTATCCCGGCAAATGGCATTCAAAGTCAGAACGTGACTGCAAAGGCATTATTTCGGGAGCTGTTTTGCACACAATGTGAGGAACACAAGGAAGTGCAACATCAGCAACGGAGACGAGACTAGGAATCAGTCTGTGGTGAATACCGAGGCTCAGGGCCAAGACAAGCACACGGAGCTGGACCCGAACAGGAAGGAGCTCATCAAATTCACAGGGCGGAAAATGCTGGAAGGATTAATTAACAAAGGGTGCTTTCCACAAGAGCACCTCTTCTGGTTCCTCAAAGAACCCGGTTGTGTACATGAGACGTGAAAACCCTCTCAAACATCTGAGGACTTCATTTTTCCCTAGAATTGTACCGCCAAATCAAGGAAACATCTTTTATCTTTTTACGGGAGTTCGAACGAAGGTCACTCTTTCATGAGATACCCGCAGGCCCTGCCCAGGGAACACCAGGGAGGAAGGAATGAACTTTTTGATCTAACATGAATCACCTCATAACCTTACATTTACAACCAAGTCCACAATTCAAGAGCATTCCCTGGGCATGAGAGACCTCTCTACGGACCATGGCTGCTGAAAAATAACGCGTGATTAAATAAAACACAGCCTTTTAGTGATGGCGGGGGTAGTGTATGAACCCATTCTGCACAGATATGTTAATGAGTGCCCTGGCCTCTCTGGCAGATTTGGTTATGCTTCTATAATTAGCAGGCCCAAATGCTGCAGCAGGCCACTGTTTGATCACACTCAGGCCATTTCAATACACAGCATTACTTCCTCTATACTAAAGATACTCAAAGACTGTATACATAAACACTACTATTCTATGTCCTACAACATCTTCCACTCACGCTGGAGCATCTGCCACTCCACACACGCAGCTCCAGCTTCTTAAAACGTATTTTTCAGTTCCACCTTAAATGCTGCTGCAGCTCCAGCATAAGGCCTGGTGCCAGAACGGACCTGCTGCTGCTTTTAAGGTGGAATGGAAATCAACTCACAGGCCCTGTACAGTGCTTCTAATGGCTCTGGTCCATTCGTCCTGTGTTGCACAGCGATGCCGTAAGAGCACATTTTCAACACAGACCAGTTAACCCTTAAACTGCAAGGTCCAGACTCACATTCCTTACAACACTAAACCACTCGCTCTACACAGTTAGTCTCATTATGCTGCATTGTAGTGGTGCAGTTAGTCTTTGGGATTAGTTTTAGGATCAGCAGCCCCTTATAGTCGTGCACGAACACACCACAGCTCACAGTGTGAAGAGTGTGAAATTATTTCTCTGCATTTAACCCATTCACCGAGGGCTGCCACTACGGAGCAGTGTGTGGGGACGGTACCTTGCTTAAGGGAACCCCAGTGGTGCCACTAGCAATCCTGGGATTCGAACCCACAACATTCTGATCCCAGGGGCAACTCCCTAACCACCAAGACACCGGGGAATAACAAACCAGCCTGTAAGGGGTTACACGAGCACAGACGTGCAGTTTTAAATACCGTTCCGAAGTGTGCAGCCCAGTGTAGTGGGCTCCATCCGTAGAAGGAGTCCTCCACGCTCAGCTCTGAGGGGTGGGCCCGCTGGAGCAGCGCGAGGAGCGCGTGCACGTCCCCGTCCCTGCACGCCCTGTGCACGGGGAAGCGCGCGCTCAGCACCTCCTCGCTGGAGAAGCCGCACTCCGGACCCACGGACATGAGGACGCACGACCCGCAGCACTGGAGGAGAGGGAGAGGCAGAGCTGGAGGTCCTGGAGCCGCTGGAGGTCCCGGACGGTTCAGACAGCCTTCAGAGCAGCACGGCTGGGCCCCAACTCCAGACAAAAGCAGGGAAACGAAACCTGACACGGGTCTCGGACAAAACCTGGACCGGAGCCTGCAGGGGCAAAACCAGAGATGGACCTCCAGGAATGGACTGGATCAGGAGCCTAGACAAGTCTGTTGAGTAGACTGTCAGTTTACACACACACACGCCGGATGATTCATTTACATTACATTGACGGCATTTAGCTGACGCTCTTATCCGGAGCGACGTGCATCAGTGCTCTAGTAGCCCACATCTGTTTCTTAAATCTGTAAATCAATCGTCCGCGATTCAGCCAAGTTACTGCCAGCTAACACCTAAACAACACCTGTCAAAGAAAAGCCAGAAGATTCACAGACATTATACATCCAAAAGAACAAATATAGTTATTATACCTCCAAAAGTATAAATATAATCATTCCAGATAGCCCTTACAAGAAGATTTAAGCTCTAAGCATTTTGTGGGTATAGCGTAGTGTATTTGTTAGAGAGTATTTTTCAGGAGTTTTATAAATAATATATTTATATTATATTTGATTACATTTTTGTTTATTTTTATTTTAGATTTAGACGTGTTTTATATATTAATACTTGTCTCCGTGCCTCCGTGTGTGTGTGCAGTCATAGCATAAGCAAGCAGTGGGGTGGTGGTGCCTAGTGGGTAGGATACTTGCCTCTGTACCAAGAGGGCATGGGTTCAAAGCCTACCTTCAACACACGACCACTGGGTTCCTGAGTAAGACCCCTACCCCCAAGTTGCTCCAGGGAGACTGCCCCCTGTAGTTAGGGAATGGAAGTCGCTTTAGATAAAATGCCGTAAATAAATGTAAATGTACCTTCGGGATCAGTAAAGTGTTCTGATTACAAACTTGGAAGGTATACAAACGGAGCTTGGAAGGTATGGCAGCCTGCTGAGTCCGTCTACATCTTATAAAAGTGGTTATACCTAATAAGATGACCATTAAGTGTGTGTAGCTGAGGAGAAAAATGTAATTTTCTCAGACAGTAATGACAGTTAATTTTAATGACAGAGTATTTCTACCTCTATTTTTACCTATTTAGCTCCTGGTCCACAGTGTATCGTGCATAATTAGATACACACTCTAATGCATTTTTAAGTGTAATTACTGATGTCAGTACGGCGTCATGCTGATATTTCTGTGCTACCTATAATAAGCCTAGAGTGTGTGAGGGTTATTTGAAGAATGTATATATTTGGCCATTTTAATTGCCTGTGGATGTGGCATTTTGCCCTGAAAATTAAACTTTAACAAACATCTTTTACTCTTTTGTTCACTAAATTAGATTTTACCTTGTGTGCTGCAGGTAAGAGCAGTAAAGTGCTCTTTCATAAGATAAGAGATCAGAAAAGATAAACCTTTATTAGTCCCACAAGCGGGAACTTTGCTTTGTCTTGGCGGAAAGTGGTCAGATTAAAGTTAGGAGCAGCAAAGTTTAAGAATCTGGAAGTATAAAATATGGACATCTGTATTATAAAAGATATACATATATGTATATGTAGACTCTATGTAAACTAAACATAGACTAATAGTGATATGTATGTACACAATGAGTATATGTATGTATATACAGAGTGGATGTACAAGTAAATATAAGAACACTGTAGATATACACACAATGGAGTGACAGGCATTGACAATAACAGGAGAAAATGCACCAGAAAAATTGCACGTTTTAAATTGCACATTTTGCCCAGTAGTGATAGTTCCACCCAAAAAAAAGTTGCACGTGTTCCATCAGAAAAATTGCATTCAGATAATATTGCACATAACTACCGTGGTGTATTGGATGTGTGTGTTTGTTAGTCTGTGTGTGTAGTCTGTTGGATGTGTGTGTTTGTTAGACTTGCGGAATCTCTCCGTCCCACATCGGGGATGCCGCAGCCTGCCACTGAAGGAGCTGCACCGTGCTGTCAGAGTCTCCTGCATGGGGTGGGAGATGTTCTCCTGCATGGGGTGGGAGATGTTCTCCTGCATGGGGTGGGAGATGTTCTCC
>JBBIGA010000002.1:2320812-2330952 GCA_037576975.1 Alestes dentex | reverse complement strand
GAATTACAGTTTCTGAGATCAAAATATACTGTTTTACTTCAATAATCAATGGCACAATTTACCCTAATGTATTCTCTTCAACGGCACAACGTATCCCGCACCAGGGGCAAGTTGTGCCATGAGACTACTTTTTTTCAGATATTTCTTATCCAAAGTGATTGCTCCCAGGGATTCACCACATCCTGAAATATATGTACATATTTTAGTTGGAAGTATTACCGTCATGGCCTCGCTTTAAAATCACTTTAAATAAAAAACTCACCCCACTCTTCCCTACTTGTTTTGGGTCATCTGTCATCCACAACAACACAACGCAGAAGTTCATCCCCAGTTACACTTTGCTGATGCAGCGTGTGGTGTAAATGTCCAAAACAGAGAGGAAAGAGAATCTGCTGATGTTCTCAGCAGTCTTTACCATCCTCTGTAGGGTCCAGAGATCTGATGCAGCACAATCTGCCACGATGCAACCACAAAGAATGCTCTCATTTGTCCCTCTGTAGAATGCTGTGAGAACTGCCGTGGGAAGGGGTGCTGAGAGTCCATATGAGGTTTATGTGAATGCCAAGGAACTTGGAGCTCCAGACAATCTCCAGCATTAGTAGACACTTTTATCCAAAGCGACTTCCATTTCCTAACTACAGGGGGCAGTCTCCCTGGAGCAACTCAGGGTTAAGGGTCTTGCTCAGGAACCCAGTGGTGGTATGTTGAAGGTGGGATTCAAACCCATGATCTCTTGGTCCAGAGGCAGGTATCCTACCCACTGAGCTACCACTGAGCTGAGCTACCGCTGAGCTACCACCACCCCACACCACCCCACCACCGCACAATGGTTTCATATTCACATGACTATTCGGGTGTAACACTTCAACACTCTGTCCAAATATCTCACACAGGCATTGCAAAATTGTAGATTTTTTTTAGTTTATAGAGTTACCAGCATTAAGTGTTTCTCAGCACTGCCATCAGACTGTATAACACCCCCCCTCCCCGTCACACACCCACACAATAACCCGTACAAAAACCTGCTGCCACTCTAATGTGAGCTAAGTATGCGCAATATTGGTAATGTATTCTCTATTTACTACATACTCTATTTCTCCAAAAGTTTGTGGACACCTGCTCACCCAGTGTTTCTCCTCAAACTACTGTGCAGAAGTCTTTTACACCTACACAAATTGTTTAAAGCCATTTCTCTCAGCATGTGATAAAGTATCTTTCTGCTAGAAAAGTTAACACTAGAATAAATGCAAACAAACAAGAAAGCAGTGAAAAGTAAAAAGTATTCGTTTTGTGTGTAAAAGTATTTGATATTGTGTGAGCTGTTCCAGATCTGTTCCAGATTCCTCCAGCCGTTGTTTGGATTTGTGAAACTCCATCTGCAGCTCCTGATTTAATTTAATGAAGGACCAATTGAGTCAAACCAGGTTTCTGATGGAAACTGCAGTAGTATTGGACTTCAACAAGGAACACACTGATTTACTGAACATAAAAATCACAATTTACAGTAGGTTATTCGTGTTTATTCTTTTTAGTTCTTATTATATTTAATGATATTAATGTGGAAAAAAAAAGTTTTTAAATACTATTTTCAAGTCTACGACTTGTGCACAGTACTGAATATGCACTGGACTGTACTGGACTGATTACACCAGGCATCTCCAACAACTTCAAGGATAAAACACACATTGTCTCTGTGCCGCCATCTAGTGATCGTTTAATGGTTTACTTCGCAACACCTTTTCACTGGCAAGCTTTTAGAGAAGTAAATTAAGTGCAAAGGGACCAAAACAACCTAACCATTGAAGAACCCATATCATGTAAAACTGAAACGTTTTATTAAAATAGGATGAAGTGGTACATAACACGTTGTGGCTGGTGACACGGTGCGTTCAGAAAGTCCAGGGTTTGAATCCCAGTAGCTTAGTGGCACTCCTGAGGTACCCTTGAGCAAGGTACCGTCCACACACACTGCTCCCCGGGCGCTGCGTCGCTGCCCACTACTTCAGTTGGTGATTGGGGTAAATACAGAGAAAGAATTTCACACTGTTCACACTGTGTACTATGGTATGTTCACGCATGACTATAAGGGGCCACTTTACGTAACTTTAAAGTTTCAAATTGTACAATTTGCTCCTCAGCCTGTATGGTCCATATTACAAAAACAGCCCCTACACATATCTGCCTATTCAGCCTTCAGTAGATTTGAATGAAGCTGAAAACAGGATTTGTCATACCAGAAGACCTTCTTCCATGGTCCATTTCTGATGCTCATGATTGGGGGTCAGCATGGGCACTCTGACTGGTCTGCAGCTACACAGCCCCATAGACAGCAAGCTGTGATGCACAGTGTGTTCTGACAGCTTTCTATAACAGCCAGCATGAATGTTTTCAGTAGTTTGTCCAACAGTAGCTCTTCTGTGGGATCAGGTCAGATGAGATACATTTCGCTCCCCACATGTCTTTGACCCCCATGACCCTTTCGCAGGTTAACTGATTTGCCTCCTTGTACCACTTATGGTAGTTTCTGATCACTGCATACTGGGAATTCCCCTCAAGACCTGCTGTTCTGGAGATGCTCTGACTGTCATCGAATCATCACAGTCTGGCTCTTGCTAAAGTGTCTCAGATTCTCATCACTGGTGAGCTTTTAGTGATTTTAGGGCAAACATATCGAAACAGCCTTACCATTAAAGATCCCATATCATGTAAAGCCAAAATTACCTCGTTTTTAGTAACAAAGTTTGATGTGGTACGTAAACACCTTTAAAGTTTCAAAACTTGCCATTTACTTCTCAGTCTATTTGGTCCGTAGTACAAACATAGCCCATTTATGAATTTATCGTTTTTGTGATGCCATAAAAATCAGCTCATGAACTTCACTGTAAGAGATCACCATATTATTGAGTTCACCTGTCAGCGCTTTAATGTTGTAGGCGAATAGTAAATAAACTATATGCATTTTAGGATGCAATACTCTCTGTGTCCTGCAGATGACGCCGTTGTCTATAGTTTCATTCTCCTGTCTGGTGTGACTGAAGTCAGAGATAAATAGGAAATGAGGACCCACAAAAAAAGAGGCTTCACGTTTCCTTTCGCACGTCTTGACTTAAAGTCATCATTAAAAATAGAAGCGGACTTGTTACACTCGCAGCTTAATAGCTATTTCTGGGTGCAGTTTGATTCTAAGCCATCTAAATATATATTTTATTCCGAATTATGCATTTTTCCTCAGAAAGAATAGCATCTCATTGTTTGTATTGATAATTTCTTAGAGGAAATAAAAGAACACTGATACGTATGTGCTATGGATGTCATTCACAAATAAGATAATATTTCAAGTTCAAGGTCTTAAAAGAGTTTTTTGTTTTTTTTTGTTGCCTGTTGCTCTCCCTCAGTCTGCACAGTGCGTGATGTTTTATTCCCACCTGGTTTCCTGCATGCTCCGCCCTCCAAGATTGCGATTGGCTACAGCTTTTAAGATTTGACGAGAAAATGACATATTAACCAATCATAGTGCAGAAACGAGACAAAGCTGGCCAATCAGGCAACAGAAGGGGCGGGGCCAGTCCAAATACAGGTGGGAAAAGAAACTTCGCAGGTGAGGGACCGGGTGACGTCACAGCAGACCGACCGGGTGGCCGAGGAGCTGGTCCGTCAGCTGGGAGTGTGAAATATCTCCATTACAAACACACACACACACGTTCAGCTCTTCCAGCTGGAGACTTTAACCAGCCTGTGGGTTCATAGCAGGCTCCTCGCGTGTGTGTGAACCGAGACCCTTCTGAATGATGGGTGGAGGAGGAGTAAACGTCCTGGAATGATCTGAAGAGTCTGAACAGAGGTCGTTTTAGGACGAGGCGAGAGGGTGAGGCTGCAAAGTTGGAAAGAAATATATCTGGGTAAGTTTGAGAGATGTGTATGTGTGTGTTAGTAGTTCGAGGTTGGTGTGTGTATGTGTGTGTGTGTGTGTGTGTGTGTGTTCAGTGGGTTTGTTCTGATGGATGGTGGATGTTGGACTCCAAAGCTTCACTCGTGGGCTCATTGGGTTGAACCTCCATGAGATGTTTGAGATGTTTGGTTATTCTTCATATGACCAGCCTCCAGGGGCAGGTGGTGGCCCAGTGGTTAGGGAGTTGCCCCTGTGACCTGAAGGGTGTGGGTTTGAATCCCAGGACTGCTAGTAGCACCACTGAAGTTCCCTTGAGCAAGGTACCATCCCCACGCACTGCTCCCTGGGCGATGTATTCACTGTTTGCTGTGGTGTGTTCACGGATGACATATGGACATGTGACACGTTACAGTGCAGTGAAGCCTTCTAGAAAAGCCAGTGTGTTGGGATTCAGTCTGGCTGGGTTCCTCATTATGTTCTCAAACTGTAGATCCTAAAGAGAGTAGAACCTTGACACATTGAGGATAATGTTCGAGTGACATCACTGTCATGTAGGTCCTAAAAAGAGCAGAACCTTAACACATTGCTTCAGAAGGATGTTCGAGTCACATCACTGTCATCAATAATGACAGGATTGTTGGGATATTAATGATGCCAATAATGACAGGATTGTTGGGATATTAATGATGCCAATACTGATACTGCTTAGTAATACTCATGCTTATCAGTACTCATGTTCATCAATACTGTCCATAATTTGGAGTAAAAAATAGACATTGCATGAAAAGATGGGAAAAGATTCAAATTATTATGATTTTTAGAGAAATAGGGGCTAAATTGTTAGAATGCATTAATGCTGCATAAACACAGATGTCCAGGAGCTTCTTCATATTTCATCACTGACCAGCCAGCAACTGGTACAAAGTTAAGACTGGTTCTTTAGTCCCATCCCTAATACTTACTTTAGGGATGAACCAATGAGTGAACTGTAGGCTGATAGCTTGTAATAAACATTTATAAAAAGTGTTGAAAGGAGCTAAATCCATTTGGATCAGTATTATGGAGAAATGCAGCATTTATTCAGACAAAGTAGCCCAGCATTGCTGATACCGATACGAGTCCAGTATCACTGTGCATCTCATTACTATTATTAATTACTTTACATTACATTCATTTGGCAGACACTTTTCTCCAGAACAACTTACAATTAGAGGAAACACTCAAGTTTCAAGACAGTGTGAGAGCCAGAGGAGAGTTCTAAGTGCTAAATCTTTAAATAGGCAGTAGGGCAAGAAGAGGAAAGGTGCGTCAGGAGAGGAGCTGCTCTCTGAATAGATGAGTATTCAGGAGGTTTCTGAGGATAGAAATGTTACCATTTTAAAACATGAAGACAGATGGCCTAATTCTGTAGGTATTATCTTGTTTAAGCTATGATCTAAACAAAAACACTAATAACTGTTTTCCTGCCACTCAGAGATGGCGAGTGATCGCGTGGCCATCCTGACAGATGATGAGGAGGAACAGAAGAGGAGGTATGTCCTGGCTGAGCCGTTTAATACCCTTTCTTTAGGCCAGGAGGTAAACAGTACTCCACCCAGTCAAACACCGCCGGCTACCTCTTCTGAAACACCGCCAGCTCCGGCCGGCCAGGCCACGGACTGCATGGAGCGGACCTGCATGAGAATAGACAGCCGCCTTTTGATCTCCAAGGTGTTCTACTTCTTCTTCTACGCTGCCTATGGCTCCTTGCACCCCCTCCTGGCTGTGTACTACAAGCAGCTGGGCATGAGCCCCAGCCAGGGCGGCCTGCTGGTCGGGATCCGCTACTTCATTGAGTTCTGCAGCGCCCCCTTCTGGGGAGTGGTAGCCGACCGCTTTAACAAGGGCAAGGTCGTGCTCCTCTTCTCCGTTTTCTGCTGGGTGGTGTTCAACTGCGGCATTGGCTTCGTCAAGCCAGCGGAAATGACTTGCGCAGAAAATGCCGCTCCGCCGTTAAACACAACACAGGCTGGTTCTACTGGGAACCACAGCAGAACCCGCAGATACTTGAATAGGGAGCTCTCCCTTCCGCCTTTTCAGGGCGTGTCCGGGGCTTATAGTCCTCACAATAGGCACGTAAGAAGCGACAATGGAATTGCCCTCGGTGTAAATACTGTACAGAACTCAACAGCAGCATTCACCACAATTAAACCACAAACTACTTCTACCAAGGCTCCAACCACTACTGCCCCGTCCAAGCATGTCATCATTCACGATAAAGATCAGGTGGAGACTATTTTCCTTGTGATCCTGCTGGTCATTATCATTGGAGAGTTCTTCAGTGCACCAGCCGTGACCATCGTGGACACGGTGACCCTGCAGTATCTGGGGAAGCACCGGGATCGCTACGGCCTGCAGAGGATGTGGGGGTCTCTAGGTTGGGGCATAGCCATGCTGTCGGTGGGCATCTGGATCGACCACACGCACATCACCCTGTTCATCCAGGGCGCCGGCTGCATCCTGCCGGACTACAAGAACTACAAGATCGCCTTCATCGTCTTCGGGGTGCTGATGACGGTGGCCCTCATCATCGCGACACAGTTCCGTTTCGACAGCAGGGAACACCAGCCGGACGTCGAGGAGACGCAGGAGCGGAAGTCCGAGGAGGTGGAGATCCCTCAGGAGGTGGTTCAGAATGAGCCCAACTCAGACGAGGCCCCGGGGAGCTCAGTGTCCAGCGACCGCCCTCCGTTCCCCTATAAGGTACTGTATTACTTAAGGGTAGCAAAATGCATTGATGATTTTGATTCAACAATCAAAAGATGGAGATTTGACAGTAACAACTCTAGTTTGAATGAATACGGTATTGTAACATACAGTATTCTAGCAACAGATATTTGGTATTAGCCACTGACCCTCGAGGCTGGTTTTGCACTACTGTCTAATTGCAGTATATCTAGTGCTTGGTACTGTTTGGCTCAGCTAACACAGGCCCTGTCTCGACTCTTGATTAGGACCTGATCCGGCTGCTGTGTGGTGTCCGCTATGGCTCCGTGCTCTTCGTGGCCTGGTTCATGGGTTTTGGCTATGGATTCGTCTTCACGTTTCTCTACTGGCACCTGGAGGACCTGCAGGGGACCACCACACTGTTTGGAGTGTGTGCCGTGCTCAGCCACGTCTCCGAGCTCGCCGCCTACTTCATCAGCCACAAACTCATCGAGCTGGTCGGACACATCAGGTATGAGTTTCTCTGGGCAGCAGAAGAGCTTGTTAAACACGTGAATGGTCTTCATACTGTGTTATAGGGTACGTATACTGTACATATACTGTACACAGTGTTCTTCTTATACCAGATACATGATCAGCCAAGGCAGATGTGGAGCTTGTACTAGAGCTCGAAGCCAGTTAGGAGAATCCTGCACCCCTTTATTCAGCACCGTGCAAACTGCCTTCCTAAATCGTCACACTTTTCATTTTACTGAACAACACGATGTGGTTTGAGGCACGTTTGATTATTTAGTAATGCATTTAGCACAATGCTAATTGGTGAGCTTCTATTACTTGTTAATCACATTATGCTAGAAGATCTAGTGCAAAATTAAAGAAGGACTAAACGAATTGGCTGATTAGGGGAAGGGGAAAGCATTTAATTGCACATTTGACTGGCTGTTGTATAATGCTTCTATTTTGCATTCTTTTATCAGTTATTGTGACATTAATTTATTATTTTATCACCATAATGATTTGACTGAAAAGTAAAATATTTACATATTTACATACATTTCAGAGCTCCCCAGTATTCTGCAAACACCCTTTTGATGTAATGACAGTGGGCACTCAAGCTGCCATGGACTCCATTTGTTCGTGCAAACGCCTCTGATGAGCAAATCCGATTGTCTGAACACGCCCTTCAATAAAAGGGTAAAAAGGCCTTAGATTGGTCAGATATGCTTAAATTTAATAGAGACCACAAAACAGGGCAGGCCGGGGGATATTTCTTCTTCATTTTACTCATCCTAACATTTCTTTGTTTGAATTTTTTCAAAATTCAGAATCTTTTTGGTTTATTCCGGAGTTTAAATGAGAATAATGAGAATGTTCAATGTGGCCTCAGGCCTTTGCATCCCATTGTATATCTCATATTGTCTTTAAAGACTGGCAAACCGGCAAACATTTTCCATTTGACTAGAACCACCTGAGGACCATGTACTGCATACAGTGCAGCAAATGGCTAAACCCACTTCCCCACTGGTTAAAGAAAGAAAATAATTTGGTTTAATCATTAGTGTCTGAGGAGTTGAGAGTGGTGTGGGGTTCATAGTCTTGTGAACAGTCAGAGACAAAATACACCTATAGTTTCCTGTCGTAGCCTGTGTGTGTGTGTGTGTGTCTACTTGCTTGTGTGTCTCTACACCTTTGCAAGGAAACTGCTCAAGTTGTGAAATCAACTGGGTTTTTTCTGTTGTTTCTTTTCGTGACGGGCAAGTCAAGAGAGCTGATAGGCTGATGGAGTTTTGAAAGTCATCTTCAGCTCACGCAGAGTGTGCAGCTCCATCCTGTTATTGAATGAACAGCCAGACTAGGCCTGAGGCTGAAACCAAGCTAAGTGGTGCGTGTGTGTGCATGTGTGCGTGTCCCAAAAAAAACTGGTGGCGTATAATCATTGTTTCAGAACCCCCTGTTTAGCGTTACAGGTTTAGTTTAGCGGCCAGAAGTGTTTCACTTTTTAGAATAGTTACAATACTGAACAGCCTGACAGGACCGAGCATGATTATACATAGCAGTCTTAAAGACGCAGGAACAGAAGCAGCCTGTGAATAAAGAAGGATTAGAAATGGTTGAGTAAATTTTGGTACATAAATCCACACATAATAAATGTCAGTCATCTGTTCATTCCGCCCCGGGGCTTTAGGGAAGCTGTGCAGGTGATCATCTCTCCTGACTGCTGTCAGGCTCTGCAGTGTCTAACCTCAGCCTCGCGAATGAAAAATAATACAGAATCTTAACACACATGCAGTAACCCATAAAACACACACACACACACACACACACACACACACACACACACACACACACACTCCACTGAAACTGTTTCTCACATATAGCTCTGTCCAAAAGACTTAGGCAACTACAAAAATATTTTAAAACTGTTTAGATGAGTTGTGAATGTTTTAACCATATTAACACATTAATATTAATACATTAATATAATATTATACCATAAATAGTGATGTTTTGTTCAGTATATCAGTGAGTTCTCGTGGAAGTCCAGTATTACTGTAGTTCCATCAGAAACCTGGTTTGACTCAATCAGTCCTTCATTAAATTAAATGTAAACCTGTGTTCTCCTCACCAGCTCACAAGGTATCAACTACTTTTACACACAAAACGAATCCTGATGCTTTTTACTGCTTTATTGTTTGTTTGTGTTTATTCTAGTGTTAAATTTACCGGCAGAAAGACACTGAGAAAAACGGTTTTAGATAATTTGCTTATCTATCTATCTATCTATCTATCTATCTATCTATCTATCTATCTATCTATCTATCTATCTATCTATCTATCTATCTCTCTGTCTCTCTCTCTCTCTCTCTCTCTCTCTTTCTCTCTCTTTCTGTCTATCTATCTATCTCTCTATCTCTATATATCTAGCTATATATCTATCTCTCAATCTCTATCTCTCTATCTCTATCTATCTATCTATCCATCTATCTAGCTAGCTAGCTAGCTATCTCTATCTCTCTATCTCTCAAACTCTATATATCTATCTCTCTATCTCTATCTCTCTAACTCTATATATCTATCTCTCTATCTCTATCTCTCTAACTCTATATATCTATCTCTCTATCTCTATCTCTCTATCTCTCTAACTCTATAACTATATATCTATCTCTCTATCTCTATCTCTCTAACTCTAAATGTCTATCTTTCTATCTCTATCTCTCTATCTCTCTAACTCTATATATCTATCTCTCTATCTCTCTATGTATCTATCTATCTATCTATCTAGCTATCTATCTATCTATTTATCTGTCTATCTATCTAGCTATATATATATCTCTCTATATCTCTCTGTTTCTCTATCTATCTCTCTATCTATCTGTATGTCTGTCTGTCTGTCTGTGTATGTGTCTGTCTGTCTGTGAATGTGTCTGTCTGTCCGTGTATGTATCTGTCTGTCTGTCTGTGAATGCGTCTGTCTGTCTGTCTGTGTATGTATCTGTTTGTCTGTCTGTGTATGTATCTGTCTGTCTGTGTATGTATCTGTCTGT
>JBBIGA010000002.1:2295467-2319212 GCA_037576975.1 Alestes dentex | reverse complement strand
GTCATTAGTTACAGGGACAGTCTTACAGTCACTAGTTACAGGGACAGTCTAACAGTCATTAGTTACAGGGACAGTCTTACAGTCATTAATTACAGGGACAGTTTTACAGTCACTAGTTATAGGGACGGTCTAACAGTCATTAGTTACAGGGGCAGTCCTCCTGGAGACACTGAGGGTTAAGTGTCTTGCTAAAGGACACAATGGTAAAATGGGGGGTTTGAACCTGTAACATTGCAGTCATCGGGTTCACAGGCAAGTGTTTTACCCACCAGGCCTCTACCACCCCCTAGCTCCAGTTCATATTTTATTATGACCAAACACACCTACTGCTCTTGGGGCAAATGTGAATAATTATCCTTAAAATCCCAGACATATTATTCAGTAATTACATGGAAAAATTGGAATAGAAGGGTAATGTTATAATAAATTTTATTACTGTCAAGCCTCATTAATATCCTGCCACGGGAGAGTTTCCAGTCCATCAGGCCTACACAATGTTAACATTCCTCAGAAGAGCCGAAGTTAACTCTAGACACTAGAAGCCAGTTTGGCTGCTTTGGCCTTTCTTCTCTTCTCAGATACAGAATGTTGACTGTAAACTATCAGGTTTTACTGGGTTGGCCTGATGGGCAGGGTGGGCTTTCCGTCCCTATCCAAGGTCTACTGGTGTCTACTGAAAATGCCAGCTGCCCTTTATATTGAGTGAATATTTCTTGACTAAAGGACCAAAAAAAATCCAGTCTGAGTTGAAGTTACATGGAGTAAAGTCTCATTACATGAACACACATCAGAATTTACAATTTTTTTTCCTTCTAACTATATGAAAACATAGATGTGGGCCCAGATGTGGGCCCAGATGTGGGCGCTCCATCTACCTTCTAAGTGTACAGTCAGAGCCCATCTGTTGCTGCGTATTTTGTTAGTCACTTTCTACCCTGTTGGTCAGCAGTTAGTTTCTGATCATCTTCTCAACTTTCAGTGACACTGATGTTCATAAAAAGATCAGCATCAGAATCAAAAAACTTTACGACTGCACAAACACACACAGACGCAGACAAGAACAATACAAAATATCATGTCTAAATAAAATCCAAAAAAATCAGTAAAAAGAGCCTTTTGGCTAAAATATCAGCAATATCAGTTTCTGATGAAGTGGACAGTAAATGAATGTGTTTGACTAGCATTTGTCTTTAGTATGCGAGCAAAATATCTATGAGTAAGTAGTAATAATAAATAAATACTTAATGCTTCTGACAGGAAATAAATTGCTTCATTTTCAAAAATCCATTTGTGTTTAATGTTCTGCGAACATGTAGAACCGGACCAGTAGAAATGGTTTAAAATGACTTGACAGAACAGAGATTGTGTCCTGACGGTGATGTTATGTAACCAGACGATAGCGCAGTTAAATATTCTCTCTGACGTTACCCTGTCCTGCAGGTCTGACGCACGCGTCTGTCTGGGCGGCGTGTATTTCGTTCCTGAGTGCAGCGGTTCCTCCCGCTCTGCGCACCTCAGCGCAGGGCATCCTGCAGGGCCTGCACCTGGGCCTGGGGCGGGGCTGCGGCGCCATGGTGGGAGGAGTCTTTGTCAACTACTTCGGTATGGCCTCCACAAAGGCAAAATATGCAAATACGAGCCACACCTTTGTCTATTGTGTTTTGCTTTGTTGAGATGATGACAGTCACATGCCTTTACGTCATCGTGAGAAACTTCCACCCTCTTATTAAAGTATTATTAGAAGTACTGCTGATACTACTGAGCGTTATACGTATAGTGTGTATAGAAGTGCTGGGCACGTTCAGGGCACCTCATGTAAATTTAAATACATAGTAAACGTATAAATACTTGAACATAAAATAGACAACTAGACTGAACTAGATGGTCAATAACTGTTTCTCTGTCTTCCATTGTCTTGTTTTTTTTTTCGCGCAGGAGCGGCTGAAACGTTCAGGGGTTTAGGAATGGCCTCCCTCATCATTCTGCTCATCTTCGCCCTCATTCAGAGTCTCATCGGGGGCAAGGATGATAAACGTTAGTGTTTTGCTGTTTTTTACTCAACTTTTCAAACTGTGCAAAAGTCTAAAACCATCTGAGCAAATTATGTTATTTTTTGCTGTTTCTTTAGGCAGTAAATGTGTATTATATTGCAGAAAAGCATCAACACAGCACATACGCAAATGCGATATGACAAAAATAGGGATTTTTTGTAAGTGTTAGCTTAACCATCTCCAGACCTCTCCTCAAGGAGTCCCAGCATTTGCAGTTACAATCCAAAACCTACTTCATTTAATCAGTCCTTCATTAAATTAAACCAGGACCTGCAGACAGAATTAAATAAATCTGTGCAGTAGCTGGAATGATAATCAGCTCACAACAGAACTTTACAGAAAACCAAAAATGGATGTTACCTTTTGCTGTATTTATTTGTTAATTGTAGTTTGTTAGTATGGTTGCAATGCATATACCCACTTCAGAGTTATACACATAAGGTCCTTTAATTTGTACTCATACATATAAACAAAGAAAGCCATTAAACAAAGAAGGCCACACTAATATTGGCTTAATAAACTAAATGGATAGTAAGAAAGGCGGTAAACTAAATTGATAGTGAAGGGAGAAAAATATTCACTTTTTGTTTTAGTAATTCAGTGTAGTTCCTGTGCACATACCCGCTTCTAGTTTATACACAGAATGTCCTTTAACTTTGTATTCATAACTATAAACAAAAAAGGCCATTCACTTGACTATTTCCTGGAATTGTGAGTTGCTTTGGATAAAAGTGTCTGCCAGATGAATGTAATGTGATGCAATGTGATAAGCATACACATATAGGTTAACTATATTGAAAATGAATAAGTATTTAGATACTATATTAAAAGGAACAGCATGTTCAGAGTGAAGTAAGAAGGTGGGAGCATCATGATATTGGGGTGTTTCATGGCAAACGGCACGGTGGCATTACACATTATTGAAGGAAATGTGAATAAGGTCACACACCACCAAAGGACAATTTTATCTTATCGTCCTTGAAAGCTGGAAAAGACATTTCAGCAACAACCCACAAAAATGCAGCCAGAATACCTCAAGACTGGTTTCTAAAAAAGGTGCTTGCATGTCCTTGCCAATCTGTAAATCCCATGGAAAAATTTATAGACAAAATTATTACACAGAAAATGTTTTAAAAATGTGTATTAGAGGACATGAGGATGGATTGCAGGAGAAATGGGCCAAAACTGAACCACAATGCTGCAAAAAGCTAATTACATTTTACCATAAATATATAGAAACTGTAATTAACAACTGCTTTGCAACAGAGTACTGATGTTGTGAATGTGTCTAAACACTTTTTTCCTTATCAGTTTACATTTTTAAACATTTGTTCATGCTCATGAATACATACTTTTTGTTTACATATAGTGGAAATATACACTGGAAGTGTATTAATAACCCAAAAAAGGGTCTGCGTACTTTCCCCTCACTGTATAAACTCATTGCCCAGATAACTAGTTTTAGCCTTTGGGAGTCAGTTGAGCGGCGATGACAATTGGTCAAAGATTGGTTCAATTCAATATCAATTATTTCTCACTTCAAGCTAGCTGAAATGAGCGGAGGAGGAACTGAAGTGTGGTTTCTAATCTTAGTCCATACCAGATGTGGTTTTAAGTGGAACAGATGGTTTATCATGATTTGGCAAGTCTTATTTTGCAGAAAGAACATTTTTGCCATGTTTTTTTTTGACATCAAAACAAATGTGAGAATCTCTGTTGTGATCCAAACCTGGCGAGATCTGGTGTTTTAATGGTAGTAGCATGTTAACAAAGCCGACAGTTTAACATTCTGCCTGAGAAAGAGACAAGATAAACTCAACTAGCAAGATCTGAGATCTTCCAAATAGTGAGCCTGCCTCAATGGTTATAACGTGTTTATAACTGCTTATTAATGATTTATCAACTGTGTACAACATAAGTAGCATGAGTATATTTATAAACCCTTGATAAATGCAGTCTTATTGTAAAGTGTAACAGAAAAAGAATGTAAACTGAATGCAGTGAGGGTTAGACTGAATGTTGTTGGGGAAATAAATTGTAAGTCACACTCTGCTTGGACAGTACAGTTTCATGGCTCTGGACACTGAATGACGAGTTTGTCCACAGGGGACTCGATGTTGGCCGAGAACATTCCTGTTCCCTCCAGTCCGGTGCCCATCGCCACCATAGACTTGGTGCGGAACAGCACGGAGCCGGCGCCACTGGAGAGCAAGGCTCCTGCCAAGAAGAGCAGGGCTCAGGAAGAGCAGGAGGATGTGAACAAGCCGGCATGGGTGGTGTCCACTTCCCCCTGGGTCACCGTCGCCTTCGCCCTCTACCAGATCAGAGATATGGTTGCCCTGGCGAAGAGCGAGAACCCCGTCCAGGACTCCAGACAGGTAGGCCGGCACCTGCCGAGACGAGCAGCGCGCCTGACGCAGGGCTCAGCTGTTCTCTTACAAATATCTCTTTAAAAGTGCAATTTTCCCCCCCATTTTTCCACTTTTTTCTCTATTGGATTCCAGCTGGTTTAATACTTCACTTGTGAACTCATGAACTCTGGCTGCCTCTTAACCTTTTTGTGTTTGTCAACCAGTTTCAAGAAATGCGGGACTGACTTTTCAACCCTTTCTCTTTCCGTTCATGCTTTCTCTGTGCTCAGAGGAAAGGTGAGAAAACCTCTTTTGTTCTTTGGGTGTGTGTTGTCTAGTGTAACAGTAGTCCTGTGTGTCTTACTGTTCCGTACACACCTGTACATGCTATTGCTCTATACACACCGTTCCTATACACACTATTATTCTATACACACCATTCCTATACACACCGTTCCTATACACACAGTTCATATACACACCGTTCATATACACACTATTATTCTATACACACCATTCCTTTTCACACCGTTCCTATACACACAGTTCATATACACACTATTATTCTATACACACTGTTCCTATACACACTGTTCCTATACACACCGTTCCTATTCACACTGTTATTCTATACACACCGTTCCTATACACACTGTTCATATACACACTATTATTCTATACACACCGTTCCTATACACACCTATACATGCTATTGTTCTATACACACCGTTTCTGTACACACTATTATTCTATACACACCATTCCTATACACACCGTTCCTATACACACCGTTCCTATACACACTATTATTCTATCCACACCGTTCCTATACACACCATTCCTATACACACCGTTCCTATACACACTATTATTCTATCCACACCGTTCCTATACACACCATTCCTATACACACCGTTCCTATACACACTATTATTCTATCCACACCGTTCCTATACACACTATTATTCTATCCACACCGTTCCTATACACACCGTTCCTATACACACTGTTCATATATACACTATTATTCTATACACACCGCTCCTATACGCACTATTATTTTATACACACCGTTCCTATACACACTATTACTTTATACACACCATTTCTATACACCGTTGTTTTCTACACACTGATTTTTAATGGTAGCACAAATGAATGCTTACTTTATTTGTTTCATTCTCGCCGCGTCTGTTTTTCTGGCAAAAATAAACACCAGACGCTATATTTAATCCTCTGATGTCTCGTCATGGAAACTCTTTGATAAGACATCTTGCTGCCCGCCCTCAATTCACTCTCAAGCTCTGTTTGTTCTCTGTACGCTTTATTTTCCCGCTTCAACTTTTTGTTGTTTCAAACTTCGACCTTATCTCATCATTTTAGGCCAAACAAGAGAGGAAGGGCGATCAGCGTTCGGCTCATCCCTTCACTACAGCAGATCAAGTGTTAGAGCAAAAAGAAAAGTGTTTTCAGCAGAAACCCTCTAAATCAAATAGAAATAACCCGTATCTAAAATGGTAACATGTAGAGTGTATCACTTGGTCTACTTGCTTTTAGAGATAACCTACATTTATCTTAGCACTAAATGTAGGACATAATAATAGATCCATGAGTCAGTTACAAGATAAACAGTCATATGACCCTAAAACTTATCAGCAATGTACAGTTGTGTGCAAAAGTCTGAGCGTCTCTGGTCAAATGACATGTTTTTTCCGAATGAAAACAAGTTCACCCCGTCTACAGAGATCAGACTATTGTCTGAATTTAACATATAAAAATACTTTAATACATATTACCAGACCTGTCCATTGTGTTTCTCTGCCTTTCGCTGTATGAGGTCCTGTGTGGAGGAGTCATTAATCCTCAGTTAATGCACAAGTTATCCAGCTAAACAGAGAAGCCCTGCCTTGTGAAATATACCCAGTTTGTCAATATTAGTTTTGTATATCATTGCTTACATCATACCATAAGACAGACTAGAGTCTCTGAAAGGGTCTCTATAGGAGAAGAAAACAGCACTTAATTGTAATATATGTTACAGTAACTGAGTAATTTTGGACTATTTAGTTCAGTTGTCAGGAAAAGTTCACAAGGTTGTCAGTGTAAACAGTGTCGAGGTTTAGATATGACTGCAGTGTGTTTATATCTAGGGTTAAAGGGGAATTCCAGCAATTCAAAGGTCAATGTTTTGATATGATTAAAGCGTTAAGATTTAATCAAGACCAAAATTCCACAATTTCTGTACAATGGTGGTGATGGGAAACAGGGGTCATGATACCTATTATATTTACCGTCCAGAACCACCAATGGACTCACGCGTCTTCTGTCTTTTTGCGTTAAATGTAATTTTAAATGTGTAGTCAATGGTGTTCTGGTCTGCTTTGCTTGCCTGTCGTGCCTGAATCTCTCCACTGTGAATGAATGCATTTGTTCATCTCAAAATGATCATAAAACGGGTTTTTGTGTAATAACTTTGTGTGAGGGAGCTGTTAGAAACTCCTTGGATGACTGGTTACCATCACCACCATGGTGAATACACTATATTGACAAAAGTATTGGGACGCCTGACCATTATACCCACAGAGACTTTAATGACATTGCATTCAAATACACAGACTTCAATATGGAGTTGGTCCCTCTTTGCAGCTAGAACAGCTTCCACTCTTCTTGGTAGGCTTTCCAAAAGATTTTGGAGGAAATTTAGTGAGAATTTGTGTCCATTCATTTATGCATTTATGAGGTCAGACACTGATGTTGGGTGAGGTCTGGCTCAGGATCTCCATTCCAGTTCATCCCAAAGGTGTTGGATGGGGTTGAGGTCAGGGCTCTGTGTGGGTCAGTCAAGTTCTTCCGCACTGAACTCATCCAGTCGTGTCTTTATGGAGCTCGCTTTGTGCACTGGGGCTCAGTCATGCTGGAATAGAAAAGGTTCTTCCCCAAACTGGGTCCACAAAGTTGGGAGCATGGCGTTGTCCAAAATGCCTTGGTCTGGTGACCCAGTAAGATCTTCCTTCACTGAAAGTTAGGAGCCTGTCCCTTTACTTTTGTCCATATAGTGTATCTTTGATTCTAGAAGAGTATTTCACATCAAACCACTCCGAATGCCTTTATTTACATCTTTACCATTTTACTTATGCAGAAATATTGAAAAATCCTCAATTCGAGCTGACTGTCGGAGCCTGACCTTATGATGTGTCGTATGCTTGTAGGAGATCAGTGAACAGGAGTCCGCAGCACCATCTGCTGGAGAGCCTCCATCCCCGTCCAGCCAGTCTCCCAGTACACCAGTGCACGCCTCCGCAGAGGATCCTGATCAGCCAGTTTCTGACCAGACTGCTTCGTCTCATACAGATGCTGGCGATTCAGCAGAAGATCCAGAGGCTCTCCCTAGAAAGGAGGAGGCTGTAGAGACCCCCGACTCTTCACCAGATCAGCCTCCCCCACAGCCCCAACAAACAAACTCCTTGAATGAAGAATGAACTCTCAAATTGAGGGTCGAAGCCATTTGTCCATAATGGAAACAGCTTTATAATGTAAACACTGAATGCAGTATGAAGGTATGAACTTTGGACCAAAGAACAGATGTCAGGTGTGTTCACGTGTTGCAAGGGCTTGCTGTCGATTTAAATCCGCCTTTTAAATATGCTTTGCACTGCCTGTGGATGTTTGCAGCTCCGGTCCCTGCTTTGTAATCTTGTTCGGACCACCTAAGTATTCACAGATGAAACGAAATGACTACGCTCAAAGCACACTGACCCAACACAGACACTCTAAAGTTATCATTTGTCCTCAAAAATGATGAAAGGGCCCTTATCCTTTCTTACATTTTATTTATTTTTTCCCTCTGAGGTACACTTATGACATATATGTGGGTATATGTAACAATGTTTACTTTCATTTCTTTTATTTAAAAAAAAAGTGAAGAAATCTCATTGTTCATGACATGGACCCTCTAAAGGAACTGACAAGCCAAATGACCCGTCGTAAATGAGGGAGCTTCTGTTTCTGTGTGTGTACTGTGATCACATTTGTAAAGTCCGACTATCCAGATCCTTCCAGAAACACATCAGTTCAAATGTACCAGACAGGGTACTTTGTTTGACTGTAAGTGTAATTCAGACGTGTAAAAAAAAAAAAAAAAAAAAAAAACAACCCAAAAACTCATGAGTTCACAGTCTGTCAGTGTGTGTCCTTATAAGCCCAGCTGTATATGCAGGGCTTTCTCAGACTTCATGTATATTAAAACACACACAGCACCTTAATTCTCCTCCCTAAACAAGATTTAGATGTTTACATGTAATGAAAATAATACACTTTGCCATCGGAACATGTCATTTGTATTTATTAAATAAGGCATAAAAATTAAAAAGTGGTTGTAAAATGTATCTTCTTAAAAACTGTTTAAAATTCATATGTATGGATAGATTACATTTTATGGCAAGAAGCAAAAGTTTGGCAGGCAGTTCTAAGCTGACCACGCATGGCTGACGAGCGCTTGGCTTCATTTGAGCGATAATTACACAGGCAGACGCTGGAGGGCAGTATTTCCCTGAATAAAACATGGCCTCATAATTCTATTGTACTGGAGACCAGTACAGTAAACATTCCAGTATGAGCCATTTATCATTTATACAAAACAATAGTGTTCCCAGCCCTATGGAGGCCTAATGTCGATACAGCTCAGGACTAGTACTTAATAAATGTAAGAAATCAAGCACTGACATGCTGATGAAAACCCAAAATCCCAAACAGTCTCTTGGTCAAGAGAATTTAAAAGAGGAGAAAAAATAAAAACAGTGCCTGACTGTTCAGTCCTGATAATATAATAGCTGTTCTTTTGAGAGAAACACTTTCCCAACAGGTTTTAACCCATTGGGTGACTCAGTAAAATGATTTGCATTATAAATGAGTGCTAGAGACTGTTTTGTATCAGAAAGGATCATCTTCGTACTCTATGGGTGGGAGCTGTGGTACTGGGGTTAAAGGGGTGGGAGGGTAAGGGCAGACTGGGCCTCCATAGACAGGCAGGTTGGGCAGGGCAGGAAAGGAACTGAAGGGGCTGAGAGCTGGAGCTGGGCCTGGAGCCGGAGCCGGAGTCGGAGTCAGAGCTGGTCTGGGTGGGTATGACAGGAGCTCGTCTTCGCTGAGGTCTTCAGATGTAAGTGAAGAATTGGCCAGATCTGAGGGTGCGCCTCTGTCACACTCCCCATTCAGCCTGTGGTCCTGCTCGTGGCTCTGCTGTTCAGAGGTAGTGACGTGGGCTCCATTCTGCAGGAACTCCGCAAACCTGTGTGTGGGAGCGTGCAAGGTAGAACCGGTAACTGGTACGGTTTTCATCAGATTACAGTGTTAGGGTGGCACAGAATCCATTTTTTGCCGTCATATGACAGTTTTTAAGAGCAATGACACAGAACGAAATGCACTTTTCATACACTATATGGACAGAAGTACTGGGACACACCTGGTTTCAGGGTTTGGGTTAGGCCCCTTACCTCCAGTGAAAGGCAATCTTAATGCTTCAGCAGACCAAGACATTTTAGACAACGGCATAGCTGGAGGAGTTCGGTGTGGAAGAGCCTGACTGGTCCACACAGAGCCCTGAACTCAACCCCATCCAGCACCTCTGGGATGGACTGGAACAGAGATTGTAAGCCAGGTCTTCTCGTCCAGCACCAGTGTCTGACCTCATAAATGCTCTACAGAATGAATGGGCCCAAATTCCCACAGAAAAATCTTGCGGAAAGCCTTCCAAGAAGAGTGGAAGCCGTTTTAACTGCAAAGGGGGAACAACTCCTTATTTGAATGCAATGCCATTAAAGTCCCTGTTGGTGTAATGGTCAGGTGTCCTAATACTTTTGTCCAAATAGTGAAATACATTTTGGATACATGCAGCTGTAACATGAACGGTTAGATCATAAATAATTTTTAATCATTCCTCATTACATATGCTCCTATGCCTGATCATCATTCATTGTAGACAGTGTGTCAGCAGAGACTAATTTAATGATACAACTGCATGTGGGCACAGATGTGTTCACAATGATGACAGATATGGGTCACTTACAAGCAGAATATGGACCATCAAAGGAAAAAACACTGACATTCAGGCTTGTAATGTGAATCCAGCCTGGCACTGGAGTCAAAGCTGCATCAGAACTGTACTCTGCTCAGTAAACCTCAAGGCCAAGTCACAAGTAGTCGAATCCAACTCAAGTCACGAGTCACGAAAAACATGACTCAAGTCCAAGCCCTGGACTGAACCCTGCCACGCTTGCCTGCACAACCATTCATGCGCAGGTAAAGACAGCACACTGCTACTTCTGAGCGTAGAAATGTTAGAACATTATTACACAGTCTCCGTTACCTTTGTGGAGAGCGGAGTCTTAGTACAGTGTCCCATGCTGGGAAGCCGGGATTTTTACAATATTTCCTCAGCTCTTCCAGGGAGGCTTTAGTGTGTCTCTCTCCCTGCTCCTTGTACTCCTCTTCTGTCAGCAGCCTGGTTCTGGGCCGCGTTCTGCTCCGGAAGAGTCCCAAAGATGACAGTAGCCAACAAATTTGTCTGGGGACAGACAAGTAAACATTCGAGCCCCACTCAACTTGGTTCAAAATGTTTTTAAATGAGCTCTAATGGTAAAGACATGTCACAGAATAAGCAGCTATTATTTTCAAAAAACAAAAAATAAATAATACACAACTGAATAGTAGGTAAATGCATAAAAATTCCAAACTACTGCTGCTCAGAACTGTGTGGGCATGTAAGATCACACAACGACCCAAAGACACAGAGACAGACGTGCTTTAATGGTGGGTCTGACTAGACTTCTGCTTACCTAGAGATCAGGGATGTGCAGAAGTAACTGTTAAGATCAAGATGTGAAACTTAGAATCTGTGTTTATTAATGGGTTTTCATAGTCAGTGTAGCTGCTTTACTGAATGGAGAGCCAAGTTTATATTCCACTGGTAACTTAGTGTTCAAAGCTCAGTTCTATTGCAAGTGAAATGTCAGAATCAGAAAAATTTATAAATAAGTAACACAGCTGAGTTAAACCCACTGACACAAAAGGTAGTTTGGAGTAAGTTATTGCACTTAGCAGAGCATCCAGTAGTAATATTAAGTAATAAAAAGTAATATTGACATAAGTAGTGATATTGCACAGGAAGACTACTGTACGTAAGATACTGCACATCATGAAATGATTCTACACCATTTAGAAAACGTCATATGATATTGCACATGGTAACACAACTGCACAAATACACAACTGAGATATGGCACATAATGTTTAACACCCGATTAGAATAACTTTGATTTGTGAACATAAATCTCATTTAGGATTGATGACCCGTTATTTCAGTTTGATGAGATAACTAATTTCCCAACAAGCTGGCTGGGGGTCCTTCTTGTGTGGAGTTCTCCCTGCGTCTGCATGAGTTTCCTCCAAAGACATTCACGTCAGGCGAACAGGAGATGCGAAGTTGCCCCCAGGCGTGAGTGTGTGTGAGGGTGTTTGTCTCTGTGCCCTGTGATGGACTGCTGACATGTCCAGAGTGTTTCTCTGTTTTTTTACCCTATAACTGCAAGGATCGCCTCTAGTACCCCCAGAGCAACCTGGTCAAGGATTAGCGGTTCAGATACTGGATGGATGGATGGAGTTACTACATTTGTATAGATGTACTGACATTCATAACATATAGGTATGACCTAAACCAGATTAAATAAAAAACAGATCCTGCTACAAAAATCTAGTGATAATCATGAAAATTAGTAGACTGGCTCTTACAGACACTAATGTAAGTTGTGGAATTGTGGAATATTCAAATATTATCACAGATACAACTAATTCATTTGCTCTTGACTTGGAAATGTTATAACAATATACCATTTTCGTATGACTGTTAACATGTTGATTTCTACCCATTACAGAGACCTTTAAATACAAAGAGAAGGCACCTTCAACCCAAATTCAGATCAAATTCAGTTTCAAGTTAAAGGTCTGACAGTCTGCTATAGCTGTTCCTAGTCACAGACCTTAAGGAGACTACAAGTTTTTAATCTAACGCAAACCAGATTTACTATATCTATGCCAAGGAAACAGTGGCTATTTCCATTCATTCCAAAATATTCTGTTCAGTGGTACACACTTCTGTTAAAGTCTGCCCTGTTCTGTGTCATTTTTATAGTTACATTTAAATCGCCATTGTCAGTAATTGTGTAATAACCTTGTTGTAACCAAATACCTTCACTGAAGCATAACTACTGCAGGCATTTGGAAAGTTGGGTGCATACTTCAAAATCCTGGCATACAAGGAATAGCAGAAAATGACTGTAAGTTGCTCTGGATAGGGGCGTCAGCCAAAATACTCAGATGTGTGCAATGCTTTCAGGTATGAGTAGCTGGAAGATAAAGGTTGTATTGAGTGTTTTCTTGCACAAGTGTTGCCTGTATTTCTACAAATCTGGTCTGCTGACAAAGAGAAAAACACCAGAAGACATTTCATGCTATGATGCAGCCAAAGTGTCTACCTCCATATCCCCAGAAGGATGGCCAGCACCAGGGGCAGGATCTTAAAGCACAACAGCGTGGCCAGCAGCAGCCAGGAGAGAGGAGCGTAGGTGATCCCATGGCAGGCCCCCACCATGGCTACAGCCTGCAAACCCCAGGTCATCAGGTTTAGTGTGCGCCTGTCGGTGATGGGGCCGAGTTTGTAGCAGAAAGCAAAGCTGACAAAGCCTGACAGCAGCAGATAACCTGTGGGAAAGGGCAGAACATGTGTCTGAAATCATATCTAGTACTTACGACTGGTTTAAGAGCCTCAACAGCTTCTGTAATTCAACCACAGAAGGCAGAAGGTAGAAGGTAGTCATTTGTAAGAATATATACATGTACGATTTATCTCTTATGCGATGAAAAACAACCTAAAAGCACGGTTTTATCTAAAGATCTAAAGATCTCCATACCAATACATGGTGCTGTTCCATTCCCCTTGCTTTACAAAGCCTACCCCTGTAAAAATGCCCCTCTTCCCTGACACACAGCTCAGTGGGGTAGTGGTTGGCACTGATGCCATTAACATTGTTCTCTCGTGTTCAAACTAACAAAAAAATCAAATAAATCTTTTATGTTCCTGCAATAGCTGGGGCAGAAGGAAGACAGAGGAACATTTGCTGCGTTCCAGTGGTGTAGAAATGAAAAAGGGAGACATTTGGGCTGTAATCCTCCCAGAGCCTTTTTGTTCCAAGCACAGAAATCAATGTTCCGGCAGCATTTCTCTGTGTCGCTCCCTTAATCCTAATATGCCTGTGGTTCGCGCCATTTACATGCTGATGCGAACCCAGTGAGAGCTTTAAAAACAGGCAAATTGATTTGGCAAAGAATAGAGTCTATTGAGCCGTCAAAAGGCAGTCACTCCGGCACTTGGCTTCGTATTATGACACTTACTAAGCCAGGATATAGAACTGAAAAGGTAAATGGGCTCTAAAATGTCACTACATAATGTTGATTCGGGGCTATTCTGCCTGATGGATCTTTACAAGCACTCACTGCTGTAGGTAGTATGGAATAATACAATAAAAATAAATGTATAACCCAAGATTAACATGGTTTTATACCTGCCAAATTTGGGAAAACTGGTCATTTAGCCATCTGAGGTCTAAATAAAATAATCTTTGATCCATAAAGAGAAAGAGTGACCTTCACAATAACAACCTTTTCCAAAACAGCCATGGCTTATTTCCCTAACCATGTTTTTAACTGCTAGAGTCTTTCAGATGCTCTTTCACTTTAATGTTATACCACACAATGGTAGTTAGTGCCTTCACTTCACATCATACACAGATACTCCAAGATGCCTGAGGTGTGTAACGAGAGCTTCAGTCGTTTATGAACACTGCTGCTTAGGCTAGAGGTGTGGCACAACACCTTTCCACCTGAAACTAGTTCACTTACCCTGAACCTGTACGAGAAACAGGCTGACAGGTCCTTCTGGATCAATATGTGATTATGGAACAGTAATTACAGCACTGTGCATGTTTTGGGAGTGCCCGGTGTTCAACAGATGTTTGATACTGTCGGAATTCACCTCTGAGTGTTTCCACCTTTTCCCTTTTCAGTGATGTTCCTCCATAGCTTACTCATCTTACAGGCAATTTTGCTGAGTGTAAAGTCCTTTAAGAAGCTTAATTTGTTCCGAAAATATTAGAAAGAAATAAAGGCATTTGCATGCACTACAAAGAATGTGAAGTGACAGATGTGTACAGCTGGTTTTCTTTTCATTTTTTAAAGGACCCATAACATGGAAAATCATATTTTCCTCTTTTTCTGTAACAAAATATTTTGATGCAGCACAAAAACATTGTTCAAATTTCCAAAACGTACCATTTACTCTTTAGTATATACAGCCCACATATGGAAACTAAGTGTTTAAAACAAGCCATTTTAAACTCTGTTTTAGTGATACTGCAACCACATTTACAACAAATTAACATATCCATACTATTTATTACTGTGATAACTGTCACAAGTCGCTTTTCTAACAATACAATGCACAACATTAGTTCTTAAAAAAACACTAAAAACCATGTAGAGCAAAACTGGTCCCGTTTAACCAAAATTAGTGCAGAGCAGTGTAGTACCTGAAATGCTGAACTGTTGAATGAAAATTATTTGTGCAAATAGTTTCTTTGTCTTTTTTAAGACTTATTCAATGTCATATCCGAGTATCAGCTGTTTTTTTTTTAAATTATAAAATGAAAATTTCTTATGAAATGTTCATAATATTACATTTTTGCCATATATAGACTATGGCAGTTCAGTCCAGTCTTTTAATGTTGAGATTTTAAGGACTGTTTCAGTTTGAGCTACTCTTTGAATGAAGCACAGGCTCTCTGAATGGCAGCCAATTAGAACAGAACCTTAACAGATAAGTCTTAAGAACAAAGTAAGGAATTTTAATATCAACCTAAATTATGATGTTTTGGTATATAAATTCAAACAGATGTCTGTAATGGACCAAAACATAGAAGAAAATTGTCACTTACCCAGAACTTCTCTCCAATACATCCTCATGATCTCCTCTCCTCCATTCATCAACTTCTGGATGCCCAGGTAAGACAGACCAGAGGCAGATCCGAACAACATCAGTAATAGTACTTGCTGTAATGAGAAACAGGACAAAAATGGTTAATACTCCATATTACATCAAACATTAAATTGCTACATAATTATAGTAGATTTATTTTTTGCATATATGTTAAATAACCTGATAGTTTTATTATGCATTATCGTGTGATTATTTTGGAACCACTGGCCAGTACAGTACAAGCTGTATTGCTTTCCATTAAACTCCTTCTGTGATCATTGTGTATTTCTGATTTAAGAAAAATAAATTTACTTCCGTTTGGCACAACTAAATTTACTTACGTTTGGCACAAATCTTTTCAGGACCAGGAGCAGAAAAACTAAAATGGATATCATTCCCAAAGAAATCCCTGAGATGTAGAAAAATAATGAGCTCCTGGAGGAGAAAAAAAGCAAGACAGGAAGAGTCTGATCAACACATTCTATTCTTCACCTTCCTTGCTCAAGCAAACGGGAATGTATGAGTTAAAAAAAAAAAACAAAACTGTAGATGTATATCTAAAGCACGGACAAATCCTCTAAAGCTATTCTAAAATGTAAATTAAAAATGTTTAAATATGAAAACTAAATGCTAGCTTATGCCTACCTAGATACTGCTCCAGCACAAAAGAAGAGTGTGAGCCCCATGACAAAGAGGAAAAAGCGCATCCAGTTAAACCCTGAAATTTAAAACAAATTAATACAAATTACTTTGTGAATTCAGGCACAAAAAGTACTGTCAGCTGGTCTGCATCATATTTAACAGCTCTGCACTGATGGAACTTTACACTGGGGTTAAAGGGAGCTGCTTCTTGTTCTGACTGCTTGTTAGTTGGCCAGCAGGTTTCCTAAATCTTTCCTTGTCCAGGTTTTTTTTGTCTTTATTTTTAATCTTTTCCCAATAGCTTTTCAAAGAATTCGATCTCTCTCAAGAGAAACGTAAAAGGAAGTCCGGATGTTTTTCCTGCCTAATTGATTCCATTTAACTGGTTAAGCGCAAAAAGATACTTGAGAGCAATAGGCCCTGTAGGTCCAATTTTTAGTCTCATGAGTCTTCTTAGATAAAGTGAAACTAGATGAGGTTTTGTTTTTCCCAGGAAGCAAAGGTCTAGCTCTTCAGTTTGAAGTATTCTTATAAAGGACATTAATTATCATTCGTACAGGGCAAGGTCTGACCTCTCTGTTAATGTAGAAAAAACAGCAAAGACCCAAGCACCAAACACAAGAAATGAGTCACCACAGATGAAAACAGAAACACAGAAAGGGCGAGAATATTTCATGATGGCCAGATGTTCATGCTCACTTTGTCTTGAGACATGAAGGGTGTACTCTGCACTGGCTCTGGGAGACTTGGTCATAAAGAAAACCTCCTCTTCGGCAAGTGGAATGTCCAGCATCTTCTCCTTCTGTACACTGGAGGGCCAGTAGGGCTCAATCATACAAGTTGCCAGTGTCAAAAGATTTTTAAAGGGATCATGGCATGGATCGTGGGTTTTGGTCTCCGTCGGATACGTGATGAAGACGTCCTCGGCACTTGTCACACGGACCTACATGTTGGGAAAACATGGCTATAAATGATCTACTTTCATCTATGCAAGTGCTGTGAAGTAAGCTGCAGGACTGATGAGCAGCAACCTACCTATGAAAAAACTTTTTTTTTTAAGAATAAATGAAATAGAATTGCTATGTATCAACAACCCTCTTCTGGTGCCTATAATTAAAGCTGTGCAATATATAATGTGTTATAAATGGGTGTTTGTAATAATGTTTCAATCTTATCACTATTTGCTTTGATATAATAACATCATGACATTTGCATTCATATTATGCAGCAATATTTATAATAGTTTAGCTAATACACGGTCAGTTTAGAACATATTTGGGTGGACAAGAACATATAGACAACATAAAAGATGCATGTTCTCAATGTTCTGCTTGCTACAGGTACCTGGAATGTGGACCAGATGTCTTTCCATTTGATTCCTGCAGCAGTGTAGCAAAAACATCTACTTCCATAATACACAGAGGCGTAGTCTCCCTTCACGTAGGTGCAATCTGCAGCAAGAGGAATTATAAAGCACAAACTTAGCTAACCAGTGTGTGGTTACCAGTGATAACTCTAAACACCTGAATATTTCTAAAGTAGTGAACTTTATAACCACAAAATATTTCTGAAGTAGTGAACTTAATTAACTTTAAGCTTACATTCAGTTTAAGAAAGTATTCATTACATTACTGCAAACATGATTTAATGTCAAGGAATGTCATGAAATACTTTTGTTTCTCTCAGACTTCTTTCCAGTTTCAAAATTCATGTCCTCTCTCTCTCTAGCCCTGCAGTCTTTTTGTATTGCACTGGTTATTTTCCTGCTCTACCACTTATGATTCAGCTCCAGAAGGATTTGATCATCATCTAATAAATTCAGGGACAAGAAAACTCCAAACGGTGCAGTATCGATGGTCTGCAGGACTGGAGATTGGAAACATTGATTTAACAGCGTCAGGTTAATTCAAAATAAAACCCTTTCTTGACATTATTTTATATAGTTTTGATTGAATAATATCTGTACTGCTTACCCAATTCATTAACAGCTTTACCAAGCTTTAAACGTTTACAAATGTGAATGTATTCCCCACAAACGCTGTTACAACCACAAGTATGATTATACTGATTAAAAAATGTTCTTTTTACAGAATAATACGTACATTGTGCACAAATATAACGTGCATTGTCTCATATATGACTTTCCCTGGGTTAAAAAAGCACCTTTTAAATAAAAGTTAATTTTAATTAGCATTAGCTAAGCACCTAACAGCAGTCGTATGTGATATTGTATTACAATTTAATCCTACACAGTGTCAGAAACAAATCCTAGTTAAGGACTAATAGTTATTTATAATCAGTAAATATTGCTCTTTCTGTTCATTCGGATTTCCTTTGGCTTGTTTTTGAATTAGCTTTAAGGCTAATAATTGCTAAGCTAATGAGGATGTTTTGATTTACCTGCGTAAGAATATTGGTATTTTCCTTCAGAGACAGAGACGAGGATGACACTAATTAAAGTGAGAACAAACAGGAGTGTTTTCTTCATGATAAATAATGTTAGTTTATACTGGAGCAGCAGAACATTGAGTGTTATGATGTGCTAAGCTAAGCTAACACAGACTTCCACTTTCAAATTCGGTGCGTTGCTATGTTACAGACGTAACCAACACAACCAGAGAGCTCGTTTCGACTGTGAGTTGTTCATTTACATTTTTTTTATTTATATACGATTGCTATTAACAACTGAAGTGACAAATTAGTCACATTTACATTGTATACCAACACTCCACCTAAACCAACACCAAATAATTTTGTAAATTCTGTCTGTGCTGTCATCACAACGACTAGAATCGATTAGTGTGGTCTCCGAGAGTGGTCAAACCACAAGGTTTTTCATAAATAAACATTTTTTTGCACGTGATTCATGTCAGTATTGCCAAAATCCTGTAAAATGTCAAGCATTGAGTGTAAGAAAAGATAAGCACATAATCATATACACATGTAATAGTATGATGTGTGTATATTGTATCTATTTTAGGTTTATATAATTCGATTTTGCGATAGTTTGGACTTGGGTTGATGAATTCATCTACATTTTGTCCATCTTGCCCCTGTAATCAGAAGGCTGTGGGTTTGAATCCTGGGACCCCCTGTGGCACCACTGAGGTACTCTTGAACAAGGTACCGTCCCCACACACAACTCCCTGGGTGCTGTGTTCCTGGCTGCCTACTGCTTCACTTGATGAATGGGTTTAATGCAGAGAACAAATTAGTGCTGTTCATGTATGACAAATGAACACTTTACACTTTAAAAAGTAAACTAAACATTTACTGAAAATTAAAAGATGTAATGTCACTACGTTGGATAATCTTGGAAGTAAATTGACAACTGAAACAATTTTACTGATTTAGAAGCTGAAAGAGTCAGCTCTTATTTATGGGCTGGACCAGGTGATCTGACTGAAAAGAGCCGGAATAATTATAACGAGTCCAAAAAGTATCTAGACGCTCTTTCTATCTATTTCACTGTTCCATAGAAAAGCACTAGAAATAGACAGATACACACAAGTCTAAGGTCACCATGCCCAGTGCCAGGTGTCCCCTGATGATGCCCCTCAGTTTTGGGCTGTGGAGCTGTGTTCTTGGGAGTGATGGAACTTCATCCAGTACCTTTGGGATGAGCTGTGTTAGTGATCCAGAATTATTCATCCAACAGTACTCATTACTGAGTGTCTGAATGCAATCAAAGTTCCTATTAATACACTTGATTTCAGAAGAAATTTTGAATGACCAGGTGTCCACAGACTTTTGGACACCACAGTTTCTCGATTGCTGTTTTTCTTTCCATCTGCTAGTCTAGTCCTCCAGTCTAAAAAATCTTAGATTTCCAGATGTGGGCTTACTCTGTCGATAGGAGTCTGTTAATCAGTGCTCTCCAAACGTCTCCTATTGTTTTTGTAGTGTGTGCGGTGGTAAAAGATCAAAGGAACTCTAGCACAAGGCTTTGTACTCAACAGATTTGATCTCATCATGATGACTTAGACTTGACTCTTTCTATTTCTCTCTTTCTCTTTCACTCTCTCTCTCTATATCACACACACATACACACACATGCACACACACTCTCTCTCTCTCTCTCTCTCTCTCTCTCTCTCTCTCTCTCTCTCTCTCTCTCTCTCTCTCTCTCTCTCTCTCTCTCTTTCTTCCACTGAGCACATTGAGGCACAGACACAGTCAAGCTGGGGGAAAAATGTAAAACCAAAAACTTCGCAAAGGCCCGATGAAAATGTCATCTCACTGCAGCGCTCGCCCTTTGAAATGGAAGGGGGATTTTTGTGGTGGGCGTATACGCAGCAGGCGGCTGCTTTCTCATTTCTCTAGGATGCTGAGACGACAGCAGCTTTTTCCTGACAGGCACACCCACGCCGGGCTGAGGCCTACTGTCACAGACGCTCTCTTGCATGCTGCAGAGCCCACAGTACTGCAGATGCTGCTGTTTAACTTTTAAACATTCATGCTTCATCGCTTTACAATGGAGGAGCTCTGCTCTAGTTAGGCTCCAATAGGAAATGCACCATCTAGCACTTCATTATTAAACTGAGCTGAGATTACACTTCCTCACAGCACCCTATCTGGCATATCTGCTGTTTTTTCTGGGGTCAAGACAACCCTGCTGCATCAATAAGCACAAGGATTTTAGTTTAAGAGGGTTAATGGAAAGTGAGGGACAACCTAACACATTTTCATTTTTGTTTATTAATTGTAAACATATTTTAGAAAACAAAGAAAGAATCTGTTCTTTTTTTCAAGATTTAAGGTTCCTTGCCACATATACAGTTAGGCAAGTACAGCGTACACCGAAATTGAAGAGCAAATTTCCAAAAGTCACTCAGTCCATTTTTTGTGATTTTTTTTAGGTAACACTACTATTGGCATATTTTTACATGACCTCTTTATGTGCAGTAGTATAACTGACCAAAACTCACTCAGTCCTTGCATAATAAACGGTACAAGGTTAGGTGAATTTCCAAAATATGGCGGATGCTGTGTCATGTAGTAGGATATAAATATTAAACTACATACTTTTGTGATACTGAATATTGATTTACTTAAAAATTGTTTTCATTATATTTTTTAAACAAATTTGCCCAAACTAAAATGTGCAGGAGTTGCGCTTAAGAAACAGGCATTGAAAAATGACAAGTAACTGTAACATTTTAATGTAAAAAATCATTTCCTGTAAGAATTGCTTTCCAATGGGTAAAACATGATTTTCTGAAAAAAAATGCTTTTGGACTGTGTGAGTTTTGGAAATTTGCTCTTCAATTGTCTGTGAGACAATAAAATAAAGAGAAAAATAAAAGCTAAAACGAAGTAATAAAATATGTACAGAACAAAACAGATTAAACTATACAAGTGTACAGAAGCGTGTAAAGACTAATGACTAACGCACCACAGCACACAGCGTGAACACCACAAAACTGTTCTCTGTATTTAACCCATTCACCAAGTGAAACAGTGAGGAGGAGCCAGGAACACAGCACCAGGGGAGCAGTGCGTGGGGACGGTACCTTACTCAAGGGAACCTCAGTGGTGCCACTGGCAGTCCTGGGATTCAAACCCACAGCATTCTGACCCCAGGGGCGGCACCCTAACCACTAGGCCACCAGCTGCCCCAGTGTGCAAATGTTATAGAGTACAGTACGTACTGTAAAGTGCAATGTGCTGGTTGCTGTTGATGTATGATGTAAGACATAAACAACAGACAGTAGGTGAGACACAGTGAGGTAGAGAGTTCAGTTTGCATCATAATGGAAAGTTTAAAGTTGTTGTGAAAGAATATTGTGACCTGATCGTACAAGCTCAGGCTACCTACATATCTCTGATACTAACACATGAATCAACACGTTTCCAGCATCACATGACAACTGAGCCTATCGGAGGGGTTGACAGTCACACATGGAAGGGCTGGCTTTAACAGTAATAGGTGCACAGTGTTATCTGTACTGTATTATATGGATAAATCTGTTTTGGGGGGCGGTAACTTCTGTTTACTTTGGGAGTCTTAGTTATAAACATTTAACTCTGTCTTTGGTGGGCTGTACTTTAATCTGACTTACTCACTGTTGTTTATGTGCTTCAGCATGGTGTTATTTTACAGCCACCAAGAGGGTAATTGAAATAACCCGTGGTCAAATGAAATGTTTTGTTTATCTCCTAACTGAAACTAAGTACACATCTATTACAGGGAACATATTTCTACACATTTGAATGAAAAATACTGCTTATTTGCTGAATTTTTGGTGGACTAGTGGTTAGGGTGTTGCCCCTCTGATCAGAAGGGCATTGGTTTGAATCCCAGGACTGCCACTGGCACCACTGAGGTTCCCTTGAGCAAGGTACCGTCCCCACACGCTGCTCCCTGGGTGCCCCCGTTGGTGGCAGCCCCCTGCTTCACTTGGTGAAGGGGTTAAATGCAGAGAAAAAATCTCACACTTTTCACACTGTGTGCTGTGCTGTGGTGTGTTAATGACTGTAAGGGGTCACTTCACTTTAACGTATTGGGAAAAAATAGCCTGTACCAAAGTAATGGCACTAAAAACGTTGACCCGTTTAACTTCACATGATGTCCATGCTGCATTTTTATCCCCATGAAAATATACATTATACATTATGGATGCATTTATTTATTAGGACACCATTAGAATATGTACTATTAGGATTTGTAGGATATGAACATTTTGCAATTAAGTGGATTAAGTCTATAACCATTTCTCGTTTAATAAATGTACTTTTGTGTCTGCCAGGCCCTGGTCCGCTATGTGTGAACTCCTCAGATTATATTCATTGCAATCCGCATGTGTGAGTAGGTTTTGCCATAATAAAACAGTAAAACGAACATCTTAAATCACATAACCGTCATGTATCTTAAACCGCATTGCTTCAGGCTGCCGGGTTCTCTTTTGCTTGCTTACCTCTGAATAAATAGTAATTAATCAAATGCTTTGAACTTCGAATGGCCGTTTTTTTGGGGGTGTTTTTTGTCACTGAGTGGATGCACAGTGATGCAGAGCCAGCAGAGTAAAGCATTAGGAAAAACAGTCATGCAACGGTTAGTGAAAGGCTTTGTGGTTTCATTTAAGACACAAAAAAGTCCCATTAATCTAAAAGTCTCAATTCTATGTCACTGTCTGCCATGCTGCCATAGCCTTAACTGGAACAATGAATCTTGAAAGACATTAAAGAAAAGTAGTGGTTAAAGAGGTTAAAGAAGTGGTGGAAGTTCCAAAATCCACCGTTATTGTTGATAATGCAAGTTGAGTGCCTTGTAGGCGGAGGTTTGAGCTGGCGCAATCACGATTGCTCCCATTTGAGCTGCACACTCGTGTTTGTAACAAAAAACACCAGCATTTTCATCACTTTATGACGAATTTAGCAGAAGAGCCGTCTTCTGAAAGGGCGAGTCAGAAACAGCTAGACAGACCTGTGGTCACAAATTCATTTATAAGTACTTTACTGTGGTTTTGGTAGAATCACCAGGAGCTGGTTTCCCAGATTACGCCTAGACTAAATGGAATTTTAATGGTGAAACAATAGAAACACCATTTACACATGATGTGTATCCAAAACAGGTCTGTATACACACATACATGTGTGCATGTGAATACATATATGT
>JBBIGA010000002.1:2262027-2272139 GCA_037576975.1 Alestes dentex | reverse complement strand
ATATATGTTCTTTGTAGAATATATACATTTTCTTAATGATTATGAATGTGCACCATATGTGTAAAGTATGTGGACACCTGCCCCTCACTCCTATATGAGCTACAGTACTTGCCATTCCATTCCAAACCATGGGCATAAATATGGAGAATATGCCCCCACTGTGACCATAACTGCCGCCACTTTTTTAGAAGGATTTCTACAAGATTTGGATGTGTCTGTGAAAATGTGTGATTTGTTACCAAAAAAGAACCTTGCAACAAAGTTGGAAGCTGTCTAAATTGTCTTTTTAGGCTGTGTCATAAACCGACACTAAGAGGCCTAGCCTAAACCTTGAAAGACAACCCCAGACAATTCTCATGAGTTTGTGTGGTCTACTGCTATGTGACTAAGCTACTGCACAAGTCTGTTTCACAATAACAGCCTTTATATTTGACTGGGACAGATTTAGCAGGGGAGAAATTCTGTGCACTGGACGGCCGTTCTGAACTTTTCCAGAACGTATAGATTGCCAGTCCGCCCTTGCTTGTCGGTAATGGGTGTGGCTGAAACACCTAAACTCAACCAAAACACTAGCTAGCCAGAATTGCTTTTTGTGAGCGTCATGTTATCCAATTGAAGTAAATTGTCTTTTTAGGCTGTGGCATAAACATTACTCTTCACTGGAACTACGAGGCCTAGCCTAAACCTTGAAAGACAATTATCCCTCCTCCACCAAACTTTACTGTTGGCACAATGAATTCTGGTAAGTAGCCTGGGCCTGACATCCATCAAACTCAGACATTGTATCTTGAATCATCACTCCAGGGAGCATGTTTCTACTGCTCCAGTGGGGGTGTGTTTTACACTACTCATGCTAATGCTCGTCAATGCACAGGGTGATCTTAGGCTTGTGTGCAGCTGGAAACTCATCTCTTGAATCTACTGATGCTAAGTTCTCGTGCTAATGTTGCTTCATGAAGCAGTTTGAGAGTTTGGTAGTACACAGTGCAATAGAGGACAGATTTAGCACTCCTTAACCCAGTACTCACGAGTTTGTGTGCTACTGCTATGTGACTAAGCTACTACACAAGTCTGTTTCACAATAACAGCCTGTAAATTTGACTGGGGCAGATTTAGCAGGGGAGAAGTTCCTTAACTGACTTGTGGAAGTGGCACGTTTAAAGTCACTTACCTCTTCAGTACAGTTCTACTGACAATGTTTATCTACGTAGATTTCATGACTATGTGCTTAATTTTACACATTTGTTGGTAATGGATGTGGCTGAAACAGCTCGACTCAACCAAAACACCAGCTAGCCAGAATTGCTTTTGGTGAGTGTCATCTTATCCAAACGCAGTAAAAGCCAAGTCAGAGATTGAAGTTCCTCCATTGTTGTTGTTTGTGTTTACGGTTCAGACTAGGGTTGTGCAAGAAATTGTGTTGATCACTACCCACCCTCAGAAGAACCTACAACTTTTACAGTTCTGTTCTGCCGTGGGAAAGGGACACAGGTGAGAAAACACCATTAGAATCCCCTGCCTTGCTCTCACTGGCCCCTTTAGGAGATCCACCTACCTTATGCCAGTGTAGAATTTGTGTCACCCATCTTCTTTTTCATTTATTGATCATCACTGGCTAGTTTCTGACAAGTGTTTACCAGATATTATTTGGGTAGTGACCAATCCTCAGCATAGTAGTGACACTGACATGGTAGTGTGTGGTGCTAATATGAGTGTATTGGGGACAGTGGTTTTACTGGGGATTTTTCACACAAATTAGTGCTGCTAGGTCCACCACCCAAAAAAATCCAGCCTAGAGTGGCTATGTGACCATTCGACCACTAATGAAGGATTAGAGGATGACTAACAAAAGTTTGCATCAACAGATGGGCTGCAGTCTCTAATTGTATACCAGAAAGGTGGAGCTACAGTAGAGGTGTTTCTAATAAAGTGACCAGTAATGAATATCATGTGTTCTCAGTTACAGCTACACCCACACTAAGAATCATTCTGATATATGCCTGTGCATCTTTACAGCATGTAATGTGTTTTCTGAACAGATGGACGCTCCTAAATAACACAACAGATGCTCTAAATGGGGGAAAAATCTATAAGCTACACATAGAAAATGAGAGCAAACATTAAAGTTTCTGACTTCTACATCATAACTGCCTGTATAACATGGAGGAATGGAGATTGTTCTATATTACCAAGCGTGAAAATAAGTTAAATCATCTTGTTAGAAACCGGGTGTTGTAGTTCATTTGCGTCTTTTGTTATTCAGACATTGCATAACACAGTCATTAATGTGAAAAATGAGGAGCCAGTAAAGTGAAACACAGCTTTGTGCATCATACAGAGTGTTGAGACAGAAGAAGACTAGACCCATGTGTAGATCCTCAAGTCTGAAGTCCTGAGTCAGTACAGGCAAGTCTCACATCAGGTCCTTGAGTTCTGAATCAGTACAGGCAAGTCTCAAGTCAGGTCCTGAGATAATACAGGCAAGCCTCAAGTCCCGAGTCATGTCCTGAATCAGTGCAAACAAGTTTTATTCAAGTCCCGAGTCAGTGCAGACAATTCTCAAGTCAAGTCTTGACTCAGTACAGGCAAGTCTTAAGTTGATTCCTGAGTCAATATGGGCAGTCTTAAGTCAAGTCCCAATATAAGCAAGTATAAACCGCCAAACTCTTGAGATGGAAAGACTCTTCATTTCTGTCAACAATGCTGCATGTTTTTTTAAAAGATTCAATTAAGTGTTGTTTTTCTTCTTATGAAATATTGCGCAAATGTCCCGTTTGTCTAAATGTAGCTGAGTCAGTTCCATCCATCAGTAGGAAATCAAAGCTAAGAGCTGTGCATAATCTCAGTATTATGAGTGACGGGCTTAAGCTGCACAGAACACGCATGTGAAAACAAGAAAATGTATCACCACAAAAGAATGTAGCACCTTAAATGCGAGCGTCTTTATCCAAATTGGCAGAAAAAATGGATGCACCCCTGTGTGCGAATTCATCGCAGCTTGCGAGCGCTGAGGCGACGGCAGACTCAATGAAAGTGGATTAGGCTTGTGTGAAGAGCTGGGTGGGGGGAGCTGTAGACTGTTATTTCAGACTAAGCCCTGAGGAGAAAAGCAATGACAAACCTTTAGAATCACCTAACACAAGGGCAGACAATCCCACAGCTACTAATGTGCTCCACACGTTTGGCCTTCTTTGCATGATATTAGGAGACCCTGACGGCATTCTTTACATGGTAAGCCAAAGTACTGCAAGTTCAGTAACGATCAGCGAGAAGAATCACCACAAAACCCAGTACTGAGTTTACTCAAACGCACTAGAATGCATTAAAGCCTCACTATCCACCAAAATATTCCAAAGGTTTTCTCAGTGGATCTTGGCAAGGACCTGTTGTAGTGTGCAAATTGTTTCTCAGCGTGTGATAAAGTGTCTTTCTGCTAGTAAATTTAACATTAGAATAAATGCAAACAAACGAGAAAGCAGTAAAAAGTAGCAAGATTTAAAAAACAAAAACAAAAAAAAGTTGGTATTTTCTGAGCTAGTGAGGGGAACACAGGTTCGGTTCCAGGTTTCTCCTCACTATTTACTGTAGAATATTATTTGTATTTATTCTTTTTAGTTTTGTTTAGGATATTTAGTAATATTAATGTAAGAAAAACACACACCTAAACAGTTTTTAAAAATTATTTCCGCAGGTGCCTAAGACTTTTGCACAGTACTGTGTGAGTATTGTACGAGTACTGAGTATCGTCTTCATGACAACACTGGTCCTTTTTTGGACCACAAAACGAATTAGCAAATAATTTGATGTATTCTACTGATTAAATCACGCAACAGAACCTTCAGGTTTTGTGGAGGTTCTTCAGACTCATGCATGTCGATGATAAAATATAACTCCTCAAGAAACATTCTTTGGAAGATTCTTTAAGGAACCAGAAGTGGTTCTTCCATGCCACTAAAGAACCAATATTTAAGAATCAATATCCTTTAAAGAGTACATATAAAAGTGTTGCTGTCAGAACTAAACTTCATATCTCCATTAGAGCATCTTTCCAGGAGAAGGAATATTATCATCCTTAGCTTTCAGTGTAATTTAATGTTAATGGATTTTACGGACCATTTGTATTGGTCCATTCATCATGAAATGTCACGGTGTAAAAAAGCAGCTGGCATTCAAATTCTGTAAAAAAAAAAAAAAAAAAAAGAAGGAAGAAAATCAAACAAAAGTGGGGAGATCATGTTCGGGATAAATGCAGAATAAATTAGAGATTCCAGACATGATTTATTTTCCATTGAAACATCAACATTTGGACTTCCTGAGCATCACATTCAGACGTGGGTAGAGCAGCTTAAAACCATGCTTAGATACAGCCATTTTAATTCAGTGGCAGCATGACTCAAGTAGAAGCAAACAAAAGAACAACAAGATTTTGAACCTAAAAACGGAAGTAGGACCTGAATGAGAGGGTTTAAAGTAGATTTAAGGTAGTTTAAAGTCTCTTTCTCACGAAAAGTACAAGTTTTAGCATTCAGTGTGCATTACTACCTGTAAAAACACCACGGTGGACTGGGAAAAAAACACAAATAGAAATAAACCCAATAAAAAAGTAACTAGTCTGTCTATACCTTGACCCCATCATTGGGTGACTGGGAGACTGTGGTGCCACAGCCATCCATGTCCAGGAGTTTCAGAAAAAAAACAACTGCAAAAATGTGAACATGAATGACAGCCAAAGCATTCCTTTCTGTACAAGCTCACGATGCATTTTTACATTTACATTTTGCAGCTGAAACATGAAGTACTAGACGGTTTGGCCAGGTTTGGCTGTTGCTATAACGCCCCACAATGCAAATACTTGGAATGCGGCTTGCACTTCTGTTGAGCTATGAAATGCATAGTGGCACTTTTTTTTAACACAGCAATGTGAGAAACCATGTTTGTGCAGCCTGAAACATTTGCATTCACATCCTTCCATGAAGTATGTTTCTGGCCTATGCGAGCGTAACTGGCTTCACTTTCTCTGGGTGGGTAGGATGGCCCGCCCTCGCCCCGTCAGTCAGCAGGATGCTGGCCAGCGTGGACGCCTGTTTGCTGATGTAACAGAATTTCCAGTCGTGGAACACTAACCACTGATCCCAGGACTGCTAGTGGCACCACTGTGGTTCCACTGAGTAAGGTACCATCCCCACACACTGCTCTGGGTGCTGTGTTCCTGTCTGCCCGCCGCTTCACTTGGTGAATGGGTTAAATACAGAAAAGAATTTCATGCTGTTGACACTGTGTGCTGGGTGTATTCACATGTGACAAACAGACACTTTACTCTTACACTTGCGTATTAAACGGTCCAATGACAAGCAGTGGTGCTTCCTGTGACTTGGAGGAAGTTAATGTGTTGGTAGTATCATGTGATGGGGGAATCCTAGTTAGTGTGTGAGAGCTGGTAATGACTAAAATGGGTAGTTAACGGGAAGTGGTAGTTAATTTTTGTCATGTGTGAATATACCACACCACAGCACAGAAATTCTTTCTCCGCATTTAACCCTTTCACCAAGGGATCACCCAGCAGTGGACAACCAGAGAGGCAGCGCCCGGGGAGCAGTGTGTGGGGACGGTGATCTTGGTCATCTAGAGCTATTAGACTTGGAAATCCTGCGCGTGTTTTTGCACAAACTGCAGTAATGCATGTAATGACATCAAGCCACCTTCAGGTGACTACCTCTCAAAATCCATGAGAGCAAGAAGAAGTGCTCTGGAAATGCCTGAGTCACTCTCTTAATTGCTTAACCTCTCTGTATATTATGATAAGAAATGGTCATAGCTTTGCCGCAAAAAATGGTTTTGAAGGAAACTTTTGGAACTTCCGTACATGTATACTTCATTGTTCATCGTATCGCGATGTGAGCCTAACAATAAAGACATAAGAAAACCAATAATAACAATAATAATGATAATAATATTAATAATAGTAATAATAGTAATAATAATAATAATAATAATAATAATAATAATAATTTCAAATCAAGCCACTCCGAATGATTGAACTCCACAGCAGTTTTGGAAAATCTATCAAAGTGGTCCTTAATCAAATTAGTTTTTAACAGAGCATGACAAAGGCATCATAATGTCTCTTATAATGCCTCTTGGTTCAGTCCTGATGGAATGTACAGAGACGTAGATGAGGGTATGGATGTAACACAGACTTTATTGACAGGAAGGGATGCAGGGCTAAATGAAGATGAACCAGGCAAAACATGGGCAAAAACACAGTCTCTAAACACAACAATAAACTTCAGAGGCAAAAACACAGAGCAAAGACAAGCCACACAGCACAGAATCTTAATCAAATACTGTGCAAGGAAAGAAGAAACCAAATAACACTGGGACCAAAGACATAAAGAAACATCAAACGAAAAAAACCTGAGGAACACGAGGGGATAAGCACAATAAACCAACCAATACAGACGGAAACACATGTTTGTTTATACCAGCAGGGAAACACCTGGGCAGGGGCGGAGACAGGAACAAGACACAGGTAAGCAGGATCACAAGGGGGCGGGGCCAAGGCGGGGCTAAGACCAAAACCACAGACTCATTTGGAAACACAGACATCTGGCTAAGATAAACAAAAGCACGTGGAGGACACATGGGGGAGCTGGTGGCCTGGTGGTTAGGGATCCAGGCTGTGGGTTTGAATCCCATGAGTGCTAATGGCACCACTGAGGTATCACTGAGCAAGGTACCGTCCTCACACACTGTTCCTGGACGCCATTGTCGAAAACCCACTGCTTCACTCGTGTGAATGGGTTGAATTCAGAGGACTTCCTCTGGGATCAATATAGTATGTAAAATATAAATAAAATGAGAAGATAATCAACAACATAGACAAGAAAACATGAGAGAAAGACACAAGGAACATACAAAAACCAAGAAAAGGGAAAAGCCCACAGAGAATTTTACATATGAGACGAACTAGGTAGGCAAAAGGACAGGTCTGTGAAACGTTTTAGAGACCGTTCCTTAATAAATGAATCAAAAGGGTCCTCCATTATTGTCTGTGTATGATGACAGATTCACTTCACCACACGTTACACACTGTTGCATCTGTGCACCATAATGTGTGTTATAGTGAGATGATTAAAACTCTGAGGACTGAACTGTGGTGTTTTTCATGTTTGTTTTAGAAACACTTCTAAGCAAGTGTCCTTTGGCATCACTTCAGAGCTCTAAGATCCTTTATGTTTCATCTTGTTTATGGAGGGGACTGAAATATCTGAAACAATCCTTTTTCAACAGCAAGAGGCCTCTGCAAAAGATCTGTCTGAATTTGAGGACAGACTTCGGTTCAGGAGCCGAGATCAATATTTCAATTAATTACTGCCATGCTTGTGCTAAAAAAAAAAATCATAACTTGACTCCCGCTGCTGTCCTACATATGGATTTACCATCTTCTGCCGGTCTGAAGCCAAAATACGAATGTGGTGTGTTTTGTTTTGTCTTGTGTGTTTTTTTTTCTCTCTCTCTCTCTCCTGGCATCATCCGTTTACTTTCGGCTCCCCGTTGTAAAATTTATCATTCGCTGAAATCTTTTCAGTTCCTCTCTGTTTCACAGGGATGTGAGAAACAAAGAGTGCATGCATGGCGCCTTCGCTGGGCTGCTAGCTGTTGCTGGCCTACTTCCTAAAAATAGCATCTGATGCTGAGATTTTTTTACAGTACGACTCCTTCACAACCTCTCTCTCTCTCTCTCTCTCTCCCTCTCTCTCTCTCTCTCTCTCCCATCTTTAATTGTCTCCCCCCCAACTCTTGTTCTCTTTCCTTCTCTCTTTTCCTCTTCCTTTCCCTACCATGTCTTTCCGCTTTACCTCTTTTTCTTCTATCTCTCTGTCTCTCTCTCTTCCAATCTCTCACTTCCAACCCACCCCTTTCCCACTTTATTCCTTTTTTTATCTTTGATTTCTCATCTCCTTCCTTCTCTCCCCATCTCTTTCTTTCTCTCTGTCTGTCTCTCTCTTCCAATTCAGCCCCTTACCTGCTTCATTCATTTATTATCTTTGATTTCTCTCTCTCCTTATGCACTCGCTAATTTAAACTGATGCAGAAGCCAGAAAACTCATACTTTTTTCTTTATGGAATACTGGTAAGCACCTTGGAACCATGCATCTCATTTTCTTTCTTTTTTTTTTTTTCATTTTTTCCCCACATCATTTAAACACAGCAGCTGTACTGTGGAAAACCTTTATAAACTTCCACCGTAGAGAACATTTATGATGAACAAACCAACAGAAATGCTCCAGAATTAGTGGGGATGAAAATCCTTTACATTACCACACAGTGAATAAGGTTCTGGCATTCTCCTGTAGAGCTGCCGCTTTTCTGACAGGGACGACGTATTGCTTAATTTTTTTAAGGAAACATATTACAGTATAACACACATTCTATAACACTAATGTCCATGACTGTGTTACAGCCATCGATTGTACAGTATTTATCACACCCAGTCACTTTACCTAGGAATTGTGTATTCTCCTGTCTAATTTGTATGGGGCACTTTTCACTGTGCACACCGTCTGCACTCACTGTCTGTGAAGGGATCCAGACGGCCCCTAGTTGTGCACACACCGCTTCTATAATCTCTCTAGAAAAGCTCCATCCAATACCTTTGGGATGTGTTTGCGACCTCGCTAATTCTCATGTGACTGAATGCAATCAAAGCCTCACTGAAATGTTTTAAAAATCTAGTGCAAAGCCTTTTCAGATGAGTGGCGGCAGTTACTACAGCAAAAGGGTGATCAAATTTCTATTCAATTCTTGATTTTGGAGGGAATGCTGGACCCCCAGAACTCACCTTACTGTTCACTGTTCTGTGTTCATTGTCCTGCAGTATGTGATTGTAGTTTGTTGTACTTTTTTTTTTTGTATTTTATGACAATAAAATTGACTTTGACATGATATTATACCATATTGTACACAGTATATAATACATTAATAATATACACTGTAATACACAGCAATATAAGTGTACAGTGTAATGCACAGTGTATGATATAATACAATATGAATATCATACAATATGAATGTACAGTGTAATACACAGTATATAACACTGGGATACACTGTGTACACAATATATAGGACAGTGATGTTTTACAGTATAATTTCCAGTTTACATTAACAGTACAAGTGTAACAATTGAATATCCAATAATACACAGTATATAATACAGTAAGAGTGTAATATGCAGCATATCATGCTTGTATATACAATATAATACAGCATATTCTCTAGTGATATTATGCAGTATAATGTGTAGTATGCAGTACAGTAATAGTATATAAAAGTATAATGCATATTGTAAAACACTGTATAATGCAGTAGCTGAAGACAATATACAGTTTAATGTAAAAATTTATGGTATAATGCACAGTATCTACAGTGATAGTATATTGTGTAATGCACGATAAAGTGTAATATAGTATACAGTATATTACACAGTATATAATACAATAATTGGATACAGCATCATTCACCATGAATAATGCAATGCGAGTATACAGTATACCGGGATAAACAGTGTACACAATATATAGAACAGTGACATAGTACAGGATAATTTACAATATTCAGTAACAGTACAAGTGTAATGTAATTGCAGCACATTGTATATTACAGTAGTTGCACAGTAAAATGTAATAACATATTGTAAAACACACAGTATATAAAACAATATTCGTATACAGTACATTGCACAGTATACAATATGATAGCCTAGTATACAGCCTAAGGAACAGTATATGATATAATAATTGTAATCAGTTGAATGCACATTATATGATACAATACTTGAATGCAATTACACAGTATATAAAAGGACATTAGCATATAGTACATAGTATATAATACAGTAGTAGTATGAAAATTGATGCACAGTTATACAGTAAAATACCATCACACCGGATTATTTTTGCATCCATCCCATGAGGAGCAGGTCCGGTCTGCAAGTATGTCGACTGCAACAATGTAGTCTGATCCAGTAGACAATGTGTGTGTGTGTGTATGTGTGTATGTGTGTGTGTGTGTGTGTGTGTGTGTGTGTGTGTGTGTGTGTGTGTGTGTGT
>JBBIGA010000002.1:2242212-2252212 GCA_037576975.1 Alestes dentex | reverse complement strand
TGATGAGTGAATATTGGTGTTGGTTGGTTGAAGAAAAGAGATGAAGAGCGTCCACAAAGAACAGTGGATCTTCCTCTCATAGGGGGGTGACTTTATTGCCTGTTCCTTTCAGATATATTGCTCTGGGTTCTATATTATTGTTTATGTAGGGCTCCTTTGCAAATTAGATTGTGGCCTTGATGTTTTCTCCATGAAACTGAATACGCTGTAGGCAGGAATAGGATGGAGGACGACACAGGGCTGTAGGTCTGAGTTGATGCCACAGGACAGAGAATCTGTTAGCTCTTGGTAACAGTTTTTGTTTTTTTTCCCAAAACATGATGAGCACTGGCGTGTCATTGTTCTTTCACTTATCGTACCTCTCCACTCTTCCAGTGGAAAACTCAGTCAGCTGTCATGAAACTCCATGCCTCCCCAGGGCCTTCAGAGGTGCTGGTACCTCTGAGCAGCGTGATTCATGAATTCAGATAACACTTGGGGTTAATCTGTTGATTAAGATTTACCACCAGATGAGCCTAAACAGTGGCTGTAGTTCTTCAATATTGGCCTGACTGGAGCTTTCCCAATCAGTATTTCTGCCTCCTGCTGTATACTGTTATACCATCATACTGCCCAGGCCCAAATCACAACTGAATTAAGTAAAATATTAACAACTGTGTCGGATCTTCACTTCGGGAATCGAACCTAAAATGTGTAAACACATGTACTGGCATTGGAATTGCTATTTTTGACATATTGGCATCCAACAGTATTTAGATTTGGATGACGTGCATTTCATCGTCTATAAGTAAGTACATGTATTGTCTGAGGATATTTATGTGACATATCGGAGATCAGCATCCGCCCACAATTCCCATGTTGGCATATCCCTACCCATATTCGTTTCAAACGTCAGAGCAGGAAAAATATGAAGGTCAAGGGTATTCCAGGCCCTCCTTGCGCTGCGTTTTCTGCTGGGCTGTGCTGAAGGCTCTCGGCTGGGGAGCTGGGGACAGTGGTGGAGGCTGGATCCCAGCGAGCAGGAACAAACGCGGCCTGTGCTGCTGTGTTAGGGCCAGTCCACCTACGCCTGCTGCAGAGGTGGAGTGTGGTATGTGACTCTCCCGACGGCCCAGGAGCCTCACAGGCACGCTCTTATAGTCGCCTCTTGCAGATACAGCCACATATTTCTGCCATCCCCCGCTGCCGCGCCCCGGGTCCCGTCTCTAGCTTTGCCCTGTTCACCCTGCAGCGCACTATTTTTGGACATTTTGTAGTAGTGAAAACATAGTGGAGAATAAACTACGCTCTCTGGCGGAGACCCATAATGCGCTGGCTCATTTGCGACTGAATGTGACTGAGACTGACGAGTAAACCTGTGTAATTTTAGTGCGCAGAATTGTTTCCTGCCCTCCCTTTCATACTGTCCTCTCTCCTCTGTTCAGGTATGGCGGCGGCTTTACCCAGAACCCTTGGGGAGTTGCAGCTCTACCGCATCCTGCAGAGGGCCAACCTGCTGTGCTACTACGACGCCTTCATCCAGCAAGGTGGCGACGACGTGCAGCAGTTGTGCGAGGCCGGCGAGGACGAGTTCCTGGAGATCATGGCGCTCGTAGGCATGGCCAGCAAACCTCTGCACGTTCGGCGTCTGCAGAAAGCGCTACGGGACTGGGTGACCAACCCGGCCCTCTTCAACCAGCCCCTGACCTCCCTGCCCGTCTGCAGCATCCCCGTCTACAAACTGCCCGAGGGCTCGCCCACGCTGCTGCCCGGCAATGGCGCCCGCGGAGAGACGCATGTCAAGGTGCTAGTTTCACGTTTTTCATGTCCTTGTGAATAGTCAGTGATCACTTCGTTCTCAGCATTCGCTCAATCTTTCCTGGTCCAGGTGAAGGTCCACATACATTATATATTGTCAGTCAGTCAAGGCAAGTGTTTTTTGCACAAGAACTTTATAGCTAACCTAGCAAGCAAGCTCATGGCCGCTAGGGACAAACTGCATACCTGAATCATCACACACTTACCCCAAGCACATCAGGTCGTCGAACCAATATAGACTTGCTTGTATGGTTTCCGAGACTTATTGACATATTGCATCCATATCTATACAAATGGACAAAAGTACATTGCTACTTAACCACATATAAAAATCTGTATGTTTACGTTTACACAGGTTTCCTTACATGGGTTTTGTAAGCAAGTTCTTTTCAGTCAATTACAGTAACAATAGTTTAATTGCAAAGAAGAGTAATAACTATGAATAAATGACTAATAAGTATAAATTATGGACTAATGGACTAATGGTGTTTGGACTAAAAATGGACTAATAAGTGTTTCATTGACTGAAGGTGCCCAAGTGTGTGGCGGCAGCCCTGGTTGACCCTGGAAAGGGCGAGGCGGGTAATGGGAGCTCCTCAGCCACTGCTTCCCCCCTCCAGAGTGGGACAGAGCCGCGCTTTTGGGTTGGACATGGGACAGAGAGCGAACACAGCCTGTCGCCCGCTGACCTCAACTCTCCCTCGTCCCCCCGCGACGGCCTGGAGGCACTGGATGCGGCCGCTGTCCAGTCAGTGACAGAGTGCGTGGAGAGGATGGCACAGGCCCTCCCCAAGAGCGACCCAGCGGAGGTCAAAGAGCAGCTGAAGGGCAACAAAAAGCTGGCCAAGATGATCAGCCATATCTTCGACATGAGCGAAGAGGACCCACACAGGGAGGAGGAGATCCGCAAGTACAGCGCCATCTACGGACGCTTTGACTCCAAGAGAAAAGACGGGAAGCACCTCACACTGCATGAGGTACGAGAACGTTGTTTAAAGTTGTTCTCTAGGGCCAAATTAAAGTTATTGTTAATGCCTCAACTCTTCATAACCCCATAAATTGCATGTTGGTAATATGGAAATGAGTCATGTGAGTTACTACTCACTCTCTCAAAACTCCATGATCACATGATTACTAAATTATTCATAGTAATTAGTTAATAATATGTCTTATTAATAATATGTCACATGCATATTTAATATGTTTCAATAATAAGCCTGCAGTTTAGGGGGTTGAATGAATAATTCGACAAACAAACACAATTTTCCAGACCTTGTTTTTAGTTTAGCACAGGAGCTATAAGGCCAAAACTCTCCACCTGCTAAACCATGTCTAGGTCTTCATTAAGGTGGTGCAGACTTGTAAGTGTGGATTAGGGCACAGTAATTAGGGCACAGTGAGTAATAAATCATCAACTGAACTTAACGGCTTCATAGAGGCATTTCAGACAACATCTGTGCTGCCTTCCAGAAACAGGACAAGTCTGTAACGCCTTAATGAAAGCGTCTTGAGTGGATTTTAAGGAAAAGATTTGGGTGACTATGGACTTGTATTTGTCAGCAACATTAATCTAAACCTAAGAAAGCAATTTGCATTCCAAGCGTATCTTGGTTGATTGACAACATTTATAGTAATTGGAAATAGCGCAAATTAGATTTTTTGCCATTAATTTGCTATTCAGTCCGAGCTCTGACGGTGTGTGGCGTTACATGCAGTCATTTTTCCTATTCATTCATTTGCTATTGATGAAACTGTTGCTTTCTGCTTCATTGTATCCACATCCACAAGTTCATTTGTTGTGTATAATACATTGTTTTTCTCTCCTTTGTTCATGCTGTGATTATAAATGGTTCCTAACACGTGTGCCCACAGCTGACGGTAAATGAGGCTGCAGCCCAGCTGTGTATGAAGGACGTGGCGCTGCTGACACGCAGAGACGAGTTATTCGGACTTGCTCGGCAGGTCTCCAGAGAGGTCACCTACAAATACACCTACAGGACCAGCAAGTAAGGGCTTCCTCCGGCATTCCTGAAGGTTTTATAAAAGCGGCGTAGTGTGATAAACTGTCTTCAGCCGAATATGGAGCGCGTTTAATAGGATGCTTCACAGAGGCTGTTGCGTACATTCATTGTTGGGTGTGGAGTCTACGATCCGTACGTGCATGAATGGAGACTCCTCCTGAGTGACTGCAGGACTGATACATGCACCATCATGCCATCGCGTTCATCCAGTTCCTTTTTGTTATCAAGATACAAATCTGATGCAATACTAACCTTTCTAACGTCCTGTTTAATTTTATTAGTGCAGCTATAATAGTGAGTCACCATTAAAAACCATTACTCTTGGTACACATTCCAATTTTATGCCCTAAATGTCACTTACGCCCCTCTGATTCCAAGTCCTTAACAAGGTCGTCTGTGGAATACCTAATCAGTGAAGAGCAGGGTGTTTAAAGTTAAAGGCAGACGCCTTCTGTGTGTGTGTGTGTGCTTGTGTGTTTGTGTGCTCCAGCGTGTGGGTAGTGTATTGAATGCACCTTGTTAGATCTTAGATATTCAGGCTTAATCTGCGCAGGCCGTGTCCAGGTGCTTCCTGCACTGCACAGCTGGCAGACTGGAGGACGGAAAATTCCACTTTGGTGTTGCATAATTTTTATCTCCAGGTTTCAGTAGTTCTCTCACACCTTACAAATGGCGTCACAGACACTTGACGGCTAATTACGCTCCACGAGGTGGATAAACTTATGACCTAAATCAAGTGATGCATGAGGAAGTGTTTTGATAGGGCATTCCTGATGCTTTTTTTTAGGGTAGTGAGTCACCACGTCCGATCTTAAGCCATCTATTGTCAGCGGCGTCAACAAGGCACACGTCTCTGCTAACATCGTGCCATTGAGTTCAAAGAGGAGTTTATGTGGCCATTCTGAATGGGTTGGGAAAAGGGTTAATTTTTGTTAAAAAATTACATTTACACAGTTTTTCTCCAGATTCAGCCAAAGCATGTTCTGGGTCCAAAGGTTTGGTTCTTTAGTTAAAAGTTTCAAGGCTAGTGAAGCTACCAAACACTAGAAGTCAATAATTAAACTGTTTCTGTAAAATACTTCATCAGAGCTTCTCTTGATACACTTAATATGTCTGCAGCTCCTCAGTAAGGTTGCGTGGATTTGTTGGCGTAGTTTGTGACTTACTGTGAGACATAAAAATCAACAGAACTGACAGGCAGCCATTTCACAACACCAGGGCTGGTATTCAAGAAGCAGGTTTGAGGAGGACAGATCTGGGATCAGATTTCTCCACATATCTGATCTCCACATATCTGACACATATCTTATTATTCCTACTCCTTATGTTGTTTGTGAAAACACACCCTGTTGTCTAAAATAGCTGTCCACAGCATTTTGTTCATTTCTGTAGCTCACAGTAAGTCATACTGTGTCCAAACCCACATGCACAGGTCTGCTCCAGGATGAGGATTGAGAAAAGTTCGAGAGAAGTTTTGATGAGTCTAGGGGAGTTTAGGAGAGATGTTTTGGGTGATTAATGACTTGTAGTGTTTGATAGCAACATCTGGAGTCTCATAGTTCGAGAGAAGCAAAATGTGGACCCTAAATATATCTTGGCTAGTAAACTACGCCAGTGGTCAGAAGTAAACTGAGTTCATTTGATTTTATCATTTGAGTTCATTTCATTTCATTACTGAATTAGTCCTTTGGACTCTAAGGAACCTCGCTCTCTTACCCACAAACTTACATGTTAGTTTAATAGCAGACACTGATTAACCAGCCTTAAGTTGAATTATTGAATGATGAGCCTTGGGGTCAGTGGGTTCATGATGGTGTTGAGAATGGAAGCTACTTACTCATGGATTTATCTCTCTTTTCTCCCTTGTGCAGATCTCGGTGTGGAGACAGAGACGAACCTTCCCCCAAGAGGATTAAAACAGAGGTGAGTTCAACTGTCTTTGTCCCGTGTTCGACCCTGGTTTTATATCTGAAAGGCATTTTACCGTAAGAGTGTTGATCTTGGATCAAGGACGTTTGCTGGAAACCCCAGGCATCCCTCAGAATGAATCAGACATTTCAGTGGCTCTGTTTCTGAGAAGGAAAGAGCTGATTCAAGAGCTGGAATAAACGGTATTTTGAAAGATTTTGTGTACCATCGTCTAAATAGTGAAGGCTGCTCGGGACCCGTGCGGCGTTTTTGTTAGTGTGCTGCTTGCTAATGTGCAGTGTGGTACAGCGCTAGCCCCCCACGCTGCTAACCCCTCACACCAGAAGGCAGGGAGCTTGTCGTAGGAGGCAGGATTGACATTGGGTGGGGCAGTGTGGCTTTTGTTTGCATAGCTGCCTGTCAGTGCGCTGAACTGCGTGGGAGGGGTTCGCAAGGATGGAGGGGGGGGGCGGTTCCCTATGGATTGCGTGTCATGATGTGGAGGAAAGGTTGAGCTTTATAAGTATTAAGCGGAGTGGGAAAGTTCTACATTCCTTTAATCACACCTTAAAGCCCCGCTCGCCCAGCCCATGTGTGCTCCTTGATAAGGCGGCGTGTGTTTGAGAGCGTTATCTGTTCTGCGCTCGTAGCTGTACGTTTGATGCGGTCATGCTGAACAGGCCTTTGTGCTTGTGGCAGCTGTCCATTCATCGCTCCCGGATGACACATTTGGCCGTTATCCCTGCTTCAGATCTTCTCGAAACTTCATCTGTCTCTCCCCTCCGCAGCAGTGTAGGCTTGGGTTGGGTGTCTGGATGGGCTGCTGTTGCCTTTCGCCTCCTTTCAAAACTGGGGCATCAGACACTGGCACATGAGCAGCTGTGAAAGTCAGTGGTTTTTAACGTCTTCATGCTTCATATGATACACCGAAATGTTCAAAAGTCTACCAGCGAATGAAAGGATGGAGGGGTGAGGACTTTAAAGCTCACACCTCAGTTTCCAGGGCGTTATTCCAGTAGTTGTACTGGGAATATCTGGGCAGCTTCACACATGCAGGCTTACATGTTATTTTACAGTGATGAACAAATTCACACGCCACGGAAATCACAGTAATCTGGCGGTGATGTTCTCAGCTTGAAAGGCCAGCTTTTCTGAATGATGCCTTAATTACACTTGTTTTCTTTCATAAATACAGAAAACGCACGTTTTGCTTTGTTTGTGTCCCATTTGTCACATTGTCCTACCCATGGACTGGTTCTATTGCACATGTACATATCATTAGTATCTTCACTTTTCGTAACTTTTCATTTTGTTTTGAATGTTAAGCTGCTCCTGTTGTGTTTTCTCTCACAAAGAAACTTTAACTATGAATTCAGCCGTCACAAAATTGTTCCACGTTGTAGTCCCTAGTGTAAACATTGCTGTGTTTGTCAGTAATTGATCAGCCTTTGTTCACACGTGAGTCCTGCTAGTAATTACCTGGGTGTTGTACTCGGCCTCATGCTGATTGATTGTCATGTCAACTTTACTGGGACTCACGACACACATTCACACTCAAACCCTTCCCAGTTAATTACAGCTACATTCTAGGGTAAAACTGTAGGTGTGGAAAGGGATTAAGGGTTTAAAGGATTCACACCCGTCCACTAAAATGCATTTTAACGTGGTTCTAAACATGGTGTACCCTCTTAAATTGCTTATGGTTGAAATAGTAATAACTTATCACTTAGTAAAATACTGTGTATTACTCGGTAACTACTGTGAATGTAATGTGTAAGTAACTTATTTTTTGAGTACCGGTCCTTAAGAGTCTGTGGCCTATTATACAAAAAGGGATAACCATGTAAACGGCATTCTTAAGTCAGAAATAAAAACATAAATGAAATCTGGCCATTTCCAGGGTTAAAGGGGTTAATACACAATTCTGGAGCACAGAAAAGAATATTTCCAGCTATTGAGCAGCGTTTAGTATTTGGGAGGTGCCGTTTTCCCCCTAATTTGCATGGTTACTCACTTTCAACCTCATCATAACCCAGGGTTTACTGTCTTTTCTCATGACGTCACACGAAAAAAGTACACAGAATAATCGCGAATCGCACAATTAAGGCGTGCAGGGCTGAGTGGTAAATCTGCAACAGCCTTTTTTTTCTTTTCTTTTTTTTTTGCTGTAATATTGCACCACAGTAACTTTGCACCACAGAAGATTGGAGTGGATTTTCCATCACTGCTTCTTTGCAGAGTTTTTTTTTTTTTTTAACAGTTGATGGTGTTGTGTCTCAAATGAACAGCCCTCCTCCTCCTGTCCCTGTCTGGCCTCGGCGCTACCCACACTACCCGCCCAGCCACACCAGTGAGAATAAGCCACTCGCCCACACACACGCACAGGCAAGGTCCAAATGAGCTCAGTCGCGCGCCTACCCTTCAGTCTTGAGGTAGATGTGACATCATTACGTAGGCGCACTTGGAATCACCCACGCCCATGCATTTGCGCAGATAGCACGACGTTAAAAAAAAAAAAAAAAAAAAACTGGGTTGAACCTGACTGTACATGCATACACCACACGTAAGCACACACACAGACGCACTCACACACCTTCGCCTAGGTAGGTGAGGGGTATTTGTTTCATCATGCACAGCTAGCCAAAAAAGAAAAGGGGGGGCCTTATTTGTGATACGAGAAGGAGTGAACTGGCCATGAAATCCACAGCGTTTCGCTCAAAGTACAGTAAAAAGCTGTTAAAATGCCATTCAGCCTGCTTGTGTAATTCACAGTATAATGCAACAGCGCTGCTTTTGTATGATAAAAAATAATAATATTTCAATAACACTGTTATGACAGGGCCTGAGTGCATGACACAGCTGTTAGAAAGGCATCATTTTCAGCATTTAAGGCTGAATATATCAAGTTTGAAAGCAAGCTTTGCTCTAAAAAGCCAGTTTGAGACCATATCAAGCCCTTATAAACCCTAGAGCCAGTTTGTTGCAAGCTGTGGTTGGCCACTGGCATCTGATCAGACAGATTTCTGTCTTCTTTTTTTAGGTGAAGTTCTGTATTAATGCTGTTTAGTATTAACACACCAGGTGTTGTTTAAAGATAATGCCACGAGTTGCATGTTTCATCGCATTAACAGAAAAGCCGTGTACCAAAGTAGAACACGGAGTATTTTAAAAGCTGTGCGAGAGATCAAAAGGGACAAAACTTGGAAAGGAGCTGCTGGAAAGGCGTCCAGAACTTGGCTGGTGCACAAGTGAGACTCGTCTTCAGGAGCTGGGGGCTTTAGCGAAACACCAGTCGAAGTATCACAGCTGCTGGGGGCCTCCGTTCCGAGGCGTGATAACACTTGTCATGTTTCAAAGACTCTCGTGATGATACTACTGAACATGTCTGCAAAATTTCAGTACCCTCCACGCCCCTCATTTGCACTCCGTTTGTTCAGATGAACAACTTTTCTCTTTTTCTACTGCTGTAGAGAGCGTTGCGTTGCTGAGGTGTGGCTATGTGACCTCATCACTGCTGCATGACTGGTGGCAAATCTGCGTCAGAAAACTAGTTCTGAATGAAATTATACCTGAAAGCTGGTACATGAACACAGTTCGTGCCAAGTGAAATGAACTGAAAGGCAGCAGAGCAGTCACTTTAATTCATCGATTTTATCCGTGTGCAACTGATTGACACATTTAAAACATGTATATTCAACAATACACTTGAATATGATGTAGTTGAATATGATGTAGTGACTACTATAAAACTAATATGTGCACTCCTGGGGAAAAAAAGGGCAGATTTCGCACCAAAAACCATGGACTTACAACAGTAGCAGAACGCTTTTAGAATCTGTGTTTAAAATATTCAGGTTTCCTGTTATAGGGAAGAGTTAAACAGGGAAAAAACCATTCATGAACTCAAATGGTTCCATGAGTGTGTACAATGTAATATAACCATTGCATTTACTGTAAAAGAACCATTATTTTTAATGGTATATGTCATGTAATTATCTTTTTCTCCTGTTGTTTTTGCTTTCGAAACATTTAGGCCGTGGCATTTTATCTCTTCACTTAGATTCCTTTGTATGGAAATGTGATATTTTGTACCTAAATTAATTAAAAGGGTGCTATGGGTGGTACTAGCCTTGTGGGTAAAACACCTGTCTGTGAACCAGATAACCCCCTAACTTTCTACCATTGTGTCCTTGAGCAAGACACTTAACCCTCAGTGTCTCCAGGGGGACTGTCTCTGTAACTAATGACTGTAAGACTGTCCCTGTAACTAATGA
>JBBIGA010000002.1:2194513-2207382 GCA_037576975.1 Alestes dentex | reverse complement strand
TGTGTGAGTGTGTGTGTGTGTGTGAGTGTGAGTGTGAGTGTGAGTGTGTGTGTGAGTGTGTGTGTGTGTGTGAGTGTGTGTGTGTGTAAGTGCGTGCGCCTGTATGTGTGCGCGTGTTAGTGTGCACATGTGTACGTGTGTGCACGCGTGTGTGCGTGCATTCGTGTGCGTGCGCGTGCCACGTGTGTGCGCGTGCCACGTGTGTGTGCGTGCCACGTGTGTGTGTGCGCGTGCCACATGTGTGTGTGTGTGTGTGTGCGTGCGCGCGTGCCCACACCCCTCTGTCACTGACAGGCCTCCTCCAGGCTTTTCTGAGGACTTGGCTTACATGAACCAAGCGTCTCTCAGTAATACTGTCGTTTATAACCTCGGGCTGATAACTAAATCATTTTGCAAGTTCTCTTTTAAGTGTCACTTTTCATAGGTTTGCACTTATTAGGCCATTTTCTTTGAACAATCATTCTACTTAGTTAAAAGCTTAGTCATAAAAGTATTTTACAGTGAGTTACATTACATGATTATTCACACGTCATTACTTCATTATATACTAGATTTCTAAAGTCTGCACTTTTGACTTTTGACTTTTTGTTTCAATGTCTTCAAATGTCAGTCGCAAAAAATATGACTTTATTTACAAAAAGAAATCATGCACAACAAGAACTTTCTCTTACTCACAGACCCGTAGATACGAAGAGGTACGTAAGGGTGTATATACCATTGGTAGCCTAAATGGTTGTGTGTATGTGAATTTGTGTGCGTATTATGTCAGAGCATGTCTTGAGTTAAATCTTTGTTGATGTCTTTTCATGTTCTCTTCCCGCTAGGATCTGGTGTCCTTGTTCAACTTCCACAACTACGACAACCTGCGGCACTTCGCCAAGAAGCTGGACCCTCGGCGTGAGGGCGGTGACCAGCGGGTGAGTGCGCTCTTTCATTTGCCTCCCCACCTAGCCGTCCCTGCATGCCCCATCAACGCACTACACAGCGTCCTATACGAGTGACTGCACCCCAATCAAACCCTGCCGCCTCTTTCCTCCATTACCGTGGGCTGACGGTTGAACGTTGAGGCTCGAGCAGAGCAGAGGAAGCCTCTCCTTCCTGTCACGTGGCCGCTCTCAGCGGACTTGTGCTGCTAAGCTAATCGACTACTGGTGGAGCCTCCCGCCCCCTACAGGACAGTGTTAACACTACATGCCAAAAAATGTGAACCATTAGAATGTGCTGCCTAGTGACCAGTGTTGTCCACTTTAAACGATGACTCAGACTTCTCCGGAGTGCTAGCTGCCCCTTCTGATTTCACAGCTGCTCTTGATGTACTAGAGGTGTGAAATAACAAGAGGCACAGTTTCGCTCTATTCACACAGCACAGAACAGGAATGCTGCTCTATAATATTCAGCTCTGGTTATGGTTCAAACTGTAAATTATAAAGTTGTGTACACTGATTAGTATTACTTTCTGGTTCAGTAGAAAAATTGTTTGGAAAATTCCAGTTTTCACTATTTTCCACTTACCCCAGCCAGTTAGCCAAGACACGTTCGGTTGCTCCCTGTTTTGCTTCTTTAGTTGGAGCTAATGTTGCTAACACTGGTCAGTTGTCACTCTTTTCCGTAAATACTTCCCCAAAACTTCTCTCAACCCACTCAATCTGCATCCAGCACATCATTCAGGTAGTACAGACTTGTATATGTGCTTTAGGACACACTATGACTTACTCTGAGCTATCAAACCAAACAAAATGTCAGTGCTATGTTCAGCCTTTTCAGACACCAGGCCTGGGGACAGCTGATCTTGGATTGGACTGTTACCAGAAAAACTGGTTCTAGATCAGCACTCCTGAGGTGGTTGTGCAAACAGACCATGTGGTCTAAAAAGGCTATCCACCACATTTGGCCACACAGATTTGTTTTTATAGCTCACACTGTGTCCTGTAAGTCGCACTGTGCCCTAAACCGCATCCACAAGTCTGCTCCACTGTAATAAAGCGCTGGATATGGTTTGAGTGGATTGGAAGAAGTTTTGGGGATGTATTTACAGACTTGGGTGACAGTTTACTTGTAGTGCTTTTTGCAGCATTAAATTAAAGAAGCAAAGTTTAGCTACATCTGGGGTGAGTGGGAAGATTGTGTGAATCTGATGTTTGACCAAACTGTTTCTTGAAGGTAGGATTGTGCTAAAGTAATCTTGTTCAATCAGCACTTCTTTAACTCACTAACCCAGTGCTTTAACTTACTGCTCCTTTCTACATGCTGCATGTAGAACGCTTTGGTCATTCTAACCTAAAACAATGATCACAAGCAGCATTCCCGTTCTGAATTATTTGTCACGAACACTCTGCAAAACAGGGTCCAGAAAGGTGCTCTGCATGAAGCTCCGTGCCTAGTAGCACATTTCCTCTTAACAAGCAGCGGAAATGAATTCTTGTCCGAATTAAACCTTTTCCGCAGGGGGTTGAACTGTTTCAGTGGCTTTAATTTGTCAGGGCTGAGGGTGTTCTGATCCAAAGGCTTTAATTCCTTTGGCGGACTTTCCTTTTCATGTCTTTATTTCATACAAACAGTTACGTGAGTGAGTGTTGTGGCATGCAAGCAATCTAGTATGAAGGTGGTCGAATAGTGCAGTGGTGGCGACCGTTCACCGCACCCATGTTCGGTCGAACGTTTCTGTAGATAAGAGGCCCCTTGCTTTGTTTTTGATTGGTGTTAATGTTATGTTACTATACTTAGTACTGTGAAACACACACACACACACACACACACACACACACACACACACACATACAAGCACACACACGCATGCACAGACACGCAGCAGCCCTGCAGGCGAGCAAAACTAATGTGTTCTCCCCGTGTTGCTCAACACAGCAGCACACCCCCTTCGGACCCATGGATTACGAGAGCCTCCAGCAGGAGCTGGCTCTCAAAGACACTCTGTGGAAAAAAGTCTCACCCACTGAGTGCAATGAGGACAGTTCCACCACTGTAGTCTATAGGATGGAGAGTGTCGGGGAGCGCAACTAAACGGACCTGCATCGTCTGGATAAAGGCCGTTATAAACACGGGGGGCCAGACGGCTTATTTATTTTATTTTTGCTCGACTCATCGCGTTTCTTTTGGTTTGTTTGTTTGATTTTTGTCTTGTTTATGTGCTTGTCTAGCAGAGGTGTTGTTTCTCGTGTGCCCTCACTGAGGGAGACGCAGGGACAACTGCTCTGCTTCCGTTTCTGCTGTGTCTTACACTGCAGGAAACCAAAGCGAAAGAAGGTGTGTGTTTCAGAAGTCAGGAACGTGTTGTTAATAAGGGTGAGCTGGAAGTGCATTGACAGGTCAAAGTGCAGTTAAAGGGCAAGGAGGATTGTTTTTCTCTCTTTCTTTTATTCTCTTCCTTTGTGTCTTTTTTTTTTTTTTCATTATCTCAACCGGCAAGTGTTAAAGGAATGATTTGGCCAATAATGCTAATGTTGCTAACAGTGAATGAAAGGGCTGATGATTAGTATTGAATCGGTGGTAGAATCGGTGGCTCCTTGTTTCCATTTGCTGTTAGCAGCATTGGCATGTTTGGCTGATTGAGCCATACCTTTAAAATGAAAAGTCAGGTATTCATGGTCCAGAGTGGCTGCTGAGTACAGACTGAAGCTCTCTTGTTTCACAGTGTAGGCAAAAAAAAAAGCATTTATTCAGTTCCGTCTGGGTCACACCATGACGTCAAGAGATAGTCACTGTGAATCGCAATCATGAGCTTTTGAGTTCAAACACCCCTGCACGCCCGTACACGCTCCCCCGGGACTCCCCTTCGAGTGTGTATTGATCAGTGGGCTGTGCTCTGTCAGGAGGTGTGGTGACGCACGTTTGTACGACCTTCAGTCGGACTCGGTCGTGACTGGCTCGATATCCCCAGACGCTTCAGCTTGCTTCCATTAAACCTTTTTCCTCCAGTTAGCTCAGCTCTAACCAACAGCTGCTTAAGTGGCCATTATATCAGTTACAAACCATCAAGTAAAATGATCATTAACAGCACAAGTCTAGTGGAACATTATTATTATTATTATTATTATCATTATTATTATTATTATTATTATTATTATTTTGTCTGTCAGTCTCTGTGTATATATAGCTAAGAGTAAGGGCTTGGTAAGAGTAAGACTGTAGTAAGAGTATCACATTTTCCATGTTTTAGTGCTTTGCCAGCTGAAATGCTGTAAAAAAGACAAACTCATGCCAGCCTTGAAGGCTTAAACAGTCTGTGGCGCCCCCTGCTGTCACACAGATGACTCACAAGACTCTCACTCATTGGGTGGTGGGCTGAATCGGGCCTATTTTGGTTCCCCATAGTCTTAATGCTCTTTTTGCAGTGCGCTGTGGTTGGAGAAGCGATCAGGCACTGTTCAGCAGCCATCCAGACTCATGGCATAAAATATTTCTCACCCAATATTTGCCCTTAATGCTGACCTTGCCCCATTTGCACATGTACATATTTCAGCTGAGGCCTTAGATCTCGTGCTGCTGAGCTGTTTCGGAGCCTATCCTGTTGCGCTGCCGCTACATAACGTTTGGTTGAAAGAGGAACATCATTAGCCATTCCTCTGTCTTGGTTCATCGATTAAAGCCTCAATCAGGATTCACCACAGCCCCCCAAAGACTAATAAACGTACATTCGTGTGTTTTGGTGGAGGAGTCGACTTTTCGGCACCCATTGTTAGTGCAGTATCCTGTTCTGGGTTGTCTGCGGCAATGATTTCTGATTGAGCCTTTAGTTTTTAATCATGTCTGTTGCAAGAAGTTTATTTCAAACAATGTTTTTCTTCAAGAAAACAGCAGAATTTGTCATCAATGCAGTTTTGGCCTGTTGGACTAAGTCCAAAAAATGTTGGACTTAGAAAAAGTCCAAACAACCAATATTGATGTATTAACAGTTTCTGTAAAATAAATAAGAAATAAACCGATTTTTAAATATTTTGTGATTTCTTGCAACACCAATGATATGAATATTTCTTTTATTGATTTGAAAATAATGTTTTAAGTGTTTTTTTTCTTTCATTGCCTCTTTGTTACTTTCATGTGTATAAATTGCTAGGCCTCATTTCTTAAGTTATATGTAGAGCATGTATGTGTGTATGTATTATATATTGATCATGTTTTATTTTTTCATCGTTTTGTACACGTTCACAAGCTCGGCGGCCCCTGAGGAATCAGGGCGTGTCGTAAGGATGATTTTTTTTTTTTTCTTCTTTCCCCTTTTGTTACCATTTGTCATTTACTCTTTTTATCTCCATGTAAACTGACTGGATTGGATGCGTGTGTATTTTCTGTGCTGCTGCAGTTTCTCTGAGCCTGTCCGGCTCTCGCCGGTTGGGCTTCTGATGTGAAAAGATTAACGGAAGCAGGACATGATAATTACTTGAACAATGAAGGGAATCTAAATCTTTCTCTGTATTACTAATGTGACTACTCCTGTCCGAACTGTAACAGAAAACAGCCATGCTGAGGAGGTCTTGGCTCGCAGTAGCAGTATTTATTCAGAAATGCTTTCAGGTGTTAAAATCTTCGAGTATAAAAGGAATTCTCTAGTGCTTCACACACAGTGTTGCTTTCCCTGCTTTTTTTGTTTGTTCACATTCACTGTCTCTCTGGTAATTCACATTTTTGTATCATTTCAATAAATTTATTTAATCCCATTTCTCTGTCACTCCATGTCTCTTTCATTTTTTTGTGTTTGCATCCCATACATTTGCATTTCTTACATTTGTTTCCACATCTGCATCCCCTAAAAAAGAAACCCTGCCCTAGTCTCTTAATGACCTCTTACTAACAGTGTTGCAGCGAATTGTCTTTATATGTCCTGACAAGACAGCGATAATTATAATGGACACATACAAGCAAACAAATATTATTACGACCACAAGAGATATCCTGGCTCATGTTGCTATGCATCGTCTTGTTATACACAAATAAATAAAGAAGCTAAAATCTTTTGTGTGTGTTTAAGTGTCTGTGCTAAAGGTCTTTGCCTTCTTACTGTGTCACTGCATGGCTGAGAGTCAGAAACAGGCCCTGAAGCAGAACGTCAGTCCAGTCCACACCATACTCCCCTTATACCAGATATAAATTAAATATAGCCAGTACAGCTGATGAGCTGAGGCATGGTTGATGTCTATTTTAGCTTTGCACTGAGGTTAAATTAGTTAGCAAACAGGTCATTGAAGCTTTATGCAGCATCATTTGGTAACAATACAGCAAATCACCTTGTATCGTTCAATGAAAGCCTCTCAGATTAGTGCACATGTTCAATCTAACAGCACTTTCAGCAGACTGGAACAAATCAAGGATTCAGTTTAAGGCTGGCTTTGCTGCATGAAGTAGGATAAACACTGAAAAGGCCCACGGTGATGGCAGACGCTCCCTTCTCTGAGATGTTACCTCAAAACTGAGAGCAGGGAGTGTTACGGTAGTTTGGCGTGAACATGTTGAACTAATTTAAGCAACAGAGCACGAGAGAGAGTGCATTGTCACAAATAACATCATGGCTGATTCAGTCGCAGGTCATCACAGCAGTGATGTTATTTGTGATAAAACACAACTTAACTTGTTTTACTGCTTTTCAACTAAATAAAATAATAAGAAAAAAAATGTGGAATGTTTCAAATGTGCTGTAACACCAGCAGTTCCCTCCCTGAGAAAAGTGAAGCCTTTTGCATTACAGACAAAGCCGTGAAACGGTGACAGTGTGAAGTTCAGCTTTTTCAGTTTTGATCAGATTCTCCTGAAAGTGGTTTTGTTCAGTCAGTCTGCAAAGCGCTTCTCTGATTTGGGTTCTGGTGAACTCCAGTATGTTTAACATTAGTTGTTCTGCTGTTACAGTTATTGTGAGGGGCGTTATCATCACGTTAACACATGATTTACTTAACGACAACACTTTATTTTTATATTTGATTAGATTACATTAATGTTTAAGTTGAGATTTGGAAACATTTTTGACTGTAAAGGGAACACTGCTGTTAAAAAGCTTCTTATTTGTTTAAAGTGTCTGCAAACCAAATGTTGTTGCACTATTATAGCAGTACTTTAAAAATAAAAGTGCGCAAAACACTACTTTTGAATTCATTATTTAACTTTGTGTATAACAATGCGATTAATCACGATAAAAAATGAATTGTTACCCAGCATTAATAATAATACAATAATCATAAAGCTCTAATGAACTGAAAATTGATTGTCAGTCACTCTAGGTTTAGCGTTAGGGGTTGGATTAGTGTTTTGCTGGATCAAATTGATCGGCCCCGTACTGGACCTAATTCTGAATTTTGTAAACTGTTATATTCCTAATTAGCACTGTGCATCCCTAAAGCGTCACACACTTCCTTCGTTTGTTAGCTACATTATCCTCATAGCTCCAGTACAAAGCTAAAGAGGCAAACCTCAGACTTCACACTGAAGGTTATAAAGATGAATATAGAGGTATAGTAGCATAGTCAGTAGCAGAACCCTGGAGGGCTCTGGTTGAACAGTCTAGCTGGTCTGTAGTTCAGACCTGGTTTATGTAAACAGGGTGAGAAAAAACCTTCACCAGAAATGCTTCACCCAAAAAATGCTGAAACTAACAGTGAATGAAAGCTTGAGCATGGTCTCACACTAACTGACCTCTAGATTCTTTGCACTGTGAGTATTTTTATTAGAAGTATTTTCTTGTACATTCTCATATTTTCTGTTGGCATTTATGTACTACTGAGTTGAAAAACAAGAAGGTCCTGGGATTGATTCTTGGCCAGGTTTGCATGGTCTCCTGTGTCTGCATTGGTTTCTGCTCCGGGTTCCTCCCACAGTCCAAACTGATGCATGTCAGATGATTTGGAGATGTTAAATTGCCCCTTGGTGTGACTGTGTGCCGGTTCCTGTGATGGACTGGTGACCTTTCCAGTGTGTTTCTCTTCCTTTCCCTCATATGAGCACAATTTCTGTTTCCCAATCCGAGTTATTTTGCTGTTTGAATTGTTGGGATATTTGTCTTGGTCCTGTTTGTTTGTTTGTTTTGTGGTTTATTTTGCCGCCTGATCTTTGTTTTCTCGTTTCATATGAGCTTAAGCGAGGTGTGTGGGGTGTAAACTCACTGGTGAAGCTGCTGTTATCGCTGTCACGTGCATGAAGGTTGGTCTTAAATAATGAGTGTTTATCCCACTCCCCTCACAGTCTGTGTGTTTCTTGTTAGCTAGTTGTTCCCAGTCCTACTGCAGCCCAGATGTGTGTGTGTGAGTGTAGAGAATGTTTTTGGTGTGTGTGGACTTTGAATTTGATTACTTAAGACTCATTGCTGCTGCTAAGCCGCATTGGGTTTGAAACTGGAGAGAAAATGAAATAGGTATCAGTTAGGGAGATGTCATTTCTCTCAGATTAGCACTGCAGTTATAGTGGCATCAGTCCAGCTCTTCTCTCCTAATACCAATTCCTATATTCAACCTCAGGGAGAATAAGTACACATTCCATTCAGAGATTGTCTGCACATTTAAAAGCGCAGTTACTGTACATTTGCCGAATTTAACACATTATAAAAGTGACTTGTGCAAAACTTGTAACACGTTTTATATTTTAAGGGATTTTGCCATTATACTTAACTTAATAGAAACTGTGCAAAAATATACAGAAAAATGTCTTTCTTGTTCTCATTTTACTAATGAGGCTTGCATTTCAGGGTATGGTAAAATAAATGCACCATGGTGTCTTGACATACCATGGACGGTCATAAAAAACATTTTTGTATTTGCAATTTTACAGCAACTGTGACTCATAAATTGGTTCATACGATTATTTAGGCCAGAAGATATGCCAGTATCAACCCAGAATATCGAATTTGTGTATTGATAAATGTGATATTGGCCTTTGCAATAATGATACTGCAGGAAATTGAGTTTTATTCCATTTCAGAACCAGGGTCACCAGCCTTTTCTGGTGTGGCTGCAGGCTTTCAGCTCAAGCAAGCAGAAGCACAACTGATTCCACTTTTGTAAAGGACCTGTTCAGCAAAAGAAGCAAAGATGCTGTCAAGCCGAGATCAAATTGAGCTTCTTAATTTAGAACTGGAGCTGCGAGGCTAACAAAGGAGTTACCAAAGATTTTATCCGTAAACATGTTCCCCAAGCTTCTCTCAGCCCACTCAAACCACTTCCAGCTCCTTGTTAAGGTGGTGTAACTCGTCAGTGTGGTTTCGACAGATTGTGCTGGAATTACTGTGGCAAAAACTGATTCTAGATCAGCGCTCCTACTCCTGAGGGAGGTTTTATTCATTTTATAGCTGACAGTAAGTGTATCCTACAACACCCTGACACTTCTGCACCACTTTAAAGAGGCTCCTGTCCATTTCACTCCACTCTTCCACTAACTTTGTGCTTCATGCTCAAGCAGAACACAACGCTAAGACTCCCACGTTACAGGATCTCAGACGTAAACTCAGAAGTTCCACAGACATGATGGAGCACTGGCTTTGTTTGACTGATCAGAAAAATCACCAAACCTCAGTCCCAGTTCTCAGGTGAAATGTTCAGATAAGCACAAACACACTGGAGCTGAATTCCGTCATGCTCTATTTCCATCCTTTATATTAGATACATTGAGGGTGACCCTCGTTTACAGTGTAGGCGAGCATTCACAGTGCACAAAGGGGTTAAAAGTATTAAAAAGGAATTCAACCAACTTAAAATATAACCAACAGACCAAATAAAAACAGCTAAAAAGTAAACAGTCAAGGTAAAACATAAAATAAAAATGAGTAAATTAAACAAGGAAAATATAAGTATAAATAAACAAATTGGAATTTAAGATTATTACACAAGCCGAACTGAAATCTGACAGCCAAATTCAATGGTTTAATAAAGGAAGAGGCTTGTCATCCTTGCTTGAGAGAATTAATCGCTGTTATAAAGGCTGTTATAACCAAAAATGAGAAAAGAGTGTTATTCGGAGAGTATTAGAATTTAGATTTATTACTTTTATGTTACAAAGCATATCTCACTTGCGGTATGTGTGATGTTTTGTCCACACTGTGCAGTGACAGCAGCTTTCTGCTCCAGAACTTCTGACTGTGATAAACGCCCTTTCAGACATATTGCAACTATATACCACTGAATTTGTGAAGCACATGTAATTATACCTATTTCTTCAGCTCCCACACACATTAGCGCTAAAGGATAATTGTGTATGATTAGACTAAAGGAAGGTTTTATAATTACACTTGGGTTATTATGCTGGATTTAGCGTAATTGAGTTTGTTTTAGATATAATTAAATGAATAGTGCTTGGAGAACGCCCTGACATTAGGATCTCTATTTTTGGATTGGCAAGTAGCAGCATTTTGGACTTTTAGAACATTTTAGAGAGAAAGTCGCTTTCTTCCTGTCTGGAGTCCTCTCTGGTGGGTGGGTGTGTGTGTGTGTGCGCGTGTGTGTGCGTGTGTGTGTGTGGGCGCTTGTGTTTAGAGATGTGAGGCTCTTGTATTGATATGGGAAATAACTTACGGTCCCACATCAAAACATGAGCTGCATGTGTAGCAAAGGATCAACACCATGAACCTGAACCCTAATTCTCAGCTTAATTTTTAAGTTAAATTGGGAAGAGGAGGGACTCAGTCATGAATAAACTTTTATTGCATAAAAGGAATTTCACTGAGATGCTGTAATAGAACACAGCAGAAGTTAATTTTAAGTAGAGGACTGGTGGGACTTCTTTGGGGGGGGGGGGGGTCATTAAACTTCACTTTTCAGACAGAAGTGTTTGTTAAGTGTGGACATGATGAATTGATCAAAGAAGAAACCTTTATGTATTGATCTCAGGATATTAAACCCAGGTCAGTGCAGAACACTTTCAAATGCACTGAGAGTCCCATGAATCGCTGCTTATTGATTTTGAGCTCTGTGCCGGGTGGTTTTTAGAAAAGCAGTCGTTGATTTACTGCAGTAGATCAGTAAGGCCCACAGATCCCTTGTGTTTTTTACTTGAGTTTTTAAAAGCCATCTGTATCTTGTAATCCTTACATATTGTATAGTTAGATTATAATTGTTTTAAATAATATCCAGTAAAGCACACACTCATTTTATGGCCAAAATAAAATGTTCAAGTTTACAAAAAAACAAGGAATGTGGAAATAAAGTTTTATTCACAAATGAAACTTCTATTCTTCGTATTTCACTGCTGTAACTGTTGTTCATCCAGTCACATTTGCAGCGCATTTAAAAAATAATAATTATGAGTCAAAATACAGTGATTGAACCGAATCATACTGGGTGAAATCAGAGATTTTGTAATTCATTTAATTGTTTGCTACAGTACAGAGCGCTGCCTCTGATGTCCCGCTCTTAATAGAAAATAATGCAGGGAAGCAGGGTCCTAATGCATTGCCACAATTTAATAAGACACATGAGCAACTTAACTATCAAATTCTTGCATCTTATTAAGGTGTTTCTACATGTTATTAAGTGATAGGAAGAACTTAACATCTTTTTACATTGTGGCCCTGCGTTAGGATCCCATTCCCACACTTTCAGCCATTTTTCTATTAAGAAAAGACTCTAGCAGGGTCCTGTACTAAAGAATTCGAATCATTTCGAATTGTTTTAAGATTATTTTGTTTTCTGAAGTGGTTTCCTCTCTCCTTTTTTTCTGTTCTGAAGGAAAGCAGAGTGTAGATTCTGCACCTGGAAGGCTCCAACTGCTGCAACCCAAAGCTCCCCTCCCCCTGTTGCGTTTCCATTGTGCAAACTGCTCTTTTCCCTCCGTTACAGGTGAAGTCTGTCATCAACCTCCTCTTTGCGGCCTACACCGGAGACGTATCTGCGCTCAGAAGGTACGGGGGCGTTATCTTCTTATCAGTCCACCCACTCGCAGCACATTCAGCTCCAAATCCTGTTACAGCTCATGCACGGCCTGCGTGCTCACGAAAGTGTCATGTTTGGTGGAAAGTAGAGCTACACTCCTACGGTCCTTTAATGGATTATCCGTCCCAGATCGATAACATTCTCTGTTTTTGATTCGGTTTCTCTTTTTTGTGTTATTTTCTGTTATTGTCTGTACTGCAACAGTTTCTGTTTTTTGTGTTATTTTCTGAGCAGCACTATTATCGCTGTAGTCCGTATATTTTGTCTCTGCGCTTGATTACTAATGACTTGTTCTGTTAACTAACTGACATAGCACACGTCTCCTCGCTCATTCAACACTTCAACTGAAATAAAGAGTATTAAGTTATTATAGCAGCATCTACACTTGGTTTTGCGCTAGATGTTGGAACATTGCCGTGAAAGTTTGACTGCATTCAGCCACAGGTCAGGTACAAATGTTGGATTAGTTCTGGATTACAAACGCCACTCCAGCTCATTCCAAAGATGGAGTTCCATCAGTCCGTAGAACACAGTTCCACATCTTTGCAGGGCTTTATGCCCCTCTAGCAACATTCTGCATGGCGACCTTAAGCTCGTGTGTGGCAGCTCCACAACATCCTGTTTTGTTAGCTATGGTTTCCTATGTAAAGGTATTCAGTGTGTTCTGTATCAGACACTGTATTTTCTATGAAAGTAAATTATGAGCACATCTGTGTATTTCCTGTGTTACATTACATTGTCTGTATCGAGCTAAACTGTGTAATCTTCCCAGGTTTGCACTCTCCGCTGTGGACATGGAGCAGAGGGACTACGACTCTAGGACTGCTCTGCATGTGGCAGCTGCTGAGGGTAAATACTGTCTCAGCATTCACAGAGATCCTGTGTGTGTGTGTGTGTGTGTGTGTGTGTGTGTACACGTTTATATATATATATGTATATTAGGGCATTAATGACTTCAGATTTTTTCAAGTCGACTTATCCATCAAGATAGTCGAAGTCGAGTCGACTAGTCGT
>JBBIGA010000002.1:2181636-2192234 GCA_037576975.1 Alestes dentex | reverse complement strand
ATATATGAGTGCATAGCTTTTGCAACAACATATTAGCACCACCAAAGCTGACATACACATAACAGACTTGATGATATTCCTGAACGCCTATGGCCTTATTAAAGAGACAACACCCCTGGTTTCCAAAAAATAAAAGCATCACGAAACAAAGCTTAAATTGAACTGGCATTAAGTAACAATACACTGCTAACATCTTACTGCAAATCTACATATTTACGCATGCATTAACTAGAAACAGACAATCAGGCAAAAACAAGGTTGAATAAATATCCCTGCGTGGTGGTACGAGTACAGTCACACAGGTCACATGCAAGGTCCAGCAGCCAGACTCGGTGCAGGACTACACACGGCACAGCAGCCAGGCTTGCTGGAGAACTAACGACTGAAGGCAGTTATGTGTCTGTTTTGTGTTTTCATTTCTCTTTTGCCTCCTTTCTGCAGCACCTCAAAAACATTAAAGCATGCAAAACTCAAGCTGGTATAGAGAGGACTGAAAACTAGGCCGCTGATCTGAACTACAAGCTACACAGGATGCATCTGACTGCCTGGCTTGGCTTACATAGCTTATGACTAATGAGATCTAGGCCCTGGGTTAAGTATAAGAACATATACGGGCTCTGCAAGCATGTTAATACAATATATGTCCCTTGCGCAGTGTCTCGGAGTACGAGAGTAGTATGAATATTATCATAGCGGGGTAGTGTCTCTTTAATGGCTTACACAGACAGGGCAAGTGAGGGAGGGTCTGCGTCCAGTTTCTGCTCGGGTGAACAGCACAGGAAAAGCCGACTCCTGAGGGTTTTGAAGGCAAACCTGAAGTACATCATGTGCCCCATGGCAACGAAAGAGACAGAGATGATGACCAGCAGGCCGAAAGCTTCTGGGTTAGGCGCCAGGATGACCATAACAAAGTGCAGGAGGTCGAGGAGGTAGTTCATGGAGTTCTGGACGCCGTTGATCACCCCGCGCTCGGCCTCTGCAACATTCTCTTGGATAAGTTGGGTCACGGTCAAGTCAAAAGACCAAAGACCTGAAAAAGAGAGCAGCAGGAAATGATTTACCGGGTGTCATGCAGTTCTTTTACTGCCACATAAACACATTAGCAAGAGGACATGAGGACCGATTGGCACCAAAGGTTGACTTTACAGCTTTCGTGTCATACTAATATCCAATTACTGCTTCTTTCCGCCAATAATACAGTAATTAAGATAAAAAGAACCACCTGCAGATGCCAGTTTTATAAAGTGGTGGTTCAGCAAAAATTATTTTCAGTTTTGCCCTTATGTAGTGTATAGCCGAGACACGTCTAGTGTGTCAAAGTTGCTTCTTTAGTTTCGCACTGGAGCTACGAGGCTAATGTACAAGTAGTGAAAGCTTCTGCCCTCTGATTAGTGTCATGCCAACTGCAGGCTTGACTCTAAGTGCAGTAAGTTGTCTAGTAATCTCAGACAGACCTGCTTATGCAGGTACCCACACACTGACACACTTTATTTATGCTAAAACGAATCAGAATCATTCAAAATGTGGTCTGTTTGGTTCATAAAGATGAAAAATGATGACACCAAACATGTCTTAGATATAATTTTTAGCGACTTACCAACTCTAGCAGCAATAACACCAGCAAAGAGTAGACTGACGGACAGGTAGGACTCGGTGTGGGGGACCTCTTCGGACTGCATGCTGGAGATGTTGACCAGGCCCTGAGCGCTGGTGGTGACCAAGCTGGCCATGGTGGGCGCCTCAGGCAGGGGGACGTCATTGCCCAGCAGATGGCTGACCATGCTCTGGAAGGGAGAGACGCTGAGATCGAAGGGGCTACCAGGGGCAAAGACTGACACCACACAGAGCGTCAGACAGGACAGCTGGGCCATTCCGGCGATGAAGCCAGTCCGGATCAGGCCGCACTTCTTCCGCACCCAGGTGAAGGCCACCGTTCCACAGATCCCAGACACGGCCGAGGCGCCCATGAGGAGGCTGAGGATGGAGCCGTTCAGGCCCTGCGTGTAGGCGTAGCCCGTGGTGATGCAGTCGAATCCCAGAACAGTCATGTAGAGGAAGGCCAGGGACATGCCAGCGAAGAAAATGGACTGGTTATAGTAAGCCACCCAGCCATCTCGGAAAGTGCGGAGTGGTTCAGCCATCTGGTAGCAGCAGCCCGGGTTCTTCTCCTTATCGGATTTCACCACAGCGCCTTCATTCATCAGCTGAGAACCTTCAGCCGGGCCTTCTGTATTCTCCAATTCTGAGATGTTAAAAAAGACAAAACGTTCAAAAATACAAACCAAGCTGCTAAAAACATTGCAAAAAAGAACATGTATCATGAAATACATATTCTAGATATGTATGCCTGGATATCCCTTCCTTCTATTTTCTGTCACGTGAGGAAAAAAAAAACTAAGGTTAAAAAAAAACGAGCTGAGTTACAAGTCTTTCATTCCAGAAAGTGATATTTTGTGACTGATTCATGTGAAACCACAGGAGCCACATTAATCAAACTTTAGAAAGCTAAATCTAGGATAAGCCCCCTATTATCTAATAAACATTAACATGAAAGAGGGACCAGTTGAGACACAGACCATTAAGAACTCAAAGATGTAAACAGTGTGAATAATAGGACAGTATAAAAAAACTGACTTCCCTTAATATCTCTAAAAGCGAGAGTATTAGAAAGCCACAGAGGAAAATACATCTGCTGAGTCATGATGAGTGTTTCAAAACAAAGCGTTCATTTTGCAATTGCTTCAAGCCTGTTTCATCAGCTGCTTGCAAAACAGCATCGTAAAAAAGAGAAGAGGAAAAATATGAAGAAGAAGAGGAAGAAGAAAGACACCTTTCTGAATGTTCAGCTGCTTCAGCTCTTGATGATCAACGTCCTTCTGGCCTGCTTTGATGGCCAGCGCTGGAGTCTTCTGGTAGACCTTCCAGAGGAGGAAGTACTCCAGACACATGGAGCAGAGGTTCCAGCCAGAGATGAAACCGCAGCCCATGAAATGGGAACCAAAGGCCATGATCTGGCCCACCAGCATCGGAGCCAGAATGTTGGTCAGCTGGTCGATTATTCTCACAGTGGCGTTCATGTCTAGGAAAAAAAAGAGCAATAATAATAAAAATTATATATCTGAGGCCTACAAACCTGTACGTGAATATGTCATGTGAGCTGCAGATTGCTTATGGCTCTGTAAAATTTCAGGGCAATTGCACCTCCGCAGGGTTACCGGGTTTGTCTGGGGCATGTTAATACTTTTCCCTGGGGGCAGTAAGCACCGCAGAGGAACAACTGGAGTTAGTTCCCCTGTACAACTTTACAGCTGGTCCCTTCATCCTAACCATTCATCAAATTAAATAACAGGAAATGTTGGATTATTGTCTCTCATGAGTTTTATTAGCCGGAGGAAACGAGAGTTATAAAGTAGTTGATTATAACTGGAGTGCACAGATAGAAGCTCCCGCTTTGACACGTGTTTATCAAGTATCTTTCCTGTAAAAGCTACTGAAGTCGTACCTGCCAGGCGGCTCCGGTCATCTCCAGCCACCACGACCACCCAGTCCCTCTGAATGGTGATGGACATAGCAGTGCTGGCCAGGTTCGCAATGTTGGCGATGGTGATCACCATGATGTAGCACGTGGTCTTGTAAGAAAAACACAGCAAACATGTAATTAAACACCTGCCGCTTTGTGCTTTTTCATTAAAAAACGCATGATTTTCTTTCTCAAAATATTTCCTGGTTGAACCAAGGTAGTGACAAACTTTCAGATTTTCTTTTTTAAGCCTATAACACTTCACCTAAGGCCAGCGTTCGTAATGCTTCATGAAAAACATTCATACAAGTCTATTTCCAATAAGGGACCATTGTCCTAATGGCAGCTTGAGTCAGTCCTGATGTCACTACACTTGGAATAAGCCTTTATAAATGTTTCTGTAGGTCTATGCATTTGTCATGTGGCCTTTACATACTGGCCTTCAGTGAAAATAATATTTATTATCAGTCCTTCACTAAAATAAATCAGGTGAGTATCGAGGAGGAATCTGGAACCAAACCTGTGTTCTCACCAGCTCACAAAATATTTTTTACAAACACAACAAATGCCGACTTGTTTTACTGCTTTCTTGTTTGTTTGCATTTATTCTGATGTTAAATGTGCCAGCAGAAAGACACTTTATCACACGCTGAGAAAAACATTTTGCTTAGGTACCTAAAGACTTTCGCACAGAACTGTTTCTCATGCCATAAAAGAACTCCCAACTTGTTTGTCTGTTTTGCTAAATCATCACAAAAAGGTGCATTAATCATGAACTTGTCGCTGTCACGTAGCAGGTGGCCCTCAGTTATCAGGCGTCAGCTTTCAGGTTATGGGGGAAGAGGCACAATGATGGAAAAAAGGTTCGCCACTGTTACCTACTACTGGCAGAGCTAATAATAGTAACACACGGTCAGAAAGTGGTTATGAGGTTGTCCTGCAACCAAAGCAAGAGGCTATTTAGAGGGATGAATGCTTTCACGCTTTATCGGGCTCAGTGCAGAACAAAAACAACAACAAGGTTACACACTGTTTGCCTTCTGAGTCCTCCTTTACTCCAGCAGTGAGACAGTGAGAAATATGGCCACACTGTTTTGTTATTGGTGTTGTCAAGTTACAGCTGAGCCACACTGGAACACAGGCTGCACAAGCTCACCAGCACGTCTCCTTTACACACGAGACCCCTGCGCACCCGAGACCCCCTTCGCTCTCATGTTCCGTCAAATCCAGAGACACACCAACACTCAGTCTTCAGCACAGGCCTCTTAAAAAACAGAATCTAACCCCTCCGCACCCCTTCTGCCAAACTATTTCGTAACATCCCAGAACATTCTCTAAAAGATCTAAATATCTCTGCTCTCCAAGTGTCCACAAAGCATCTGATTTCATTTAACAGTAACTGAAGACCAATTTAGCACAGAAAAGTCACGAAAAGCGGAGGAAAACAGGATTGTGCACAGATTAAAGCAAGATTTCATGACAATTTCACCATTTAAACCCTCAGGGACTCTCACAACTGACATGCATTACATTCCTCTTATAGTAGTTACCAAACAATTCAAGGTAGTTAATATATATTATGATTTGAGATTAATAACTGCGTAACAAGCATGCCGTTTAAGGATGAAATGATGTTTGGATGAACTTCTCAAAAGTTTTTAGGGTTCTTACGGGACTGAAATAATCACATACATTTTTACAAAAAAAAAAAAAAAAAAAAGATTTTCCCAAATAAACATGGTGTATGTTTTGTACTTGCTATGCATTATATTCATGCAATAAGCTTTTTTTCCTTTGTCAGTGCACATTAGTATATATATAAAAAGGAATATTTCACTCAGGAAAGGGTTAAACACAGAACAGAGCTTCTCTGCTGCAAGAAAAACTTGCTTTTAAAAGAAAGGGCCCTCCAGAGGAGAAATATGAGGTAAAATATATATTTTACAGCTTTGAGCTAATCATCAAACGGTCCAGAGAAACTGTTGTGAGATCCACAGTGAGACAATCATATGTAGCTCAGTGATACAAAACTGGCAGCCTGATCCACTCTGGCTGCAACATTTCACTACTATGAATATGCCAAATACTCACAAGCAACCATCCGCTGTAGAGCACGGTGAGCTGTTCTTTGAACTGGAAAACCACCATCAGTAAAATCCCACACAGGATAACGGCACAGTTCTGGACCAGGAGGGAGGTCTGGGCCACTGCCATGAAAGGAAATCAACATTTTAGCTGCACTTAATATTAATATCACATCTTGTGACTGCAATTAATACTCTAAGGGTTTTCAATATGAGCTTTTGTACCATAATTTGCCATTTATTTTGATTTTGATTTATTTCGACTAGATTTTTGTATTGTCCTTGTCTCTGTGTGTCTTCGCAGTCAAAACATAATCAATTTCCTCCAGGATCAATAAAGTTTTCTGATTCTGATTCTGAATAAAGCACGTGCGAGTGGATGTGGGTGAGTGGAATGAGAGGAAAGGTCAGGTTTTCACCTTTGAGTCGTGGGTTTTTGTCCACCCAGTCCCCTATTATGGCGCCTAATAAGAGGACGGATCCGGCAACCACCAGCCCATACACGGCAGTCAGAAGCAAACTGTTGCCATACAGTTCCACCAGAAACACGGCGACGGCGAAGTTCCACATACGGTCCCCCTGGAAGGCAGGAGAAGTGTAAAAAAAAAAGTGTAAAGTGTCCATTTGTCATGTATGAACACACACAGAGTGAAATTCTTCTCTGCATTTAACCCATTCACCAAGTGAAGCTGCGGGCAGACAGGAACACAGCGCCCGGGGAGCAGTGCGTGGGGGGGGGGGGGCGGTATCTTGCTCAAGGGAACCTCAATGGTGCCACTAGCAGTCCTGGCATTCGAACCTACAACTTTCTGATTGCAGGGGCAACTCCCCACCACTAGGGACCTTAGAAGGAGCGGTCATTATCTGTCAGTCAGCATCTGACATGTGGCCAGCTTGATTAATTTTACTGTGGGCACCACTGGAAACCGGTTAGGCTTCTGAAATTGTCTGCATATTTTAAGATTTTCAGGTTTTTAGTCAAGTGCAAGTTTAGTCAGTGCAGCAGGAATGTAGGGCAGCTCCAGAGGCATGATTTCAGCCTCAGTTAGAGCAAAGCTTGGAAGACCAAACCGCTGGAGCTGTGACTTTGACAATACCTGCGGAAACTGGTCAAACTGGGAAACACACTTATGCATTGAAGAACATTTTTTTCTATTATATCAACACTAAAACCAGACTTACCCAAGTGGACAGGGCATGTCCAAGGTAGATGAGGAATTTTGCAGATGTGAAAAAATCCCTAACAGTGTCTGGAAAAGGAATACAGGTGTGTCAGAAAAAACCAAAACAATTTACTTCAATTGCAAACAAAGCATTATATACAGTTTAAATTTTACATTAGAATATATCTCACCACAACACTTCTTCTTGGGTTTTGTGTTCTCCATGTTGTCCAAGTTTGTTGTGTATTTATTTATATAATATATATTGCTATTTTTTCCCAGAAACGAATGATATCTGTTCCTCGGAGCCAAAATAATCCTCAGCAAAGACCAAAAAATATATATTTCCTAGGAAACAAAGCGAATATTTCTCTTCTCTCCCTTCCAAACTTAGCTATCACTGTAGCTGAAGTTGGAAAGAAATAACCCCCTTTATGGGGTGTTGTTTTAAAGGACAAAAAGAGAAAAAAGGAGGTTTTTCTCCGTTAATTCCCTGCTCCGCTCCGGACGGTCTGCCCGCTCCGAGCGCAGCTCCCTCTGTTTATGAACACAGAGCTCCCTCTGCGCATGCGCACCGCTAACACTGGGGACATGGTCACGTGACATTGAGCCGAAAACTGGGCTGCTTTGTTTTTAAGTGAGAAAAAACAATAAAAACCCACCCATCCTCTCTATCTGTTGTTTTCTCAGGTCTTTTCCATAACACTACACAATGGTCTGCTTCAGACTTAAGGCTCTTCCTCAAAATCTTAGAGACTCCTATTAGCAGCTGGTGGCCTAGTGGTTAGGAGCTTGTGAGTTTGAGCCCTAATGGCACCACTGAGGGTCCCTTGAGCAAGGGGCCGTCCCCACACACTGCTCCCCAGGTGCCGTGTTCCTGGCTGCCTGCTACTTCACTTGTATGAATGGGTTAAACGTAGAGAATTTGGTGCTGTTCATGTATGAAAAATTGACACTTTACTAACTGAGTGAGGGATTTGGACTCAGTGGTCTGAAGGCCTGAAGCATTTTGGGCTGGTGTCCAGTTCGGGCTGGTGTCAAACACACTCACTTAACCTTGCAAATAACAGGTGAGTTTGAGCACTGGAATCACCTGTGCTGGGCAACTGGTGGCCTGGTGGTATTGAGCTGCCCCTGTGATCAGAAGGTCGTGGGTTCCAGTCCCAAGACTGCTAGTGGCACCACTGATGTACTCTTATGCAAGGTACCGTCCACACACACTGCTCCCCAGGTGCTGCATACGTGGCTGCCCACTGCTTTTGGGCAGCTTGTGGCCTGGTGGTTAGGGAGTTGCCCCTGCCATCAGAAAGTCGTGGGGTTGAGTCCCAAAACAGCCAGTGGCACCACTGAGGTCATTTCAAACAATGTACTGTCCCCACACTCTGCTTCTCGGGTGCTGTGCCACTGCTTCTCTTGGTGAATGGGTTAAATGCAGAGAAAGAATTTCACACTGCGTGCTGTGGTGTGTTCACGTGTGACTATAAGGGGCCGCTTTACCTGACACTAGATCTCCAGGACCACATTTTGGCACAGACTAATAAACCTGGATTGGACTGGAGTTTATTGTGTGGCCTTCATATAGTGCAGCATTGGCTTGGACAAATGGAGTAGATCAATACTGCAGGCCTGAATGTTGTAACTGAACAAAGGCCTTAATAGGATGCTGTTTGCAAACAGAGCTGGTGTGTATTCACATTCCTATATCTGAGACCCGTATACGCTGAGGTCATTGTGCCTCAGCCTCAGGCCTGGGCAGCCACAAGTATGTGTGGGTTTGTTCCAATGACATCACCTGCTACCTTACCTGTGTACCTGCTGTAAGCTTACAACCTACTTAAAGTCCTGTGTCGCCGTGACTCACGTGCGCGAGCCTGACAAGAAGAATACAGTTCCCTCTTTTCGCTTAATGCCACTGATAACCTTACAAAATGATCTGTTGTGATGCTGTAGGAAATTATATGATTTATATAGTGCTGTACGATACCACTATAATAACCTCTAATACGGTTGTATCTGGTAATAAACATATTCTCTGAATCTACTAGACTGTTATGGAAATTATGTAAACACTACTAAAGTGTTAATAATGAGTTTAATTGTTTTCAAAAAAATTAAATAAGACCCTCTTTCTGTGTGTCTTTCACAGTGATGATTAAGTAGGTGAGAGGTCATTCATTTAGGCCTGTGGGCTGAACTGGAGGTTAAGTGGTTCAGCCTGAGAGCCACAAAACTCTGAAATGTTACTGACCTGTTGTAAAAGTCATGTCGGTACATCATCTTCAAAGAGGATGGAGTTTCATGTGGGATGCCAATTGCAAATTACTCCTCCCTCTGAGTCTTTCTCACTCACTTTGTGTACACACTGGATATGATTTAATGCATTTTGGGGCTCAAATGCCCCCCCTCTCTCTGTTTGTGTCTTTCTCTCTCAGTACGTTTAGTGGGGAAATGGAAAAACATTTGTAGAGCTAAAGCTCACTTATATATATAATAAGCTCACTGCTACACAGTCCTTGGGAAAGCGCTGTGTGTACCCCTGGCCTACTCTTTTATTGATTCTCTACCTGGAAACACAGTTGCTTATCAGCCTCGTAAACCTCAGACTTCTGGCTGAAAGAGCGGAGGTTATACTTATCAGAGGCAGAAAGGATTTTGACTGTCATATCTTGTGAATTTGACTGTGGCAGTGGGTGTAGCTATTCATGAATCAGCATTTTCGGCTTCACAGTCCTAGACTTCATACTTGCAGTGCCAGATAGGAAGCATTCACTGCATAGGCATGGGCATGAAATGTGGAGTTTTTCTTATTCGGACTGTTTCGTGCATAGGGTGAAAGCCTTGGTATGATCAGAGACTTTAAACCATGTTGCCACAAGGCCACAATCTCTATATTATGTAAATGAAAGCGATGGCTCAGAAAGAATAATCTAAGGAGGCTCCTACACTGTTTTCAAGGAGCTTACAGAGTTTTTTCCATGTCAGCCCTTTCAGACACACTTTCTCACTGTAAATGATTGAAAAACTCAAACACTTTGCTTATCATTGTCTTCTTCATGCAGAAAGCTGTAATATGAGAGAAATTTGTTCCCATCCACACATGGCTGTCGTGCTCGTAGTTGTGAGCAGCTCTTTAGTAAACTCTTGGAGCACTTACAGCCATTTCCTAACAGCTTGGCTTCGATTCCTCCTCACTCTGGTCCAGATCTCCTCTATTTAGGTCACTGACAGCGTTTACTCCTGCTAACATTTTGTTAACAACAAAAAAGCACTGAGCTGTAAGGATCGTTTGATATGCATAGTCATTGCAAAGGACCCATACAAGAAGCTGTTATGGGGGACGTTTCCCCATTTCTTTTCCGATTTTATCAACTGCTATTTTATCACTTCTCCAAAAGTAACTGGTTAGATCCTGAAAGATAAACTGAACTATATGCTGAATACCTAACACTGACTTGGAGAAGTGAATGTGTTTTGATCAGTTTATGCTGACTGCTCTGAAAGCAGGAAAGCCGCAACAGAATTCACGTGACATTCACTATGTGTCCAAAAGTTTGTCGATACCTGTTTATCTGACGTTGGATTACGTGCACCATCCAGTTGATTCCCGGAGGTACTGGATGGAGCTCCTTTGTAGTTCCACGGCTCCACAGCCCAGTGCCTGGTGACTTAATACCCCTCTTGATGAAGTTTGCCGTTGGACATGGTGTGCAGCTGCTCCAGTACCATACATATATACACAGAACCAGTCGAAAGTTTTCCTTTGTTTTTATTATTGGCTACATTGTAGATTAATATTGAAAACATCACCTATTGCTCTGATGACAGCTTTGC
>JBBIGA010000002.1:2159689-2180334 GCA_037576975.1 Alestes dentex | reverse complement strand
ACATTATGGCAAGAACCACTTAACTAAGTAAAAAAAACAACAGTCCATCATTACCTTATTACAAAACATATTCTGGTGTGTTTAACTCTTTTTTTGTTTACTGCATCATTTCATGTGTTCCTTCATCATTTTATTTGTTTTCAATATTAATCTACAGTGTAGAAAATATTGAAAACAAAGAAAAAACTATGTATGAGAAGATACCAAACTTTTGACGGGTAGTATATATATGTATACACCGTATGAACAAATGTATTGGGACACACATTTAGACTAGGCCCCTTACTTCCATTGAAGGACAACGACATCCTTCCGACTTTGTGGACACAGTTTGGGGATAGCGCACTGAGCTTTGGGATGAACCACCTTTGGAATTAATAAATCTTGTGGAAAGTCTTCCAAGAAGAGTGGAAGCTGTTATAGCTGCAAAGGGGGACCAACTCCATGTTAAAATCACCGTATTTTAATGCAATGTTGTTACGGTTCCTGTTGGTGTAATGGTCACTTTTGTCCATATACTGTGTATATATTCATACATATGTGATGGTATTTCACTAAGGGAAATCATAGCTTATGATGCTGTAAGTGGCCAGACATGAGTTATTTGAATTTGTATGGTGACAAAGGCAACCTGACAAATCATGATCACCTTCTTTAATACGAACATCCCCATGTCATGTCACTATGAGGTGGAAATTTGAGGTGTTATTCTGTGGCCTGTGGTTTGGGCCATTACCCTTTCTTGTTCCACTAAACAAAAAGAACTCACTCCGTCAGTATACCTCATTGTGTGTGGTGGTCATGAGCATTTGTTGTTTGTCTTTACGAGCAATGACACCTAACGCTGTGGCTTTAGATGAAAAAGAGTGGATCATTTGAATGCATTCTGCTCTCGGAGAACTAAAAATACAGGGAGGATCACTCCTGAAACCTGAAAAATAAAAACAAATTACTCAGGCACAGTGACTGTGCTGTTTGTTGCTCTCCAGCCTCAGTGGTTAAAATCCTAGTACCTTTTTTTGTTGCCACGTGACCTCCTGGATCATGTCATTTGTTCTTGTTTCGGGGAATCTGCTTGCCTGAGCCTGCAGTGGAGCACAGGGTTTAAAAACACAGAGACCAACCTGCCGCTTTCACCCTGATGATGCTGATCTCATTACTGCGTTTTGTTCGTCACATCTCATATCACTGACACAGAGCCCTGGTCTGTCGGGCTTTATGCATGTATGTACACTATATGGACAAAAGTATTGGGACACACTGTTTTTCAGGGTTTGGGTTAGGCCCCTAACTTCCAGTGAAAGGCTTAATTTTAATGCTTCAGCAGACCGAGACATTTTGGACAGCGCCATGCTTCCAACTTTGTGGACCCAGTTTGGGGAAGAACATTTTCTATTCCAGCATGACTGCGCCCCAGTACACAAAGCGAGCTCCATAAAGACATGGCTGGATGAGTTCGGTATGGAAGAACTTGACTGGTCCACACAGAGTCCTGACCTCAATCCCATCCAGCACCTTTGGGATGAACTGGAATGGAGATTGTGAGCCAGACCTTCTCGTCCAACATCAGTGTCTGTCCTCATAAATGCTCTACAGAATGAACGGACACAAATTCCCGCAGAAACTCCAAAATCTTGGGGAAAGACTTCCAAGAAGAGTGGAAGCTGTTATAGCTGCAAAGGGGACCGACTCCATATTAAAAGTCTATGTATTTGAATGCAGTCATTAAAGTCCCCATTAATGTAATAGTTAACGTCCCAATACTTTTGTCCAGACGATGTATGTATGCATGTATGTATGTCTTCATTTATTTGTAGATCGTGTGTGTCCTAAAAGAGTCTAGTCATCCCTTGATTTAAGCAAAACTGGAATGTGGACGGGATTACACAGGTGTGCAGAGTCAACAGAGAAATCGACGGAGTTCATGGTGCTGCGGTGGCAGTGACCGAGGCGGCCAAACAAAGTGTTTGTGACTCTGGAGGCTGCAGAGCACGAGCAAACACAGGTCATGTGGTCAGCCACTAAACCCATTAAGAGTGACCAAGATCAACAGGGCTGCAGTGCAGCGCAGAACAGACCACACAGACAAACACCATGAATCAGTAAACGCCTGTTTGAGTTATTATGAATGTTGAGAATGTAGAATTTCACAAAATAGAGGAGTGGAAGGAACTGGCATTAAAAAACACACACACACACACACACACACACACACACACACACACACGCACACACACACACAAGCCAGTTCACATTGAGTAAATGGATCCTTTGTATGCAAGTGACCAGCTTAAGAGGATACGTGAGTGTCCTCAAGTGTGTGTGAATGAGTCCAAACATCCCATTCATTTTATTACCACTTGGTTCAAGTTTTAGGCTGCAAATCTGGAAGGCACTGACTGGTTGCTTGGTCATAAAGAGCGGTCAAGTGTAAAACCTTTATTCCACTTTTATATAAATATATCTCTGAAAGTACAAATACTTAAAAAATAAAAAAAATACTATGGGGTGGGCACAACAGGGAGACTATAACAAAACAGTATTGGATATAGGATTATAATATATATATATATATATATATATAATATGAGTGTGTGCATGTGTGTGTATGTGTATGATATTATACAATTTTACAGTCACTACAAAAATATCATTATAGCCACAATAATAAAAATCAAAACTATAGCAACACTACAAAGCTGTGAACAATATAACAGTAGAGTAGAGTTATAATACTGAAGAACCAAAGACTCCAACAAGAGAAGAAGGTTTGCGGAGATATTGCAGTATGTGGGCAATGTTAGTAAACATAAATGTAAACATTCACACTAAAAGCAGCCACAAAGCGCTAATCGATATTATCTTCTATTGACGGAGTCTGTGTGCTCTATTATCAGCTCCTCACTGCAGCCACAGCGACAGCTTTTGTACTTCTGTATCTTAAAATAAAATATATTATTACTAGTGTATTTTATCAGGAGTACCTGTCTTTGCTGTAGCAGAGGTTTTGTACTTTGTCCAGTCACGCAGTTGAGCCAGGAAAGGATTTTCGCTCATTCAGAAATATCGTCACGTGGGTTCAGTTCCACTCCCGTGAGGCTGGAGTCTGTTCAGTTCCTGCTCAGATTCCTGATTTATCTGATAATTGCCAGGTTTCGTTGGAGCGTTTGAGCCGGAAGACCGGAGACTGAGCTGGACTGCAGCCACACTTCCAATGCCCTTGTCCTACACGATAACCTCTGATGATTATGATGATCTTAATGATGAGGGTAATAGATTAAGCGTGAGGAAGTTGATATATAAATTAAGCTTAGGAGTACTACATTTAATAATTAATACATTTATAACAATGATGATGATGATGATGATGATGATGATAATGTAATGATATCATTAACCCAATAATAATAGCAACCATAACAAAATAACAATTAAAAAATGGTATTAAACCAGTAACAACAACAATAATAATAACGACATTCATTATAAAACATATAATAATAACAATAACAGTAATAATAACAACAACAACAATAATTATTATTATTATTGTTGTTGTTGTTGTTGTTGTTTTTGTTGTTATTTTTTCCCCAGTAACAACTACAACCATAAAAATAAAATCTTTAAATTGTACTATTAAACCAAAAACAAGTATACAATTATTATAATTGTTATGTAATATAATAATTGTATAAACATATATTATACATATATCGTATTGTAATACAATATGTATATTACTATACGTTATATCGTATCTATAATACTACTACAGCTGTTTCAACTACTACTAATAATAACAATAACAATAACAACAATCATTATTTCAATAATAATGTTATCATTGTTGTTGTTGTTGTTATCGTTATTGCATGATTGTTATTATTTACCTCGGGAGGCACAGTCCTATATCACCACTAGAGGTCGCTGTAGCTGTTGTAGTTTATCAGGCGAGTAAGTGCGTCACTGTAGTGCGACACTGTCTGTGTGGAGAACGTGTGTGTGGAACTGTCCCGGACATGATTTTATTTATTTTCTCTTTAAACCATGTCTTTACAGAGCAGAGAGGCTGAGGACTGTGTTCAGGAGGAGGACAGCGCCAGGAGGGAGCTCAACAGACAGGTCGGGTTAATGAAGTCAGGAGTAAATGAGAGCTGCCCGCAGATTTAAAGCATCTGGAAAGCTGTTGAGTAAATAGCTATAAATGAAAACATTTTAAATAAAACCAGTTTCATTTATAAGATGAAAGAATCTCTAACGGTGCATGTCTGACATCCTATTAACTGGTTGTGTGGGGATGCAGTGTCAAATTCCAGACTATCATTTAACTTTAAATGCACTCGTTACTGTTTCAGCACTTAATTGTCGTTAAATAGTTGTCTGGTGATCTAGTTATAAAAAGGTAGCTTTTATAACTCAGGAGTGATTAATAAAAATATGACGTTTTCTGGGTATTATAGGTACTCAGTCAGTGTACGTATTGTAAATGTATTTGTTACTATAGAATATTTAATGTATTTAATGTATTTTATGGAAATATTAAGTGAATAACATGCACATGTAGAAAATGTTAGTGTGTGGACTGCTATTAAACCTAATCATGGACTGAATTCCAGCTTCAATTTAGAATTACCAGTAAATATTCTTATTTTGGATAAGTCTGGTAGTACCCAGTGGAAATCGTAAAACCTGTGTCTGCAATGGGTACGCCTTAAAATAGCTGAGTTAAGTACTTAGAAGTGGTGTTTGGAGACCTGCTGGGATCTTTTACAGACTGTAACAATAATACATTTTATTTCGGCAGATCAAGGAGCAAAAGGTTTTGATCGATGAACTGTCAAATCTGAAGAAAAACAGGGTAAGGAAAGCCACACAAGACCCATTTTATATCAGTGTAATAAATCAAATGTATAGTAGCTTCTTAATGACATTTTATTCTGACCAAACATGTACTTCTTAATGACAGTTTATTCTGACCAAACATTGTCTCTAAATGTATATTTGCTTTTTAATATTTTTTTTTTTCTGACCAAACATTGTCCCATGATGTATATTATCTTCTGAATGACATTTTCTTCTGATCAAACATTTTCTCAATATGTATATTGGGTTTGTAATCGCATTTATTTCTGGCCAAACATTGTCTCAATGTCATATAATTATAGTAGGGTATACTATAGTCTAGTGTGATATTATGTCTTGTCTTTAACATTTTCTTTACAGAAGGTCTACCTCCAGCAGCCCAACAGCAACATATTCTTTCTTGCAGACAAAGGCGAGACGCTGAGCTCCAGTAAAAGTAAGACTTTCACTTTGGTTCAGTTTTAGTCCCGTGCTATCCTGGGTGAAGCATAATGGTATGTTTGATGTTACTTTCTTGCAGGAGAACTGGACAAAATGAAGAAAGACTACCAAGATTTGTAAAGCTGGGGCTGTTTCTCAAGGAAGATGTGTGGGATCTGCTGTGTGGTGAATTTGACTCCATCTGAACTTGTACTTCAAAAACATGTGCATGAAAAGCTTTGTAAGAGAGGACCCGACTGTAGCCGGGACATTACAGAAACGGTCTTGGATCCAAGATACAGCTGCCTGTTTTCTGCCCATGTCCTCCATATGAGGGGAGTTTTGACTCCTCAGCCTCTCCAAGACGAAGATGGAAATACTCTGCTCTGGAATGGTGAGGTGTTTGGTGGTCTGACTGTGGGAACTGAAGAAAACGACACCAAAGTGATTCTCCACCATCTCTTAAAGTGCAGATGTGCTTCAGATGTGTTGTCGGTCTTGTCTGGAGTCAAAGGACCCTGGGCCTTCATTTATTACAGAAAAGCTGAACACTGTATCTGGTTTGGAAGGGACTTCTTTGGGAGAAGGAGCCTCCTTTGGAGCTCTGGGTCCGAGGAGAGCTCTTTTACGCTTACCTCAGTGTCTTCTCGCTCTCCAGATCCTGATTCATCCCACTGGCGGGAGGTACCAGCAGTTGGTGTTTACAGGTTGGATTTGAAGAATTTCTCATACTCTTCCCGTTTGAAGATTGAGGTCTATCCATGGGTTTACCTTGGTGCTGAGCCACCAAATGACTTCAGCTGTGAAGGTCTGCCCAGTTCTGTCTCCTTGGTCACGAACGATTCTGGACTTTTTCTCTCTTCTCCAGTTTCTCCAATGAACACATCCACAACCACAGTTGCATGTAATGAAGAACCAAGTCAGAGTTCTTCTCAAACCTCTCCTGACGACCTGAAGGAATTTCTGAAAAGTGCTGAAAAGAGAGAGACGGTTTGCAGGTTCCTAGACGTGCTCGGTGAAGCCGTCCGAAGAAGGGTGCAGTGCTTGCCTTCTCAGCCCGATGTAACAGAAAAACCAAACAATGATGAAGCACAAGTCGCGATACTCTTCTCTGGAGGAATTGACTCGATGATTTTGTCTGTTCTCGCTGATCGCCACATACCTACTGACAGACCAATTGACCTTCTCAATGTTGCTTTTAAACTTCAAGAAACCAAGGTGAATCATGGGTCTAGAAAGAAAGGAAGAAAAAGCATAAAAGAGCTTGGTGACGTTGACCTTTCACAATCAGATCAACTGAAGTCAAACTGCTTCGATGTTCCAGACAGAATCACTGGCCGGGCTGGACTACAGGAGCTCCAAAATATCAGTCCAGCGCGAACGTGGAACTTTGTCGAGATCAATGTGACTCAAGAGGAGCTTAAGGAAATGAGGGAAAAGCACATCTGTCATTTGGTGCATCCCTTAGACACAGTTCTGGATGACAGCATTGGATGTGCTGTTTGGTTTGCTGCTAGAGGAACTGGCATCATATCAGAGGGAACAGAACAGATCCAGCACACTTCGAGAGCAAAGGTAGCTATTAGTACTTCTTACTTTTTTTAGCTTTTATGTGAGACTCCAGATTCACACAAGATTTAGTGTGTATTTGGTCTGTCTGTGGCTAATCTGTCTTTGTTTCTGTTTATTTTATGTTCATTTGGCTTTTGGAAGGTGGTTCTAACAGGGATTGGAGCAGATGAGCAGCTGGCTGGTTATTCCAGACATCGAGTGCGGTTTAAGAACTCGGGTCTTGAGGGTTTGGTGAAAGAGCTGGCCATGGAGCTGGGCAGAATATCCTCCAGGAACCTTGGACGAGATGACCGCATCATTGGAGATCATGGAAAAGAGGCCAGGTAAATGTTACACCAGAAAAAACACAATTTTCTTTACTAACCTGTTCTATTTTGACTAAACCGGTACTACACCCTCTTTTTTATTTATTTATTTATTTTTTAAGCAGTATTTGTGGGAGTGTTGGTTGGAACAAGGTTTTTATTTACTTGTTTATTTATTTTCTCTTATAGGATATATTCTCTATAGTATAATAGATATACTCACAAATATGAACCCTAAAATAAACAAATCCTTCATATGTATAGTCGTTACTCTATGTAACATACTGCAATATTGTGTGGGCATTTTATCATATCAAGAAAAGTTTGGAGGAGGTGACAATACAGTCAACAGTTGATTGTGTTCAATAGATGATTTAGGGCTCAGGGTTCGATACACTCATGATCAACTGAAGAAGACTGATAAACCTTACAGTTATTATTTATTCTTTCTTAGGCATGTACAATTACAATAAAAACGTATTCTGCAGACTGCGTGTAACGATTCAGGTCCATGTTTCGATTCATGATACCGAGTTCACAATTTGATACAATATTTAGAAAGCAATTTGAATGAATAAAATAATGACTGCACAGTTTACTAAGAAACTAGAGCTGGGAGGCAGGGCAGGGGGTATGATGTATGACCGTGTGTCTGACTGGGTTGTTGATTGCCCCTGGTTGAACACTATAAACAACGCAATTACACTGAAAGTCATCATGGTTTCCTTATTCTTGTACTACTTCTTATTCTTCACAATCCATAATTTGCCATTAGCATTGTGATTAGCATCACAAGATTTCGATGCATTGTTACATCCTTACGTGCAGACAGATCTTCTAATGTTAGTCTTGGTTAGTCTGGATGGAACAAAGACGTTTACAAGAGTTGTGTGAAAGACTTGGCCTTTTTATAACCTTGCACATCATCATAGTCTGACCTCATGCAATTCAGGACACTTTAGGACGCACCGTATTTATCCACATGTGGGTTTTCTATCCATTTAAATATCTAATAATGGCTGTTTCTGATCAAATGTTTAACATGACAGATGCCTCTTACTGCCTTACAAAAATATGAGCCAATTTACCTGTCGTCACTCATGTTTGTTTTGGTGTTTTCATCACAGGTATGGTGCTGCACAAAGCACCAAAGTGAGAATTGCTATATTCTAAATGTATACAAGTCTAAATCTTTTATTGAAATTTCTCCACTGATCTGCATGTTTTAATCAGGCTAAGTGTAAGTTCATGAAAACAGCAAGATTTAAACCACATTAATTGCTTTCTTAATTGTTCTAGTTGTCCAGTTTAATTTGAAATCATTGCTGGGTATTTAAACGTAATGAATGATTTTGTCTGTATTCAGGTTTCCCTATTTGGATGAGGATGTGGTGAGCTTCCTAAACAGTCTTCCGGTGTGGGAGAAAGCAGACCTGTCTCTGCCCAGGGGGCTTGGGGAGAAGCTGCTGTTGAGGCTGGCTGCTGTGGAGCTGGGCCTGGGTCCCTCCGCCGTCCTGCCCAAGAGAGCCATGCAGTTCGGCTCCCGAATAGCCAAGATGGAGAACAGTCATGAAAAGGCATCAGATAAGTGCAAGAGACTGCTTACATGACGAAGATGCATTAAAAAAAAAACAAAAAAAAAAAACGTCCATTGCACAAAAAGTGACAAAGTGCCCATATCCTACATTTTCCTTGCATTTCTTTTTTCCCCCCAGAGGTGGAGTTATGACGTGTGTGTAGTTTTATTCACTAAAAAAGTCATTCTTTTTAACATGCCCATTTTCCAACATCTGTTTAGATGAATTAAACAGACTGTTTGGTTACCGTGCCTTTAAGACTGATATATGAAAAAAAAAAACCTCTGTTCTGATTGGCTGTCCTGTTCTGTGCAGTTCCTTTCAGTCCTTGCAATATTGTGGATGGTGTAGCTACACTGCTGTACACTAAAAATACACAGAATAATACACTGGTACACTGAAAATATGTGACATCAGAAAAATGGGCTGTTTTTGAAGCTAACTTTGCATATGGACTGGAGTGAGTGGCATGTTTTTAAGTGTTTATGTACTACATGAAACTCAAAAAACAAAGAATTTAGTGTTTCATGATATGGGATTTTTCTGTTTCCCTGGTTCGGTCTGTAATCAGCAATTTAGGTTCAAACTGTTCAGTCATCATGCTTTGTTTCCATACAGTACCCAACTCAAAAACAACCACACCACTTTACTGCTGTGTTTGGGTGTTTTTAATGCTATATTAAATAAAGCTCTGGATTTTTAAGTTGCTCTTTGAAGTATCTGTCACATTCAATGTAAGAAGAAAGGTTTCCCACATCAAAACGTCCTGATATCCTGTGGACATACACGGCGCTCCTGAAATGAAATACAAGCGGGTGAGATACATTACTGTATAGTGTCTGATTAAACATATGCCTTACATACATACTCTGTGTATCTGTTGTAATATTAACATATTATATTGAACATTTTTATAAGATTAAGAAATGACACGACCCTTACCTCAGTATAAGCCATGAGAGAAATGTTCCTGGAGCATCCCTCTCTTCAATTGGAGCTGCCTAGGAGAGGGATAAGAGAAAGTAGAGAATCACCCTGGATGGGCCGACAATCCATTGCAGGCCATACACTCAGACACACACACACACACTCACTCACTCACTCACTCACTCACTCACTCCTAAGGGTAAATGAGCATCTCCAATCCAACTGATGTCCATGCCTCTGGGAGGAGACCAGAGTTCAGAAACCCACAGGGAGAACATTCAGACTCCACACAGAAAAAACCCTCAGGCAGCTGCTTGGGGAAACATGAGTTCCAGAGGAATCTTAACAGTTTGAGTTTCAGCGTATTGGAAAGAAAAAGTGGTATTTTACCATCCCTACTACTTAATATAGATCTCCCGCTGACTACACTTTCAGGTAACTGGATGCTTAACGTACTTAGAAATTGAGAAACAGCCAATTTATCTGTATTTTGGAATTTCCCTGAAAAGTGCGGTGTGCATATAAACAACAATGCATTTACTGTCACTATACAGTGCAGTCAAAGGCTTTGTCTCTTAATGATGAAACTCCGGTACCTCCTTCTCCTTCAGGAAGGCGTCCAAGAGGGGGAGTGTTGTTCTTGAAAACAGGTAAAAACAGGGACACTGGAAAGAAACAGTGATGAATGAGAAAAATACTGACTTTTCTCACATCATGCAGCAGTGAGTGTGACGTGGAGATGTGTACGTACGGCGCTGCGTGAGTCCGTCTCAGCTGGGAGAGGTTTCTCTTTCATACATCGCACCCTGAGGTCCTCGCCCACCTCCAGGATGCCGTACTTTGACGTTTCTGAGGACGCAAAGGAGTCAACCTACTCTTAATCTGTGGATTTATTTCATACCTGCGTCAGCCTCAGTTTGGAGACAACCAGGACCTTCGTAATCCAAATGAGCATCTTTTTATTGCCAGTTTGGTTCATTTTGAAGACAAGAACACAGAAATATTAGTGACAGTCCTGTGAATAAGACCAAAGGCCCCATCTTTTATCCTCTTGCTGTGACATCAGCACTGAAACAGATGTGTGCAGACGTTTGGGGCTTAAAGAGATTCATCCGCATTTAACAAGAGTTCAGAAAGCAAAGCAGCCAAACATTAAGAAGGTAAAACCTGATGCATGTGCTGTCCTGAGGAAGACATATGTGAGTATGAAGCTGAATGTTAAAACTAATAAAATCCTGAGGTTTTTGTTTTAAATCAAGACAAAAGTCTTGAGATTTTTTTTCCATAATTAATGGAAACACATCAAAAAAACCTGAGACAGGTACATCACACTCACCCTCATCCTTGCACTGATAGGACAACACCAGGCTGCTGTCTTCATCCTTCATCTGTGCCTCAGCGAAGCACCCTGTAAGAGCCCGCAGACTAAAATCCTCTTTGAACAACGTGTCGCTGTGAGGAACAAACTGTTGTTACTACAGTGTGCAATGGTTTGGGCATATGGCACCCAAAAGTTAATTAAATTAATTTCTTCACAGATACAGTACCAGTCAAAAGTTTGGACACACCTCCTCATTCAGTGATTTCCTTTGTTTATATTACTGGCTACATTGTAGATTAATACTGAAAACATCACCTATTGCTCTGATGACAGCTCTTGGCATTTTTTCAATGAGATTCATGAGGAATCGACCTGGAATGATGTTTAATTAACAGGTGTTTCTTCATCAAGAGTTCATTGGTGGAGTTTCTCTCCTTCTTAATGTGTTTGGGATCATCAGTTGTGATGGTCGGGTTGGTACACAGTTAGTGATCCTGTTCCACTACGGTTCTACTGCACATTATGGCAAGATTATAACTAAGTAAAAAGAAACAACAGTCCATCATTACTTTATTACAGAACACATTCTGGTTTGTTTAACTCTTTTTTTTTGTTTACTGCATAATTCCATGTGTTTCTTCATCATTTTGTTTGTTTTCAATATTAATCTACAGTGTAGAAAATAATGAAAACATTGAATGAGAAACTGTGTGTCCAAACATTTGACTGGTGGTGTATATCAGACACATACTTAAGTAGAAGTGAAACGATTATCATATTAAAACACTGAGGAAAGTACAAACACATAATACAAATACAAAACACGTTTATATGTACATCAGAAAGCTTTATTGATCCCAGAGGAAACTGCTTACATTACAGCTGCGCAGACACAGAGACACAAATACGAGAGCAATATAAAATATAAAGTCTAAAAGAAATGTAACTCAGTAAATGTTACTGCCAACTTTCTGTCGTATGCAGAAGTTTATGTACCTCTGGTCAAAAATGAATTTTTGTTGAACATGCAGAGAACACACTTTTGCACAATTTCCTGCATAATCACTGTTTTTTTGTTCAATTTAAGGTACTGGGGAAAGATAAGACACTATGGGTTTCCCAGATAGGGATTAAGCCTAGTCTTGGACTAACCTTTCCTTTTTAATGGAAAATCTCTATCCACAGCACTACATAACCCAGGACTAGGCTTAATCCCTGTCCGGGAAACCGACCCTAAATGTTTTGGCCTGTGCAAAAATATGGGCATGTTTACATTTTTTTTTTTGTTTAAATGGAGCAAATAAATAGAAAATTAGTCATTTCCTGCAAAGGAACAAGGGTGTTCAAACTTTTGCATACGACCACAAGCTGGCAGTAACTGGTTACATTTACTCAGTTACACGTCCTCAGATGATATATTTGTACTTTCTTCAGCGTTTTTAATTCATAACTCTTTCACTTCTACTCAAGTATGTATCTGTGAGGATATTAATTCACTATTTGCATTTACATTTTGTCAGTAATTCCTCTTATGTCTCATTTTATTTAGGTGTGCTGGTGACAGCATCTGCACTGCTCTGTAATCACACCTCTCTGGAGGTTTATTTTAGACAGAAAGGCATCAAAGATGCAGTTCCTCTGAGGAGTGTGGCGGGCTGTGGTGAGAAGATCCCCAGCGGTTCTAAAAGGAACTCGGTGCTTCAGTTGTGTTTTTGATCTGCTTGACATAAAACCTTTTGAAAGTTTGAGTTGTTTTTCACAGCACCAGCTACACTTGACTACTCTACTCACCTCGGACTGCGTTTGAGGTAAATGTTTTTAGATGAGACTCCAGAGGACCTACCCTCCGATCACCATGACGTGATCATCCACCCCAAAGTGCTTCACCGCCAGCTGGAGACAAGACACTGCACCGAGTCGCTCCTGTGGGAAAAAAAACAAGAATTTGACATTTCAAAAAGAAATATGAAATACTGCCACTAAATGAGACAGAAAACCTTAGTCGCATAATACAAATCTATACTCATGACATCCAACCACTGAATGTGATTTTACAGCCAGTGGAAGGTATAAAACTGAGCTACTTTCAAACTATTATTAAATGACAGCAATAAAACATCTTTATTTTTATGCATCTGCAACTAATATTAACACTTCCTCATACAACAGTTTCATAGAAATTAAAATGATCCTTACTGGGAAAATATACAGTCAAAATGTCTTAAAATGTTTTCTTTCCGGCCCCAAAGTTATGGTGAAACCGAGGTCTGAGGACAAAACTTTTACAAGTAAAACAATATGTCACAAGGTCCCATTAAGTTAATAGAAGTTTTCTCATGATTTTTTAAAGGAAATAAATAGCATGAACTGGGAAGTATGGAAACACACCCCACATCTGCAGGTGTGGGACAGATTTGTGATTTCCAGTCTAGTTCTTAGGGACCTCCAGTCAGATCAGCTCTGTCCACAGTTGTGGCCCAAGGGGTCACATTCATTAGAAAGTAAAAGACTACACATTACACACACACACACACACACACACACACACACACACAAACGTGCTGAACTCAACTGCTTCCATTCAAGATGTTCATTTGGCATATGAACAACGTGCAGAGGAATTTTTAACTATTGTATACTGCATACTCTTTGTGAGACTGTTGCGCAAAACACAATTATTTACTGCCGTCAGCCTCATTCTTTGCATTCTTACTACTAGAAACCAGTGTGTCATAACACCGTACTCACACTAGTGTTACTGCTCCTGCACTGTATGTTGTCTGGTGCTGCAAATTATTGTACTGTTTTTGTTGCGTTTTTTGCAATAGTCCTGCGTGTACTTGTGTAGTCTTGTGCTGTTTCTGTTGCTTGTGTGATTTTAGAGGAACATTGTTTGGTTTCACTGTGTACTGTGTGTATATGGCTAAAATGACAACAAACCTACTTGACTTAACATCTGGCATCTTTAAATGCAGACCTCAGCTCACTGGTCACAGCATGTGGCCTAGTGGTTAGGGAGCTGCCCCTGAGATCAGAAGATCATGGGTTCAAATCCCAGGACTGCTAGTGGCACCACTGAGGTACCCTTGAGGAATGTACTGTCCACATTGCTCCCCGGGCGCTTTGTTGCAGTCCTCCCACTGCTTCACTTGCTGAACGGATTAAATGCACAGACAGTATTTCACACTGTGTGCTGTGGTGTGTTCACGTGTGACTGTAAGGGGCCACTTTACTGTACCTCGTTCTTCCAGGTCCCATCACTGAGTACTTTAACACAGGGGAACTCCTGAGCCCACTTCTGGAAAGCTTCATGGTAAAGGGCGTTGGTCTGTAGAGGACAAGTTCCAGATGTCCATTATTAGATGATTTCAGCAGTGATTAAACAGAATTAGACCAGGTTACCAGAGCCACTGGGATCAGAGACTCACCACCACCAGCACTGCATCCACACAGGCAGTCTGGGTCAGGGCCTGCAGCCAGTGGGAGAGGAGGGCACACTGGCCTACAGGGAGCAAAGGCTTGGCAATGCCCTGCAGGTGCCTGAACTCTCCAGATGCATCCCTCTCAATGTCCCTCTGCAGTCTTGTTCCATATCCTGCTGCTAGAACCACAGCTTTCATGATACAGCCACAGTGCTATTCACTCGTTGTATTTTATTATTACTAGTATTATTGTACTGTAAATCTGTACCTTACACGCTGCACTCTTTAAACGGGCACCTCAACACCGCTGTTTTATCGTAACATTCACTTCAAGTTTCGCAGCCTTGACGTTTACTGGAGCTCCACATGCTCTGCTGCACTTTGGTCCCAGTTACACGTCACACAGTGGGTATGCTTCATTCAACAGTGATCTTCCCTACACCCTCGATCTCTAATCCCTAATCCCTACATTCTCAACGGTGAAGGGCTGAGTGTAACCAGAATCAGAAAATTTTATAGATCCTGAAGGACATTGCTAGTGCAACCTCTGCACAGACACACAGAGACATAAAGAACAATATTAGAGGTCTCTTCCTCCAGACTCCTAAATCAGACCTCTCTCTCTCTCTCTCTCTCTCACACACACACACACACACACACATTTTCAACGGAACTGCTGCCTTTTTCTCAATCAAACTGCATACACACTCTAAACTGTACTGCATGAACTTCCCAACTGCCACTGTAAACATCCTGTATTCAACAATCCGGGCAACTTCCGACGCAGAGCCCTAAGTAGAATGCAAGAATGTCAAATGGAACAGACCCTGAGTGGAAACGTTATGAAACAGTGCCCTCTGGTGGCCAGTGTCCAATAACGCACCCGTCTAATCCCGCGTCATTGGTTGCCAATAGCAACGCCGTCTCAAACCACGCTGGGTTTATTTTTCATAATTAAACCTCACGAGCTGTGAGGAGGGTACTTTGAAAGTAGGGCCTGAACCCAGACTTTTTGGAAGTCACAGTTCTACTGGGTACATTACTTTGGGACCACATGGAGAATCACCTGTCAGTGATCATCGACAGGCTGCACTTTAACCCCTCAACACCAGCCAGATGTTTGACCTCATGTGGCCAAGAGAGTAGCACCAAGGCCCTGGCTCTTCTGACCTCTCAGAGGAACGCCAGGGTCTTCTTTGAGAAGTACGACTGGAGGGAGGTCCGGGAGCTCCTCAGTCAGTCTGCATGCAGCTGGCTGTTGAGTGCTGAAGACCTGGGCCTACCTGTGGAGGTCCCACCTGGACTCATCAGGCACATGAGGAACTTCTCACACTCCAATGCCATCATCCTGGCGCCTTGTGACCCAAGTGTGCCGCTCGACTACAAGGTCGTCCACCAGATTGTCAGGGAGCTCACCGTGGGCATATACTGCTTCAACCAGGTGCCACTCATCAGCCTTGAGCCCAACCGTGACCAGAGCACCTCCTGCCAGCTGTCTCCGGCCTACTGCGACACCAGGGTGGGCCAGATATTGATCAACATAGATTACACCATGAAGGCCCTCTGGCACGGGGCACATATGCCAAGGGAAAAGCGCGTCCGCTTTTCCGAGTTGTGGAGGTCCAGCATGGGCGTGGACGCCAATGGAGTTCCTCAAACGAAGAAAGATGTGCTGGAAGAATTCCTGACAGCGGGTGAGGCTGGCAGCGCTCCCTCCTTTCTAAAAAGGAGGATACCTCTGACTTTTGTGCGTAGTTAAAAGGTTAGAGTGGCCTGATGTGAAATGGGCCTTTCTAGATAAACATACTGAGTCAGTTCAGTCAAACTCACAGTAAGTGAAATGTTCGCAGTGCTGATAGAAATCAGACGACCCGAAAAGTTTAACGCCTCTAAGTGCTCACTCACAGAAATCTATTACACAAGAAAGTTACAACAAAATAGTGGCTTTGTTCACATCTTAGTGATTAAATCATCCAGAAAGTTAAAAAAATGAGTAGAATTCGTATTTAACACCTTAACCCTATAAAATGACAGGCTTATTACATAGTAAAAGCAGGGAAAACAGTGACTGGGTTGTTCTTGAAAGGATGGTTTACAAATATAGTTCTGAGATCATATTTTGTCTAAAATGTAAACTCTTTAATCCATTCGTTGCAGAGCAGTGCATTCGAGATTCAAGTTTTTAGATTCTTATTTGTCATGTACATGGTTAGACAAGTACAACATGTAGTAAAATGTGCTCTAAAGGTCCACTGGTGGGTTTAGATTGTAAATACAGTGGAAATATTTAAGTTTTAGGCATTCTGGTTCCATTCATAGTTTCTCTAACCTGACTTTGTTCACACCTTAGTGATTAAATCACCCAGAAAGTAGATTTGTAGAAAGAAGAATTTGTAGAAAAAAATGTGTAGAATTTTGGGGTTTTGTAGAATTCCTTTATAACATGTAAACCCTATAAATGTCAGGCTTATTATATAGTCATAACAGAAAAAAAAACACTGGCTGAGATGTTCTTAAAGGTATAGTTCAACAAAAAAAATCACAGATAGACTCATTAGTCACCCAGATAGCAAAAAGCATTTCCATACCGTCTCAGATCACATCCAGGTCTTCATTAAGGTCTTGCAGGTTTGGTCAAAAAGTTGATATGGTTTAGGACACATAATTATGGTAATAACATTTGAACATTTGCTGATTGACTACATCTGGGGTTAAACTGCGTAAGTTCAATATTTATGTTCTTCTTTGGTGAAGAATGTAAGCCTGGTGGCTCTTATCAGGCATATCATTCGGTTATTAATCTTCAGACTTATTATTTACTGTATTTGAAAAGCGAATTGACTTTGTATTACACTATAGGCTGAAGTACTATGAAAAGAATTCATACCTGTACACTTTAGTCTATACTTTAAGTAGAAGCAGGATCAGGTAAATAAATAGACTCTTATCTACATTTGCACGTTACTCACTTAACATTTACATTTACGGCATTTATCTGATGCTCTTATCCAGAGCGACGTACATCAGTGCTCAAGTGGTCCCTCTGTTCCTCAAACCTGTAAAGCTAAACTTAAATCAAAGTCCACTATTCAACAAAGTGACTGCCAGATAAGTTACACACCTAAACTACTCCTGTCGATGAAAAGTCAGAGGTTAAGGCAAGGGGGGGGGGGGGGTAAATAAGCAGAAACATTAATCGATATTCTTTACTAACAAATACCTTTATAGTGTGTTCACCATTTCTTAGCCAGAAAGTTTCATATTTTTATTCATCTCTACTAATCAAATATAATTAAAATGTGGATCCCCAGAGAACTGTTATATATTTAACAAGCTACTAAGTGACCGCCAATGGGGTGAAGCAGCAAACTGATTCTTTCATATCACAAAGGAAACTTTTTTTGGGGCATATTTTCTTGTATAGTTGTTTACTCAAATCTTTCCAGTGTTTAATAAGAATGCATGTTAAAATGTACAGTATGTTATAAAGATATTTTGGACCCTGGTTTTGGCCTGTAGGTTTGGAGGATATCTCAGACGACCCTTGCTACCGGGGCATATATGATGAAGACGCCAACGACACGGACCCGACTTACGACCCCAACGGTGCCGAGGAGCAGAGGCTGTTCTCTCAGTTCTCCGAAAGCGTCCTGCTGAAGGTCACCTCCTACCTGACCTCAGTCCGGCAGCACGAGAACCTGTTTGTGTTCGAGGGGTCTCACTCGCTGTCCAGCGCGGTGCGGCTGCCGGAGGACGTGGTGGAGCTCGGCACGTACCAGCGGCTGCAGCAGAGACTGGCCAGACACACGAGGCTGGTGAGGAAACACCTGGGCCGCAAAGTGGAGCTGCGCCGGGACCTGGCCTACCTGAGGCTCATCGGCTTCCTCGTGCCCTTCCTCACGGGCCTGAAGAGGAAGATGAGGGTTCCTGACCTGTCGCAGATGCTGCCGCCGATCTCAGGTCTGCCCTATGGCTCTAATCTTTTCTTCACAAGGGACGTGAACCCGCTGGACCACAGCAGCGCTTTAGTGCTGAGTCAGACTCGCACCAGTCGCACGACCTTTAACTAAATGATAGTAATATTATTTTAGTAGTGTTATTCAGTTGTAATAGTTATAATAATTGAGTGATAATAATAATGCAATGAATAATCATATTAAATATAATGATAACATGATTTAAATAAAACAGTAGTGACATTGTATACAATAGGATGATCGTCTGTGCAACAGGGATAATAACAATAATAGCAAAAATAAGAAGAAGAAGCAGTAAAATAATAGCACAGTTATAAACATTAGGATGATATCCTATATACTAGGAATGTTACATTACAAGGCTTAAACAAAAATGCTTAAAATCTGGATCTAAAACAACAACGGAGTTTATAATATTTTCTGTAATGTTGTTCCCATTCTGATACTCTCTGGAATGGGAGCTGTGAGTAATCCTGAGACCTTTCTCCAAGGACAGCCTGTAACATTTCAACAGATGAGTAAAGTGTGCCTACACTAAGGCCTATTAATAACAAATTAAATTAACTTAATTTAATTTAATTTAATTTAATTTAATTTAATTTAATTTAATTTAATTTAATTTAATTTACATATAATATTATGTTCACCTTTAATTCATTTAACAACTTTCAAGTTGAAGCAGGATCAAGAAAATAAACAGAAAGACTCTATCTACATTTGCATGTTACTCACTTACCATTTATTAAAGTACACTCAATATTCTTTACTAACAAATACCTTCATAGTGTGTTCACCATTTATTAGGCTGAAAATTTCATATTTTTATTCATCTCTACTGATCTAATATAATTAAAATGTGGAGCTACTAAGTGACCACCGATGGGGTGAAGCAGCGAACAGATTCTTTCATCTTATAAAAGAAACTTTATTTTTTGGCATATTTACATCTGTAGTTTTTTACTCACAACTTTCCAGTGTTAAACAAGAATTAAAATCTGCAGTTTACAAAATACTGATAACAGCCTGCAGTGTACAAGAACTTTTGACTGGTAGTGTAGGGAGACAGAAATGGTTCGATAACTACATTTCATATGTTTTGGGACCTAAAGTTTGGAATAAATGAGTAAATTCCAGGTCTGCTGTAGTGGTTGAAATCCTCCAGTGAGCTGGTGTCCCTTTCTCACAGAGGACAAACTGAAAACAGAGCGAGAGTTCCCTCCTCTTCTCCTCGGACCACAGTTCTCCTGTAAACACTTTCCCTACAAGCCGCATCAGTACTTCCACCTCCACGGTGGGATCGAGTTTGACGCTGGGACCCCCGAACTGACTGACATCACCAGGGAGATGAAGGTGAGGATGAAGAACAGATGAAGATAAATCCGAACACACTGCAGTATCCACACATGCCCTTAAATTATAGTGTAAAATAGTGTAATTAATGTAAGTATAGCATTATTTTGATTGTATTGTTATATTTCATTTTTATGATGACCTGTGTGGCTGAAGACATGATTAACTGTTTAAAGCAACTGTTTCACACAACTGTCACAGTGTTGACCTTGTCTTCAGCAGGTCGTGAGTTTAGTCTTTGGTGATACCACAGCCATCCATGACCAAAACAGCAACATTTGGCCGCGCTCTCTCTTTTTTAGGATGTTAAGATGGCCCTCCCTCTCCTGTCGAGTGATGTGTTATGGTAGTCTGAAAAGATGTAGTAGCACTTCACTTAAATCAGAGGAAGCAGCATCCCAGCAGTATCGCAGTATCCTAGTTTTCACCCTCCCGGTGATGGGTGGCACCACTTTTTCCGGATTGATTAGGTTTACTTTTGGACTTTTAAATTTTTTATTGGTTCCAGTTTGAGTCTTGGTTCCTCTCTGTGGTTCCTCATCAGGCTCTTAGGGAGTTTTTCCATTGGCACTTTACAAGCAAACTGCTCCTACACAGGGTTTACAGATGGTTTAGAATTAGTCTGAATAGGCCAGATAATAAGTTTACATTTATCTGTACTGTTAAAGCTCAGGCCTCGCTGGTTACAAAAGTATTGGGACTCACCTCATAGTTATTGAATTTATGTGGCCCTTTACTTCCAGTGAAGGTCAGTTTTAATGCCAAGACATTTTGGACAACGCCAAGCTTCTAACTTTGTGGACACATGTACATTTACTGCACTTAGCAGACGCTTTTATCCAATTATAACTACAGGAGGCAGTCTCCCAGGAGCAACTAGGTCCAGAGGCAAGTACTCTACCCACTAGGGC